>OY744520.1:147476928-147574428 GCA_963556195.1 Sepiola atlantica | reverse complement strand
GCAACGAATAATCACAGACGTATATTTATTTGATAATTCTTTGTTTTTTGTTAACATTCGATGATCTTATGTCATCCGTCCGTAAACTAGTGTACGGCCTTACGAAGTAATTCATATGTACGTCTTGAAACAAACGAAAGAAACACATATTTCCGTTTTTGACTTGATATGGGTGATGCTTGGGAATCATCATCATCATCATCATCATCATCATCAAACGCGATATCTGCATATTTAAGAATACGATTCAGCATATATTAACTTTATCAAGATCTCCTACACTGTAGTATTTTTAACTGACTAATTGATCTGAGAGTTCGGGAACATACGTTATCAGGCCATATTCCTTGTGGTTTTCTTTTTTTTCATGTAATTCTACCGCACTAGATCGGTAATGGATTCCTTTACGCTATTGTACATGTTTTACGGATTTATCGCAGTTTTGAGATTAACTGCGGCTCGTTTCGAAAACTTTAAGCTTTTCTTCGTTAAATTATGCTTAGATTATTCTTTGAAGTTGAACGTGCCTTCTCTGGACAAACATAACTCACTCTTAATTCAGCTTCTACCGTTTTGTGATCTTTAATGTCGTAGTCTGAGCAATGTTACGGAGTCAGAAAGTACAAAGTCCGACTCCGACTTCTAGGAGTCAAAATAGTCCGATTTCGACCCCTTATACTTTAAAATATTACAATTTTAGACTGTCTACTGACGCTTGGGGGATCAAAATGTCCGACTCCGACCCCTTATACTTTAAAATATTACAATTTCAGACTGTCTACTGATGCTTAGGGGATCAAAATGTCCGACTCCGACCCCTTATACTTTACAATATTACAATTTCAGACTGTCTACTGATACTTAGGGGATCACAATTTCCGACTCCGACCCCTTATACTTTAAAATATTACAATTTCAGACTGTCTACTGATGCTTAGGGGATCAAAATGTCCGACTCCGACGCCTTATACTTTACAATATTACAATTTCAGACTGTCTACTGATGCTTAGGGGATCAAAATGTCAGACTCCAAATCCGACTCCTAGAATTTTTACGACACTGACTCCGACTGCTTCCCCAACCTCTGACTGCTCATAACTCAAATTCTATATATGTTGAGTGTTGAGCCATCTAATAATAGTAATCTATTCTAAGGTATACATGTCAAAATAAAATTCTATTTGAGCTATAATAAAGTTTATTTGCTCGAATGTTTCGTCAGAGCGTGCGAATATTAAGAAACTGCATTGTATAAATATTGGCTCCGTGCTTATCTCCTACATTCGGAGAAGCGAAAGTCCATCAGATATTTACTTATATACTTCGATTAGAGAGATACAGTTTTATATATACAAAAGAAAAACTAATGTAGCATTCGCTCCATGATCTTTTTACTAAGACCAAAGCGTTGTATCTGTTCTGATAATACACTTCACCTTTTCTTTCCTCGGTCAGTGAAGAAAAATCTTTCTAAACTCATGCCACTTTTATATATTTTTTTCAATCCAGAGTGCCCCTCTATGGGGAGCTTGATTTCCCCCACATTTAAAGCTCACCATGTGTTTAACTTTACCCCCGTAGGGAGGCAAGTAAATAGGTACCCTAAAAGGTTGATATGTCGTAAAAAGAGAAATAAAATAAACCACACAAGTCTACTCCCTCTGACCATCCCCAATCTCCTCTTCCTTCTCCTCTCCTTATCATCTTCCCTCTCACCTTCCACTAGTTATTCGCCTTTGTCTCAATTTCCTCCTTATTAATCCCCTGTCTTTATCCCCGCTCCTTATTTCATCCCATGACTCATTTACCCTCCTCCTTCTCTGTCTAACCACTAGTTAATCCCCTATTCTAACTTACACCCTCGCTCTATCTTCGTCGTCCGCTCTGTTTTTTCTTCCTCATTTGGACAAATCAACTCTTATCTTTTGCGCCTTTCAAATAATTCTGCCCAAATATCAAGACGTTTATTGTCCGCCATTTGTCGGATTACAGCCCAGCAAAATGATAAGAAGAATTGTGTATTCTCTCATACCGATATTCCGCTAGAACGACGCGTATTCCTTGCAGTGCTCGTTTTTTCTACGCGTTATCCTTATGAAAAAAGAAAACACAAAATGCTAAATCGAATAAAAGAGAGAAAAACGAACAGAACAGTGAATTCATTTCTTCCTTGAAGAACTGGACAAGCGATAAATATATATTATTTGTTCTAATCGATCAATACATAAAAATCAACTTTTAAAATCAGAATAGGACCGATTGAAGACAGCAGTCCTCGCACAAGTAAAGCGATCGATATCCTTGGAAATAGAGCTTTATAACAATAATTAAAAGTAAATTTGATTCAAATATTAAATTGATTATTATCTAATATATAAAGTTAAAACGATTTTCCCTTGTACTATTTTGAAGAATAGGAAAATAAGCACATTCATCACAGGCTACTAGACTCGCCACTATATAACGCGTATTCACTTGAGCGTGTTTTAGTAAAGTTGTTATTATTTTTCACCAGCTAACACTACATATAACTTTTGGCTCACCATCTTCGACTCTCCTCAAAACATACTCCACATAGGTGGTAGCAAAAACATTTCCCCCTAACACTTCAGTACTGACACTCTCCCCATCCACACCGGGAAGTAATAAACAACATCATCTTTTTTTTAAAGTATCCGTTAATATTAACTATTTGTCTGCTATTACTTTACTACATAATACAAAACATTACGCACACATTTAATGGGCGCTCCCGTAAATTCTGCTGATTTCGGATTACGTTATTTCTACCTATTATGTATACAATTTATACTCATTCCGGGCTTTAGAGAATGAAATTAACGAACATAGTTAATTGCAGTGTTTCATTATCCAACATGGCGGCTACAATTTCTTCAGCAACTCGACTTCAGAATTAAGTCAATATTCGCCAAGATACTCAACAAAATACATATAGTTGATATTTTATGAAACCTACACCTTTCTGAATAAACGCTTAACAACTAATGTAATAAATAATATCACCGTAGATTACAATACTAGCAATGAACTGAAAGTACATATAGGAGCTCTCTCTCTCTCTATATATATATATATATAGTCATCCACGTACAGACTGTTTTGCTGTATCACAGCTCTTCAGTGCAGCGAAACCAGTTAGTGCCTCAAGCCGGGATTGAAACTCAACCGTCGAGCTGACAGTCAGCGCCCCTACCCCTGCGCCATCATACGTCTGAATGTAAGTAATATGCCGTGAACTCGAATTAGTCTGACCTAATGCGCTATGTTTTAAAGCTAATGGCATATTAATTTTAAGTATATATAAAAGGAACTAATGGACACGGTGTTCTGGTTATCAACATGGCTAACCTGGGAAAGGATCGAACCTACGATGTTACTATTTGTAGTCTGGCATTTTACCGCAAGACCATAAGTACATTGTCGAAATATGTACGATTTTTATCGCCTTAATGTTTCGTTTATTTTGTTATTTTTTTACTAGTGATAGAAACATCGATGTTTTCTTTGTATTTTCCACTTCCTAAGCGGTAGAGAATATTGCATTAAGTCACCCTTTTAAAAGGAGCGTGTAATTATTTCATTATATATATATATATATATATATATATATATATATATATATATATATATATATATATATATAGTTTTAAATGTTTCTCAACCATTAAAACTACATTTAAAAAACCCAAACAAACCTTAAGTCCTAAGTCGTTCAGTGGAAAATCACTCATGTAAGTCCATTTAACTTTTACAGTTATTATATTAGTTTGCTTCTAACATTATTTAAGGGATCATCAGTTGTTTACCATGAAAAACTGTTTCGGGAATTTAACTATATATATATGTATGTATATATATATATACATTAATTAATTTTACGTACATTTTACGTCACCATCTAACGTAAATCACAGACTCAAATCCTATCAATTAAACTACACATCGCCAAAACCGCACTAGTACAGTGCAATATTTCACGCCACTTGTTTAATAATTAAAATCTCGGTTAAACTAACTTTTATGTTTTTACTGCATTTCGACCATATTTAAATTCTTTTCCTTTTTTTCTTTTTCTCTTTCTTCCCCTTTTCCAATTTTAACGTCTCTGTCGTACTGTTCACATCATTCTTTAATTTTTCAAATAGTTAAACAGGTGCCAATAATATCACGATATGCGTCCTTCTTTTTCCTATGTTTTTACCGTTATCGAATGAATTTAAAATAATTACTTTTTCTGAAGACGTTCGCTGATCCGAACGAAACCGGTAAAAATCTTTCGTTTCTTGATGATTTATTCTTGCATTTAATTTGTTTTCTTTTTCGTTTATACTTTTCACACACACACACACACACACACATATATATATATATATATATATATATATATATATATATATATATATATATAATTATATATATATATATATATAGAGAGAGAGAGAGAGAGAGAGAGTGTGTGTGTGTGTGTGTGTGTGTGAGAGAGAGAGAGAGATTGATAATGATTAATGGGTGGTCGTTAGAGCATGAAAGGAGTTCCTTGTTTTTTTTAAATCTCTTTTTATCATGATAATTCAATATTTTATACGCCGTGCTGTTTGTTTGTTTTTTACAGTAGACTGGTTATTTTATGATTACTGATCACTTCCGTTGTTTTTTTAATCGTCTCTGTTTACTTTTATCATGTAAATAAAACCAATGGCGGTGATATATTGTATTTTAGTTATCTTTTTTATTCTATTTAAGGGGTATATATATATATATATATATATATATATATATATATATATATATATATATATATATATATATATATAAGTATATGTGTATGGTCTTTGATAGATAGATAGATAGATAGATAGATAGATAGATAGATATGTATAAAATATTGTCGAATATTGTTAGATATGACAAACAACTGAAGTCTGGATATCCTTGTGTGCATCTTTTCCATTTGCCGAATTAGGATCTTTGTTTCGGTGGGGAAGTGGCCGATGAATCTGCCATAACTGTAGGTTTCCCAAGTACTTTAAGGCCTATCCGGGGCCATCTTCAGAGGAATCAGGTAAAGCGCATGGTGTTAATGTCTATATTGGTAGGTAGATTTGGCGGGAATTATATTATTAATACGGAACTAAGTTAGAACTATAAACATTTAAGAAGTATATCGTTAGTGCTTAAGTTAATTCTGTTAATGGCTGTTTTTGGGTTTTGATGTATAAGGTTTTTAATATATATATATTTTTAATTATTAGTATGTTATAATATTGTAGCGTTTTCTACTAAGATTTTTCGAAATGCTGATGAGTAAAGTGTTGAGATATGGCGCTGGTATGTGGTAAATGCATTGTTAACCCCATCGACGAAGTTTTAGTAGTCAAGCTAACGTATATGTTTTTTTTTACGCTGTCGAAATCATATACAAGGTTCGTCCTATCTAACACTGGTCGTGGGTGAAAAGATTATTCGTAATGATAAGGTTAGAGGTGTTTAATTTACTGTAGTAAATGATAAGTTTTATTATATTATTTGGGTCAGTAGGAAGTACGTGTTTATTAATAATATTTTTAATATCTGTTTATCAAGTTTATAATGGAAATGAAACTGGTAACGGAAGAATAATTTTATAAATGTGTTTAGTGGAGGATTTGATTTATTAATATTGCAGTAGGGATGATTTCTAAACTGTCTAATATGTTAGTCAATAATATTGTCAGGGAAGCTATTATTTATTAGAGTGTGTTTGATATTGTTGAGTTGATTTTGGAAGAGAGTTGGAGAGAAGACAATTAATTTTGCTCGAGTTAATAAGTTTTTAATAATGTTTATTTTATATCTGAAGGGACATACGTTAAGAAATGTAATAGTGCTTTTAATTAGTACGTTTTTGATACGTAGAGGTAGAGAATTAGGGTCGTGTCTATAAGAACATCTAAAAAAGGGGTTTTGTTGTTAATATTTAATTCGTACGTGAAATTAAGTACGGAGTTATTTTGGAAGGTAGTTTGTAATTTATTAATTTCATTTCCATATTACTGAAATTTATGTTTGAAAAGAGTACGGTATTATAACGTTTTATCTTTAACCACCACCTATTAACCATTATCAAAATATATCTCTAGAAACATATGTGGAATACAAAGTAATCTCTCTCAATATAAATATATACACATACCTGACTTTATATATATATATATATATATATATATATATATATATATATATATATATATATATATATATATGTTGTGAATTCAAATCATTTCTCAATTCATGCTCCAAATACATGATCTACATCATGGTGTTATCGTTGTTTCAAGGACGTGTTTATTTTAAGTCATACAAGATTCTTAAACATTTTTAAAACATGAAACTATCCTCAGAACAAAGTTTTCGTAAGAGCACAGCAGAAATCAAGACAATCAATATCCATATGCCAAAAAGTCACAATTTGCATTAATAAACAAAACGAAATTCACAAGGAATAATCCATTGTCAAATACCTATGTAAATACCAATAATTATCAAACTTAATTCCACATTCAAATACATATTATCAAAACAAGAAAAGAGATTAAAAAACAGGAGAATTCGTCATAGGCGTTCATAATTTAATTTAGAGGTATGCCTATATGTATGTATACATGCATATATGTATAGCGAATGGCAGAGGTCCATTTTAGACAGTGTGGCGTTTTTTAGACCTGTTTTGTTGGTCAACTCGTTTATCGTAATCCAGGCTACACAATTTCCTGGTCTGGTAAATCGAGAAAAGAGAGACGTTAGGTTGGTGTAGAATTTGTTCAGTCAATAATTCCTTTATTGATAAGATTGAACAACTAATTGGTCTTAATGAGCGTATCATGAAATTGAGAATTCCCTTTGCTGCTGGTCGATATATGAATATCTTACCCGTCTATGCACTAGCCCTTGCTTGCTTGAAGATGATATTATTTTTTTCATCATACACTTAGATCTATTATCACCGGTTTGCTAGGTTCTGAGAGTTTAGTAATCCTTTGTGACTTCAATGCGCGAATCAGCTTAGACAATGAAACCTCGTCTCCCTGTCGTCCATATGGCATTGCCGGAGTCAATGCTAATGGTATGTTTCTCTTTCAACTCTGTAATGAACTGGATCTAGTTATTCCCAACACTTTTTCTCACAAGTGAAACAAGGCAACTTGGTTCCATCCGCAGCCTAGATATGGCCATTTACTTGATTACGAGTATATAGACGTGGTGATCTCAAAAACTTTTTGCAAATTCAGTGTAATGTGTGGTGCCGACTGTGAGACTGATCACTTTCTGATCAGAACTAATTTCATATTTCTATTCACCGTAAAAGTCATTTAAATAGAGTCAAAGTACCTAAGCGTATTGACGTCTTAAAGTTGAAAGATCCACTCGTAAGAAGTTTCTTCAAATCTGACTTTGACCATGTAGATTTTTCTGACTGCGATTTGGAGAGAGTAAGCGATACCATGTACAAAACAGATGTTGAAATACTTGGATCGAGAATTCTTAGACATCGAGACTGGTTTGCTGATAACTTCAGTGAAATCAACCTTTAAAATCACAAGAAACGACAAGCCCATTTCAGACTTCCCAACTCTTCATCTCCAAGCAGGTTAGCCATTGCTGCCAACTTCTCATCTGTGAAGAGTAAAAATCAGCGTTGTGTGCGCCAATTAAAATAAAACAAATGGGGGAATGACCTATCGAAGGAGATACAGATTGCCTATAATTGCATGGATGTTTAGACGTTTCATGCCCTGCTTCGGTAGGATTACAAAAGATGGGGTAACTTTGTTGAAGACTTCAGATAAAATTATGTATCGATGGCTTGCACACTTTCGTGATCTCTTTCACAATTCATCCATCGTGGATGGTGCTGCAGTCGATAGTATCCCTCAGTATATCATTCCTCCAGAACTTGATGCAGTACCAACTCTTGATGAAACAGTTGAGTGCATAAAACAGATCAACGAAAATAAAGCTCCTAGTCGATATGGCAATCTAGCTGATCTGTTGAAACACGATGATATAAATGTCCATTGTGCGATCCTCTCTTTGCTGTTGTCGGTATGGCAGGCTGACTCATTTCCCCAAAATTAGGTAGATGCCATCCTGATAATGCTGTACAAAAGAAAGGTCAGCTTGTGAAAATTACCGAGGTCTTTCGCTGCTATCATCGGTTGGAAAAGTATTTACACGGCTATTGCTAAACTGACTGGAGAAGTATATCTGTCAGGATGTAATTCCTGAATCGCAGTCGTGTTTTAGTGGTGGGAGTGGGACTGTAAATATGATATTTTCTGCTAAGCAACTTTTAGAAAAGTGTATTGAACAGCGCGTGCCTCTTTATCAGGTTTTTGTGGATTTAACTAAATCATTTGACACTGTCAACCGCGAGGCCCTGGAAGGTGCTTGGAAAATATGACTATACACCTGCTTTTACTGAGAAGTTCAAACAACGTCACCGTTGCATGAAAGGCCGAGTCAATTTCAGTGGTCGGCACTCAGATAAACTTCCCATTGATAATGGAATAAAGCGAGGTGAAATACCCGCACGAACATTGTTCTCACTTTATCTGACAACTGTGCTCTTGTATGGGTTTCACGATTGCAATATAGGTGGTTACATTACGTTCCGAACAACCAGAAAAGTATTCAACATGAGAAGATTCCAAGCCAACCGCCTTGTTAGTTATGGATTTGTTAGGGAGCTGTTATATGCTGATGATGCTGACCTAGTTACACACTTCCCAGAGGATATGCAAGCAGCGTGGATCTCTTAACAAATGCTTGTTTTTGCTTTGGACTGACGAGTAGCATTGAGAAAACTAAACTTATGTTCATTATCGCTCACGGTGATCTGTATGTGAAACCTGATGATTTTGTCTATGGAAGACGACTTGATGGTGTTAAGGATTTCGTTTACCTCGTTAGTACTTTATCCAATGATGGGTATCTTGATGCAGAAATCAGACAGATAATCAGCAAGGCATCAGAGGCGTTTGGCGTGTTTTAAAATAGAGTCTTATACGATGCCAATATAACGCAAGTAAATGTCAGTATATCAAGCATGTGTGTTGCCATCCTAATTATATGCCTCTGAAATATGGACGATGTATCAATCACACATAAAACAGCTCGAAATATTTCATCAGCACTGCTTCGGAAACATTCTAAGTTTAAAGTGAGACAATTGTATTCCTGACACAAGTGTGTTAGCCAAAGCTAAAACCACCAGTATTATTATATTTGGAACCAGACACAAGATGCGTTGATCTGGTCATCTTGTTCGGCTTGATGACTGCAGACTCTCAAAACAGTTTTTTTATGGTAAGCTTCTTTTGGGCAAAAGATCCCAGCACAAGCCCAGCAAACGATTTCGAGATAGTTTCCCAAAGAGGTTGGCAGCTTTTCCATTCCAGCAGACAAGTGGAAGTCCCTAGCATCTGATCATAGGCAGTCGATAGCGTAGATTAACAAGGGCGCTGAACGTTTTAAAGCAGCCAAGGTTGACCATGCAAAACCAAAGAGAGCATGCAGGAAAAATGTAACCTTACAAACAAATTGTGGAGATGTATGGATCTGTAAGGTGTGTAATCAAACTCTACCATTAAAGGCGCGACTTGTCAATCCAGTTTCACGCCATCTGGCTTGATCTAGGCCAATGATCAGCATCCTAGCCAGGTCTGCCTAAAGATAGGTAATCTGTTGGCAGGACTCAATAGCCACTCGCTGGCTTATAGACGGGCATTAAATGAAGAAGTAATATTCGTCTGACAAGACGTTGCAGTCATTATGTGTATGTATGTATATATATATATATATATATATATATATATATATATATATATATATATATATATATGTATATGTATATGTATGTACATATATATATATATATGTGTGTGTGTGTGTAGGCGTATTTATATATCTATTTGTATATTTATGTGTATGTATGTGTATCTACATATGTATGGGTATATATGTATGTATGCGTTTATGTATGCATATATATATATGTATGTATATATGTATATATATGTATATATATATATATGTATATGTATGTGTGTACGTATGTATGTATGTATGTATGTATATGTGTATCTATGCATATATGTGTCTATGTATGCATGTGTATATATAGTGTATGTGCGTATGTATGTGCGAATGTGTGTATGTATATATATATATATGTATATACGTATGTGTATGTATGTATATATGTAGGTATGTATATATATATATATATATATATGGGAAGAGAAGGATGAAGGTAATCCGACGTGATGGGAAAATGAAAAAGGAAAACCAAAAAATGGATGTTTTCATGTGTACATCAACGTTTCGTCTTTATTTATAAGACTTCATCAGGATGATAATATAGAGAAAAATGTCATGCAAGTACAAATACATGTAGGGTTGACATATTGGAAGGAAAGACAAAAATTAAGGTACACCGCAAAAACACTCACAAAAATGACTACATACATTTCTACTCCCACCACCATAGCAAGATCAAAACAGGTATAATTATAGGCTTCTTCCTACGCGCCCTTAGAATATGTAGCCCCCAACACATAGATGAAGAAATAAAGTACATTTTTAATTCCCTAAAAACATTGCAATACCCCACACATTTTATATTAAATGCCAAGAAAAAAGCCTTCCAAATATTCTCCAGAAACACCACACAAAAAAATCAAACTCATAACACCTCTCTCATAGACAGACCCCTTCTCCTACCCACGCATTCCAATAACACATCCATATGCAACACGCTTAACAAACTAGGCATTCCAACAGTACAAACCACATCTCAATCCATAAAACAAACACTAAACACATCCAGACATTTCCAAAAAACACCCACATCCTATGCCGGATTATATACTGTCCCATGCAATGACTGCCATCAATTTTACGTGGGAGAAACACAACGTGAATTAAAGAAACGATTAAATTAACACAAAAGGGACATAAAAAACAACAACCCTCTCAGTGCACTTTTCTCCCATGCACTAGAACATGGTCATGCGTTCAAATTTGAACAAGCCAAAATCACAAAATACATCCACAACAAATCTCGGCGAAGATTATTGGAAACTGCTCTCATCACCGCCTCCACCACTATCAAGCAACGAAATGGGTTCTTTAACCTATCACCCTTTATAAGCAAGATCATCCTTACAGAACAAAGACTCTTGCCTGATCATAGATAACATTTATTTTCATCTCTAACCTTTATGACACTCTTCCACTTACTCACACCCTTCCTTTTTCTCCATGAATCATCACTTTCTCCTTACTCATTCCGTTTTTTCCCTCACATTTTTAACACTGCAGTCCAATTAAACTTTTTCATGTTCCAAATATTTCAAATATTCCATACCCACCCGTTCAATTACCTCCCACCTACACCCCTCCACTCCCTCACTCATTGCTATCATTTTCCAAATATTTCAAATATTTCATACCCTATCACAACAAATCCTTCCTGTCCCCCTCACCCATTCCCCCTCTCAACTATTTCTCTCATACCCTCACTCTTCCATACCCCCTTCTTAAATTCCCTCATTTTCTCAAAACGCTCTCTAAGACCATAACTTTCGCCCATCCACCAAAATCACAGCCCCCCTCCTTCTCTACCCACCCTCCTTTTCTCTGCATACACCCCCACACACAAACATTCCAACTCACTTTTTCCCCTTCAATCTTGACCGCAGCCATCTGGTCAAACACCTCCCTCCTCCCTCTCCTCAACTCCCTCTCTGCCATCCACTTTATCCCTGCTCATCCCCCCACCTCTTTCTCTTACTACCAGCCACAGTAGTCCTTGCTCACCCCCATCTTTCCACTTCTTCCCCACTCATTTTCTTCAACATTCATTTTTATTCTCCACCAAGTACGGACGTCCACCCAGTGTGGCCATTATTTTATTTTATTTATTTTTTCCTCCCAATATGTCAACCCTACATGTATTTGTACTTGCATGACATTTTTCTCTATATTATCATCCTGATGAAGTCTTATAAATAAAGACGAAACGTTGATGTACACATAAAAACATCCATTTTTTGGTTTTCCTTTTTCATTTTCCCATATATATATATATATATATATATATATATATATATATATATATATATATATACATGTGTATATGTGTATGCATTTTTGGTTCGAATGTACGATGTGTGCGGAGCTCTGTTTTTATTATGAAAACTGAAACTAAAAAACAAAAAAACAACAGCCTAACCTTAACTAAAAATGCACGAAATTGTTTTGTATTGGAAATACGTCGTTTTAACGGTATTAATATATGTGCAACATTAAGTAAATATTAATTTTTGTTCGATGTTTCTAATTCACGAAACCTACAAAAACAGCAAAAAAAGAAAAAAAGCATGCGAGATTAATTCGCATTGGAAACGCGGTGTTTCAACGGTATTAATATATGTGCAATATTAAGTAAATATTTATTTTCGTTACCCTTTTCGATGATTTTATTCATTAAAAAAGTATAAAGACAACCTGTCATGTTGGTCTGCAGTTACAACTTGATACTGCCCATCTTGTTTTCGCTTGTTGCTGGATCTCAACATTTTGTAACCGAAGGAGTGATATAGCTGTCGTAAAAAAGCTAGATTCCTTTTTTTACAATCTCAATGCAGATACTATTTCAGATAATGACATTGCGGCGATGGAAAAGTTGGGACGGATGTGGGCCTGACAGTTACTGATTTGCACACGGACAACATTCTTATATCGCTTTTCTGAATTAAGGAGTAGCACTCGTCTGACAAGACGATGCAGTTATCATGTATATATATATATATATATATATATATATATATATATATATATATACATGCATATATATAAATATATATAGTCTTATCTGATATATATATATATATATATATATATATTGATATATATATATTGATATATATATATATATATATATATATATATATATATATATATATATATATATAAGTTATTATCTAAATGTACGTTTAGAATAGTACTGTAACATAACGTTTAAAATAATATACGACACATACGGCATTTTTGCCCATTGAGCAAAATCTGTTCCCATTATTCATGAGACCTCAGGGATCAATGCTCGATAGAACTATTGTATAAGATGAAATAAAAAATATAATGCCCTAACAAGCGTAATCAACGACTCTGCTTTAGTTTGCTATGACTCACTAGTATACTCTCTCTCTCTCTCTCTCTCTCTCTCTCTCTCTCTTTATATATATATATATATATATATATATATATAATACGAGCTTAGACAAAGCACTTCATTTGCGACAATATGTTGCGTATAACATTGGTGTTTAATTAACACTTGTATTTGCTTCTATGATACTGTTATTAAATAAGCGGTTATTTATGCAACGGGGCTGGGAATATAGATAATTCACGGAGAGCACATATGTCTATAAACGTATTATGTAATATTTCAATGCATGTAAACATATTCAGATATTTGTTTATTTGTTTGTCCGTGTCAAAAGCAAATATCATATGACATTTTGAATATGACCTTTTGAAATTTAACAGAATCCTGTTTTGTTTGGGGCTTAAGCAAATATCCATTCAGTTCGATCTATCGCTTCAAAAGATACGCCGGGAAAATTAATTAAAATATATTTTTTGTATAAGCTCCTTTTTCATAATATATATATATATATATATATATATATATATATATACATCTTTTAGATGCGTCCTGACATCTCAGTGAGATGGTTTCCCACCGGTCTGTCAGTAGGTTGGACTGTCACGCTTCAGTGTTTCAATCGTAAAACGCGCATATTGAATGGACGCATCTCAGAAATATATGTTCTCGTTTTTCATCCCCACGTTTTCTTTGTCCACTTTTAAAGAGAGCTATGGTTTTGGTCTGGAGTAAGCAAGGCTTAATTCGACTGGATCTCAAAATAATGAGGCCCATCACGAGAATTCCGTTTCATCGCGTTGGCATTTAAGAAACCCAAGCAACACTTGTGGAAATTCCACAAAGTTAGATTATACACATATGTGACGTAGATATTGAGTCAAGTAAGTATCGCACAAAAATCTTTAGAATTAAACAACCTATATATACCTTATATAGCTTTAAAGTTGTTTAGCGTAACACATGACTAAAATAAAGGGATTTAAATGGTTATACTTTACAAAGTTTAATATAAAAAGAACAAAAAGCTATAAAATCAAATAGGAAAAACAAATTAAGACAGCAGACCAGCGAGTAAAGGGGCTCCATATCCATCGGATAGGGGTCTCTCAATCATGCATGGTTAGAAAGCACTTAACTAAACACTGTATTGCTATTTCCCAAAATTACCGGTCATACGAAGCGTAACAGACTAGCAAACTTTTATGGCTCTATTATGATCTCTCGGCGGGATCTGGTACGGTATTCTTCGAGAGTCGCTGAACACCAGTTTGTCCCTGGCAATCAGCTGATTCTCATTGTTGCAGCCGGTACAGTTAGTATCTTTCTAAATTGTTCCCACAATAGTATATAGATTTGCAATCAAGTGAGTTGAGGTTATGATTCAAGGATTAGTGAAGTCGTTCTCAGACAACCATTATTGCATTTTGCCGAAGGTGTGACACGGAGTTGTGTTCTTTTTGTTACATATATGACTTTTCTCAGCCATTTTCCTCGCCCTATACAATAGTGAACAGCTACTCTATATAGCCATCTGAATTGTATCTGAGTCATTTTTGCAGGAGACTCTCTTCGAATATCCTTCTACTTTCCAGTCATCGATGGTTTCCAGTTCTCACACCTACCAATTGTTCACAAAAACAGCTATCCGTTGCACTCTACCGTTGTGAAACATTTCAAATGCTTATGAGACGAAAGCAGTTTATAATTATCAAATGTATCTCGATCAATACAAATAGAATTTTACTTTTATTTATGGTTCTGTTTTGACTGTTCTAAGTTACCGATATATATATATATATATATATATATATATATATATATATATATATATATATATATATTAGCACGCGACGTCAAGTACTAAAAGTTGGTGATCATTTGGAAATACCAGGCGCTGTACTATGACACCTAGTTATTGGCAAATAGCGTCGTCAACCGGCAGTGCCTGGCGTGGCGACGGGTTAGGGTTAGGGTTTAGCAATACACCCTGAATGACTGTCGCCATAATGTGGACAAAAACCAGGAAGAGGTACCTCCTCCAGGATTGATTAAAAATCTTGATGGTGATGGTGATGGTGATACTAGCACGGCTCCTGGTAGTTTTTGGGGTTTCGCGTGGAGAGTAGAATCTAAAGCACTAGAAAGATACGGTAACAGTCAATTTCGTACTAGCTTACCAGCAAAATTTGAGTTAAGTATAACTGAAAATAGAGTCGACATTTTATTGCCATACTCGAAAGTTACTTTAAAACACATACAAACACACACAAACACAAACACGTTTACGCGTGCTGAGGCTCAATCCGATAATAACATCCTACTAGTGGTTTGAATTTCATTTCAACAGCAACTTAACGATTTATTTAATATAATTATCGCCAGGAATGTATTACTTAGATAAATAAATAAAACTTTTGAACGTGTCTGAAGTTTTAATTTGAAACAAAATCTGCTATTTATGTGAATTAAAATCCAACAGTTGCAGTCGATATATTATTATGATCAGCTCGAATTAATTATAAGTAAAAAAAATAACAAACAAATGAACGTGTTAGAAGTTTTATTTTGTGAACGAAATTACTACAAGACTTTACTTATTACAGTTTATTCAACAACAGTTAGAGTTGCATACTACATTATTCTGAAATGCAACCGCCGCCGGCCTAGACGACTATCTTACTTGCGAGCGCACAATGTGCCACACTATTTTGACGACCAAGTCCTTGTTAATATATATTTTTTAATATTCTATCTTATGTTTGGAAACAAAAATTGTTTGTTTACTTTTTACAAACTCTTTCTAATGACGGTTTTAATTTTATGCTATGCAGAAATAATTCAAATGTTAAGGAAAATAGTAATTTGTTTTTCGTTTTTTAAGATTTGTAAATTGTATAAAGTAAGCGAACAACTTTTGACAGATTTAAGAAGGAATATTTTTTTTAAATCAAGTGTTTCTTTGGTAAATATATTTTTAGGTCGATATTTCATATAAACTTTACGGCTGAAACTTGTGACTAAGTCCGTTTTATTTTTTATCTCAAACAATACTGCAAGAAATATTTCAGATGCTTCGGGCTTACGGTACCAGATTGCCTAAATGACGATAGGAATCGAAATTGCTTTAACGACGGGCCTAGATTGCCTGAATAGAGAATCAACAACATCACCAGTCGTGACTGGTTGAGCTGGCGTACATAAATAGGAAAACCCAAAATCTGCTCTTAAACTATGAGGTTAGATTAAGATCGCGAGATCTTCTTAAAAAAATATTTGCCTAATAATTGTAACGTTATATTTCGTAAAGTTATCAAGTGAAAATTTCTATTCAGAGATAATTTATTTTATTTTTAATTTTTAATGTAGAAATATATTATGATATATTCGCATATTAAGTCACGTTCATACCGTTGATAAACTGAGTAGTAGTAGTAGTAGTAGTAGTAGTAGTAGTAGTATTTGTTCTCACTAGGAGTTCTTACACAGGATATCAGTGATTGCTCACCGACAACCGGTGGTATTCCCTGGAGTCTGAGTGACAACAAGTCTCTCCAGATTTCCAGTATTCTCCACCTCTTTTCGATAGCCACCGCAAATAACCTTGCAGCATCGCAACAACTGTTTACCATTGATTTCTCGTTGGTAAGGACCATTGGTCTTGTCTGGAATTTGGGTTGCTATAAGCATCCCCAAGGTCCACGCACTCTCTGCACTTCCAGTAGAGGTCTGGTTTGTGCTGTACCTCCTCGGTCTTCTCATTCCCCCCCTTGACCCTATACAAATATTTTGTGTGGTGTCAGCCTAGGCTGGTACCATTTTTATTGCTTTTTATTTTTATTATTCTTTTAGTTTTTTAGTTGGGGGGGGCAGCGCGGGACCTTATGGTGTTTCTTGCTATTTCTGTTCATTGGTTTATTTTTGTGTCGTGTCCGCTGAGGCCGGTGTAATTTATTAGGGGAAGCTCATAAGTGATGTTTCTTGCATTTTCTGTTCCTTTGTTTCTAATGAGGTGTTCTTTCTGTCGTTTTGTTTTCTCTCTGTTGTAGATTCCATGTGACCCTTAGTAGCTTATGCGGGTTGGTTTCTGCATTCGATGGTTTTTCTTAAGATTGCAGCTGTTTTGATCATTGCCGTCCTTTGCCTAGTTTTGATCATCCTTTGATTACAATTTCTCCCAGTCTTTTTTCCAGTTTTTTTTTTAGGGGGGGGGGGTGTTCCCAGTACTTGTATGATTATTGGTATTATGCTGACTTTCTTCATGCCCAATATTCCTTTCAGTTATCTGGCTAGTTCCGTGTATTTGCTTCGTTTTTCCATTTCTTTGATCTTCACTCTGTGGTCTGCTGGAATAGCAAAGTCTACGATGTTACAAGATTATTCCTTCTTGTTGATTATTATAACGTCCTGTCTCCTTGCTTGTATGGGTGTGTTTGTTTGTATATCAATATCCCAAATGATTTTGTGTCTTTCGTTTTCCAGTACTGTTTCTGGTTTATGTTTGCTCCATTTGTCTGCGTATTCGAAATTCAATTGTTTGCACTGTTCCCGGTGTACTGCTTTCCTCACACAGTCATGTCTGTTCTTGTATTCTTTTGGGGCTGGTTTGTTGCATTCATTTATTATATGATTTACTGTTTCGTCTCTTTGTCCACACAGTTTGCATTACACTGTTGTCCTGTGTTTTATCTATTTTAGCTTTAATGTAGTTTGTCCTAACTGCATTTTTCTGTACAGGCATCAGTAAAGATTCTGTTTCTCTGTTCAAGTGTCCTTTTCTCAGCCAAACCCAGCTATTTTCGTTGGTTTCTTCTCAGGTCAGTTGTCTGAAGCGTCCATGTAGTTGTTTTTCTTCCCACTTTTCTTTTCTTGTCGTTTTGTTTCTTGTTTCGAGGATTCCCGAGTTATTCGTTTGAACGGTGTCTCTTGCTGCGGTGATAAGGATTTCTGTGTTTTGAGTTATTTATTTCTCCAACTCTTTTTTTTTAGTCCTTTTTTATAATCTTCTATACTTACCAGTCCTTTCCCCCTTTCGTTTCTATTCATGTAGAGTCAGTCCGTATCGTCTTTTGGATGTAGTGCGTTGTGCATAGTCATTCATTTTCTAGTCCTCTGGTCAAGGTGCCTGAGTTCTTCTTTGGTCCAGCCTATGAATGGTCCAAAGTATCTTATTAGTGCTACTGCCTAGGTGTTTATACCTTTTACTAGATTCCTGCTATATAATTTCGTTTTTAGGAGTTTTCTTGTTCTTCGTAAATATTCTTTTCCAATCTTCTCTTTCATGTCTGTAGATTTTATGGTGTCTGCTTCCAGAACTCCAAGAAATTTGTAGCTATCCTGTTCGCCTGGCTCCCTAATTTCCTCTTGGTTGGGGAGTTCCATGCCCTCTGTTGTCTCCAGTTTTCCTCTTTTTATTTCTAGTAATGCACACTTTTCCATTCCGAATTCCATTTGGATGTCCTGGCTTAAGATTCAGGTCGTATTTATCAGCTTTTCCAGTTCATTTTTGCTTTTTGCATATAGTTGCAAGTCGTCCATGTACATTATTATTATTATTATTATTAGTAGTAGTAGTAGTAGTAGTAGTAGTAGTAGTAGTAGTAGTAGTAGTAGTAGTAGTAGTATTGTTGTTGTTTTTGTGATTGTTATTATTATAATTCCGCCTCTTCCGGTAACCGTTGCAAGTCATTTTGCATTATAACAACAGCCGTTTTCCATTGATTTATAGTTGACGCAGACCGTTGGTCTTCTTTGGAATTTGAGTAGCAATCAGCACACACCCTCCAATACCATTGCACTTCGCACCTCTCCAGTGGAGCTTTGGTATGTGCTACCCCTCCTCGGTTTTTCAATCTTCATTGCCGATTTCTGGTTATTTTGTGTGTTTTAAGCCAAAAGTACTGGAATCCTGAAATACTTATTGTCAACACAATTCCAGAGAATTCCATCGACCGTAATCAGTGAGAACTTAATGGAAAACGGCTGTTGTTATAACTTAAAGCGTTATGAAATGGTGATCGAAAAAAAAACAAGGAGTACTGAAAATATGTGAAGACATTTTTTGGATGAATTCGCGGGCGACATACAGATTGACGCTAGTGTCACACGAATACTCATGCGGCTGACTAATAGGTACTGATTCGGTCCATACGGATCTAACAATGGTCTTGTGTATGATAATCAAAATCTCACGTCAACGTACAAACTGTAAAAGGGTGACATTTGCGGAACATTTCCGACTCACTTGAAAGTGTATCATAAAAATGTAAACTGCATATTTTGCAACTGAATTAATACAGCAATTTGAACCCGAATCAAATATTCAAATCAAACCATGAAAAAAGATTGGTTCCCCACCATCGAATTAGACAGTGATTCTTAACAAAATAATGGCATTTCTTTGGGTGATTCTCAAAACATACTTATGATAGGAAAGGAAAATAGATAAGGGACTGAACTCTGCATGATAATAAAGAGAACTTCAGAAACGTTGAAACGTCTAGCGAATTTGAGGGAGGATATGCTATATATATATATATATATATATATATATATATATACACCACAATTGCTATATTCACAAGTGATCTGATAATACACAATTTACTTATTAATAAATCAATGACTTCCTTGTCGAAAGATGAACTACTCGTTTAACTACTTATATTGCAATAGTTGAAGCAGCCAGCTGTGACTTTGAATTGCTACCCAACATCCTCACTGAGTTAGAAAACGGAAATAGATAAAATGCAAGGCAATGTGGTTTTCTAAATGCCAGACAATCACGATGTGCTATGAAAAATGTTTTCGAAAACCGTGGATCGGATTACAAATTAAAGCATCGTTGGGCCAAGTTTATGTCAATTATAATGTTAAAAAGGTTATGAAACACTGATTTACTTATCCTAGACGTTATATATATATATATATATATATATATATATATATATATATATATATATATATATATATATATATTATATAAGAAATAACTTTGATTAATAAGAAAAGAAAATATATTATAGATTATTCTTTTATAAATCGCATATCTTAAAACACAATGTGTACCTGTATATATGAAAATACCTTCAATACGTTTATGGAATCGACATCTAAACGACCGTTTATCGAGATGGTGGTGCATATGTTATATATATATATATATATATATATATATATATATATATCATAAAGAATGGAAATTGTGTTCCGATTCATGGAAAACGGAAATATATGCGTATATATACTGATAAAAAGAAGTAAAATCAGTAATATTGAAATTAAATATGTATTAATTAAATGAATATTGGACGCATCTTTTTTTTACAACTCAAGTATGGCGCGTTATGAAGTCTTTTTGTGCATGTTTGGTAAATTGTGTATACCATGAATGTGTATATTTACAAAATGATCAGAAATAAGTGTTTTGAAATAAAATGTTTTTTAATGCACTTGGATTAGATCATGGTAAATAAAGAGCTATAGTCGTATGATATACTATTAAGCTTCTATATGCACTTTGTCCGAACTTACAGCAAGGTATATATAAATATATATATCTATATTTATATGAAAAATAAAGAAACAAATTTATTCATATATTCATAAACGTTTCGTCTTTATTTCAAGACATCCTCAGGATGATAGATTTGAAGAAATAACATAAAAGTACAAATAAAGACGATGAATATATATTTTTTTATTTTCGTTTTTCAACACGTTAGAATATTATATTTATAGTTTCCATCATATATATATATATATATATATATATATATATATATATATATATATATATATGAGGAATAAAAGAAACAATTTTTTAGACAAAATGCAAAAATAAAAATGGAATAAAGGATAAGCAAATTAACAACTAGCAAAAATAAACTCAAAAAAACATATTGAATAGTTCTTCCAAAATATTTCAATTGTTAAAATACAATCATCATCAGTTGGTAGCAGAACGTTAATTAAAAACCGAAAAACTTTCAATTTTTTTCTGTTTTTAATTAAATTTCTCCTACCAACTGATCATGATTGTATGTTAACAATTGAAATATTTTGGTAGAACTATTCAATATGTGTTTTTGAGTTTATTTCTGCTAGTTGTTAATTTGCTTATCCTTTATTCCATTTTTATTTTTACATATATATATATATATATATATATATATATATATATATATATATATATATATATATATATATATATATATATATACATGTATACATATTTTCCATATAGAGTGGACTAAGTTTTCCCTCGGTATCTTTGGCGAGAGGAACAAAATAACCAGATGTAATATACACTACTAAAATACCTACTTCAATACTCTTATTCACGGAACTTTCGCATAATTTCATCAACATATAATTATTATTATATTTATTCTTAGATCAATCACTCTCTCAACACCCACATGCACATAGAGCGTGGTCACTATATATCTTCACTGCAAAATATATACTGTACCCGCTACTCATAACACCGCAGACATTTATTTCATTCGGAACTGTAAAACAGACACACCGCCAATTACATATTACGAGAAATGATTCCGCTATTCCGAACACATAACATCGACACGTTACGGAATAACGGATTACTTTAAAACAACCGCATTATAACAAAACTACGTCCACGCGTAGTAAATACACTTGTTAATTTTATAACATTAAAAATAAACATGATATAATAAGAATATTTTTATTTAAGCCAATTAATACATTTTTCATTGGTCAAAATTAAAAATAGATTTCGTTAACGAACATATATTTCACGCTCATTTAATGATTTCAGAATACCGGATTAAATATTCTACGCGTTACGTTTTTGTTTTCATTACTGTTTCAAGATCGCTAGAATTACAAACAAACACGTTACGACTTTACAGAGACCATCATTCTTTCAACTGTAAGTAATTTCGCTGTTTTAAAATGATTGATAGTTGCATATTAAATGCACATTTTTCATTAACAGACAGTACATTCGTAGTTGTGATATAATACATTAATTAATATCCACAATCGTACGTACTAAGTACGATTTAGCGAAAATACTATTTCTCATTGAACATTTTTCTTAATAGATATTATACACGTGGTCCATACCAAATCATCATAGTTTCATCTTTTACACTCATACTTGACTAAAATAGTATTTACTGACCAACACATCAGATTTGTTTTGATTTTCAAGCTCCATACAGAAAATAGAATTTACGTGGCTAAAATAGTAATTACTAACCACCTTCATTTTTTCAATTAATACGCATCACATATATTATTTCAAATTAAAATACGATTCAACTATCTTACTTTTCTAAAATATTATTTATGTGACTATAATAGTTATTATTGACCACTTTCATTCACAACATTAAACACGTTTTTTCTTCATTCATTTTTATTTGGTTCTTTTAACGCACTATATAGATCAGATCAAAATAGCTTTCTGTTCAATCTTAAGTGACTAAAATAGAATTTATTTTCATTACACGTGGCACATTTACATTCATTTATTATTTTTTCCTTTCTACTTACATACGATATAATAATATTTTTTTGTTAACATTTTACACAATATATTGAGTTTACGTGCCTAAAATAGAATTACTTTGGTTATTCGTGGCTCAGTCATTTAATATTTTTACAGTTCTAATTAAATACAATATAATAATTGTTTTTTTTACTTTCAACACTACAAATATATATATATATATATATATATATATATATATATATATATATATCCGAATTTATTTCAGTTTCACGCTCACTACGATAAGTTTAATCTTTTAACACTTATAACTGACTAAAATTCTATTTACTGACCAACACATCAGATTTGTTTTGATTTTTAAGATCCATACGAAAATAGATTTTGGGTGACTAAAATAGTAATTAGCTAACACCTTCATTTGCTCAATTAATACACATCACAGACATTATTTTTAATTAAAATTAATCTGTTATATCTTCCCAGGGCAACGCCTGGACACGGGTCCTGCTAGTATATTTATGCATATATATATATATATATATATATATATATTCTAGCTGAGAGATCTCATATTACCTGTGAAGCAATTAGAACAGTGAAGCCATCCACCCAGCCTGAAACTCATATTACCATTGGTATATTTTTTTGTATTGCTTCGTAAATTTTAGTCGGGGAGGGATTTGTTTGATCTTGGAATATGTCTTTGTTTTCAATTGCACCCCTGTAAACGATAATTGAAAGCGATAATTAAACCTTAGTTATCACTGCTGGAATCGGAGGAAATTTTAATACTATAATTAAATTCCTTGCAAAAATCCCCCCCCCCTTGAGAAATATATGTATCTACGAACAGTTAATGCATCGGTTTCTATAACAGCTGAACAATAAAATGAAGAAAACTTATCTTTTATATTTATAGACAGATATAAACACTCATTCTGCATTTTTTTATTATTGCCAAAGAAGGCGAATAAAGCGGTGAGGAACACCTTTAATTGGTCGAGAAACATTCTTTTACGCAAGGAAGAGATTTTGAAAAGGCGGATTTCATTCATTGTTCATCTGGTGGAGTCAGTCTATAAAGGTTTTAGTTTTGAAAGAAAAAATGTGATTAAGCACATGAAAAAAGGGCTTCTTTTTGCTTTCTTTTCATTCAAACCACATCAGACAAATAAATGGTTGTTTAACTAAGTGTTCGCAACTTAAGAGTAAAAATAAAGAAGAAAGAAAAACGATCATGGGCGCAAAGCGGAGAAAATTTATGAAACGTGGAAAACAGGTCAGCTCAACGAAATAGAATTACGACAACAACATCGTCTTTCTTTATCATCAATGTAAAGCGAACCTGCTTTTCAATGAAAGCACAAAATTACATTCACATATGTATGTATGTATGTATGTATGTATGTATGTATGTATGTATGTATCTACATATATACAGTGACTGGCAGTTTCTAGTTTTGCGTCCTTCAAACGAACGGAAAGCTAGCAACTGTCAATCACAGTGCGAAAATAACTCGTCAATATTAAGCACTCTCTTTTCATAAATACAACTATTATATGTATATAGATTCTTATATATAAATATATATATATATATATATATATATATATATATATATATATATATATTTATGTAATTATTTTTATTGGTGATTGCAGCGTTCGTTGTTTTTTTTTGCTTACTATTATTTCGATTGTCTCACTTCCTAAGTGATTAAGATGCAGAAAATTGCATTATTAGTCGCCCATAACTTCATAGAATGTATTTGTTCCGTTAATATATATATTTTTATTAATTATATACGTACATAAAAGTAATCCATGGACACATGTTAAGGGTGACTTATAATGCAATATTCTGCATCTTAATCACTTTGGAAGTGAGACAATCGCAATAATAGTCAGCAAAAAAACAACGAACGCTGCAATTACCAATAAAAATAATTACATAAAAATACATTAAAAATTTAGGTGATAAAAATCGTACTTTCATGTACGTATAAAATTAATAAAAAAATATATATTAATTAATAATATATATATATATATATATATATATATATAGTAAAAATGGTATGTTAAATTCCAATGACTAAGTCTTCAATTATTTTAAGTGCCAAAATTCAAACTAATTCAATGTAACTTGACAATTATTTAGCGCACAATTAAAAAACCGGGAATTTACATTATTAAAAATGCAAATCATATAATCTTATATTCAATTCAATGTATTGAGAAACATTGGTTTTAACTTATCAAAAAGCTATCATAAGAATATCGCTTGGTTAAGATAAGACATAAAGTTATTTTTAACTCAGCGATACGAAAGTTGAGTATCTAAACCCGTGGCTAAATAAATGTTTAAAGTTGTTATCTACTAACGTCATGC
The DNA here is from genome assembly GCA_963556195.1 of Sepiola atlantica. Classification (NCBI taxonomy): domain Eukaryota; kingdom Metazoa; phylum Mollusca; class Cephalopoda; order Sepiida; family Sepiolidae; genus Sepiola; species Sepiola atlantica. The sequence continues at coordinate 147,549,299 of OY744520.1, read as the reverse complement.
GCTATACGTTGCCTGATTGACGTGTTATGTTCCATCATTTAATAATCAATGAAGGGTATTAATCAACATTACGTATAAGGTACATACATAACTAAAATAGGATAAAAATAAAGAATTAAATTAAAAAATAGAATTAAGAATAAAAACTACGGTTGCGAGTTTAAAAGATAAGAAAGATTCGAGTATATTCTCCAATCTAACGGTCGTAATTACACCGTTCATTATTTAAGAGTAGTATCTATTGTCTTAATTAAAAATTGAGTGATAAATCATTTTTAATTAATTTATTTAACCAAATTAAAAACATTTGTCTTCACAAAAATATTACCAATAAGTATACAAGACATATCTATCTATATTTATCTCTCTCAACCCCCCTATCTCTCTCTCTCTCTCTCTCTCTCTCTCTATATATATATATATATATATATGTAGATTATAACTAAAAGGTAAACTTTTAGAGAGTTGGACCTATTGTGAAATAAGGAAAGCTCAATATACTGGATAGAGCAAAAAATATATATATATATATATATATATAATAAATATGAAACTAAAAGTAAACTTTTAGTAGAAAGACCCTATAGTGAAATGGTAAAAGCTCAATATACGAGATAGAGCAATTATAAAGATAGATGGACGAAGAGTGATAGACATTTTGAACGCCTTTCTGTAATGCCTCCACGAAACCTTTTCTTGTCCATCGAAACTTTCTTCCATTGGACACTTTATCGGCGGACAATTACCACCTGGACAAACCCAATATCTTTTTACACGAACTTATTTCACCCATCATTTTTAAAAATATTTTTTCAAATGTTGAATTTTGGCTTTTCTATTGCCAACTTATCTATCTGTATAATTCCTCTGATGATAAGATCTTGATCTTTGAAAAGCCTTGGCTTAAGGAAAGAATAATAAACATAATTTTATTACAGAATATACCTTGCATTGAACAATCGAAGTTTGATATAAATTTGGACATTCGTGCATGTTTATCACTCTTCGTCCATCTATCTTTATATATATATATATATAGATTAATCATTTATTACCTACAGACATCGATGTTTCATGCTAACGCAATCTTCAGTGCAGGAAGTTAATTCTCTACGATCAGCGAGCTCGAACTCCGATCACAAATCGCCACTGATCTGTAGTCAAGGGCGTTCCCCCGTCGGCCACAACGAATTAGCTAATAATTAAAGACAAACTTAACTTTGTAAATACCGTATTTTACACGAGCAGTTGAAAGTGATCAACAAACTGTGTTTGGAACTTGCATGAAGCTATTTGTACTGCTTGTTATTAAACTCCCTTTAGTAAAGGGGGCTTATGATAATATTTATGAGTAAATATTAATCATTTATATATGTATACGAATTAAAAATTAAGTTAAAGAATTAAAAAATGTCTATATTCCTAGGAGATCATGTAATAAAAAACTTATTTATTAATAAATCAAATCTCATGAATACTCAGGATATATCAAATACTGCAGATAAAATAAGCTCAATGGTTAACATCTTATGCCAAGCAGAGCTGTCATATTATAATTTGGTAGATTAAAAAATGTGTGACATAATTAATAGTTTAAATATTTTAATCTGAAAAATCTTAATAGTATTTTAAAATAAAAATTATTATCATAAATGATGTAATCTCCTGAATTATATATATATATATATATATATATATATATATATATATATATATATATATATATACGTGTGTGTGTGTGTGTTTTGCATGTAGTATAAATCTCATTACGATCAGGGGTAAATACATGGATCCTTGTTTACTCCTTTGCAAAAAATTCATTTTTTACTGACCTCTTCGAAAAATATGCAATAGTTAGGAACTATTATACCGAATTTAACGTTTCTACGTCGAATTCAATGACATAAAAGTCGGGTAAATAAACAAACAGGCTACCAACTATTATTTTTAGTAAGGTCGTTTTACTGAGCAGTGTACACAATTGTTCGTCTATGCCACTGAATGAGTTTAAAATATTTTGTTACTTGCACAACGCTACACTGAGTTTTTTTTTTTACATACTGATAATGAATGACGGATGAAAATGTTTGCTAAAATACCCGTTAATAACAAGCCTCGTTTGCTAGGAGTAAAGTGTAGTATTTGTTCTAATACTACATCTTTCTGTCCTAGTTACGTTAAGGAGACATCTTTCTAAACGGAGGCAATTTTCATTTTTGTGCCATCTTAGAGTGGCCCGTTTTGGGTAGATAGATTTTTCCTATATTAAAATCCTACCTTGTGTTTTAGTCATCCTTCATAGGGAGGCAAGTAAATAGGAACAAGCCCCCGGATTTTGTTCGGAGATTTCAGAAAAGTATCGGAATATCGGAAAAGAGTCGTATCCATCATGATTATTTGTGTTCAGTTGAACATTTCGAACATCTTACATGTAGCGTATTGCCCCTTGAAGGCTGTAGGATGTGAACTGAGAATTTTGACGGAAGTTTGCACACAATGGCTAGCAGAAACAGGCAAGGCAGGCAAGGCAAGCAAGACCATGCGGGCATTGACGAAAGAAAGGGGCGTCGGAGTAGCGACTATGAACAAAAGGGGGCTAGCATACCGTCTACATAGAGTCCTGCGGATAATAAAGACCAAGTTCTCTCAAACTGTGATGTCGTTTGGGTGTCTTAACAGCGAAAGTCACATCATGCCGCATCACATCTACGAAAAGAACTAAGACTCTATTTAGATGGGTATATTGAGTTGATATCCACTATTGTCAAGCGATGGATGCCGGAAGCGCATACATCAGACAGCAGGACTAAACTGAGTGTTGCATATCTGGAAAAACCAAGAGAGAAATGACCACTTAACAACATCCACGACTTCATGGGGATGCATCCAGTTGATTTCGCGGAGGGAATATATTTGGATATATGCCCTCCGCGAAATCGACTGGATGCATCCCCATGAAATATTATGGGTGCGACGCAGTTGAGAAATACGCCAAACGTAGTGCTTGCAACACCAAAGACAACTTGATTACCAGGATTAAATTAGTGTTCTGGCTCTCCCGAAAGACACCGTGTAGGTCGCATGCTGTCGGTTTAGGTCCCGCTCGCTGGAGGCCATGGTGGAGACGCATGGCAGTTTCTCTGAGTCAGCCGTATTTGGCAAAAGATCCTATAACAGATGCACTTAGAATGTTGAGAATAAATCAATTAGTAACCAAGATATGACGTTCTTTTTCTTTCCTTTCCCAAAACTGTAAAATTGGTCCCGAACGTTCTTTATGTACCATCATTTGACCTGTTATTGGCTTAATACACACGACCCAGTCTTTTCTGAATAAAAAAAAAAAAAATATGTTCTCCCTTGAAAACACTCTCACACCTTTTTTTTTCGTTCATTTTTCTTGCTCTAAATTGTAAAATAATAAGAAACTGTCTGTTCGTCAAAGTGTCTTCTAAGTAATCGACGCCTACACAAGGTACGGTGAATACAATCCTTGTTATTATATACACACAAAGACGGAACGAAACAGTCTATTGTGTGAGTCAATCTACGCATGGCTTACGGTGTAATAGTGGGTTATATACATGACTAACTCGTTTGTTGTGCGCATTGTATTCCTCGCCATCGTTCAGACGAATATCTGGTTGCATAAAAGAGATTTAAATTTCACCACGTCTTGATTCAAGCGACAAGAAATAACTGATAAGAAGTGAGTAAGTTGTTACACCAACAAACGGTTGCGTGGAAGTCATTCTTGTTTCATAGGTGTGGCTTTTTTCAATGATAATAAAATTGTCACAATACGAAAATGTGCGTGCGTATACGATGGTGTGTCTGTATAGTGGAAGTTCAGTTGGCTTGTTGAGGTAATACATTAATTTGTATTTCAGGAAAATCCAATAGTCGTTTTCTGACGAGTCATGTTAAATCTTTACTTATCAAGTTTCGATAGTTGAAGACACACGGACAGATATTACATTAGTTGAGCTACCGTTTCCTATTAATAATTAGTAATATAAAAACGAGCGCTAATATGTGCGATGATGTGGTTTCAGTGTAGTTGGTAGTCAAAATAGTACATGAGTTTGAGCTTTAAAAGAGTCATGTTGAAGTGTGGCTCATCATATTATAAATGAATACACAATAAACGAACAGGAATAGAAATTGTTACATGCATTAATACGCTTACAAAATCAAAATATGCCACACTTTACATTATTTTTAACACGCGAACGCTGATAGCGCAGGAGAAAACCAGGTTTCAAAAATTATTTTTTATCATTTACATGAAATATAATATGGATAATTAAACGATTTTTGAAACGAACGTACATATGAATAAACATTGCTAACTGTTGATTTTTTAGCTTGATTATAATATATAAATTATAAAGCAATTATGTCATAAACTTTATAATATATCGAATTATAATATTATATATATATAATTTAATATTTCATATATATAAACATATATTGTAAGATAATAGAACATATATGGCATATATATATATATATATATATATATATATATATATGTATATTCAGTATTGTCTATATGTATATGTATGTGTAAGATATTTACTATTTATTATTATTACCGAGCTGTATCTAAAAAGAAAGTGGGTGCTTTGTGTGTGTAAGGTCTCTTGTCTTGATTCGGTTTGGTTCCAATTTTGAGATGGTCATTTGTGTCTATTTCATATAGTATATATAATATATGAATTACGTCATCAATAGCACTTCAATGTTCTTTAAAATAAAATAAAAAGTATTTCGCTTCAGGTTTTCACAAAGTAGTTACTCTGGGTAGGAAGATTGTTAATATTGATGAATTATCCGTTAATACCCAAAAAAGCGCCAACCGCTTACGAAATTCATAATTAGTCATTTCTACATTGACCTATATGCGTCATATTCCAAATAAAAAATTACAAAAAAAATCTATTAAAATTTCAAAGTAACTTGAATATCATAAACGTAGCTAAACAAATTTGAGTTATAACAGATTATAAGAGAAAGATAGGATAAGGGAGATATATTATTACGATAGTTTCGCTTAACTTATAAACATCTTTAATAACAAACACTTACGTCGCTGATTTATACGCCTACTTTTGATTACGAATGTTTTTTTAAAGACATCCGTTTGGCTAAGAGCAAAATGTAGTATTTGTTATGACGTTGCACTTATTTTGTTCTGTTCTTGATCAATGAATGAGAACTCCTAGACTGGGGCAATTTTATTTTTGTTCTTATACCCATATTAAAAACCGACCTTGTGTCCAACTCTGCCCTCGTGGATAGGCAAGTAAATGGGAACAATACGGATATATAAAAACAGTTTAACATTTTTTTCATAACGACACAGACTAATAAACAGATGATTTCCAGACAGTTTAGCGAAAAGTAGGAAGAGAAAGACCGGATGGAATAAAATGAGATAGAGCGGTAGGGAGAGAAAACATTTGTTCATCTTTAGAGGAAACATGTTTTAATTATATACAACTAATATACACAGATTTCCCCGATAACCATTGCCGGTACATTCTATTTCAACCACGTAAATCATTTTGAAATAAATGTGTTTTTACATCTTTTGTCTAGTTTTTATTTGTATCAACTGTTACAGGTAAGATATTTCCACCCCAATTCCCTCAACAGCAAACTTTTCTTTCATTTTTTTCTATTCTATTGTGTTACCTACGCTCCATTAAATTATATCACCGTATTTGTTTAATTAATTATATTTGGTATAAGTTCAACAGTTTTATTCAATTAATGTAACAACAAAACAAAGCAGTCACAATATCTAATGATGAGATAAGGATAAAACGAGCAGCAAGCAACAGTTGTTTTAAACAAAATATGTATTATTTCATACCATGTCTGTTCGTTTCTGGACAAAGAATTTATAAGATTTTCTAATGACATATGTTCCTTGATTGAATTATCCTGCGTAAGTTGTAAATATTTTCTCACGAGAATCTAATAAAGAAATCAGACAAAAAGCGAAACAAAAATTAATGTAAAAAGAATAGATACAGCTAGAATTTACACACACACACGCGAATTACCTACGTGAAAAGTTTAAATTACCTACATTAGGATACGTCACTTTACAAGTAAACCCTGACCAAATATTCAAAATAACATAGTATCCGAAGTCCAAATATGATCCTGTCGACACGGCTATGCACTGGCTCATACGAGTAACAGCACTTAGCTGGATACTCCACCAGACTAGATTGATTCTTGTCCTGGAATTAGGTGATACCAAGAGATCAAACGAATGATATACTATCACATACTAAACTGGTCAATTGGGGAGAGGAACATTAGTGTTCTTCACTTCTGTACAAACTCAACGTTTTAGAGGTAGATAAGAATCTTGATTGAGCACTCGTATAGAGATAAAGTGTTAGTCACAGAAACGGGCCCCTTGATTTCTGAGAACTTACTAACTTAAGTAAAATAAAAAAACAAGCGAGATATATATAAGATCGATTCTCATGTGTATCAATTTGTAAAGCAAAATGAATCTCAATATTCTATATTTAAACTTTAAAAAGTTATTTTAGAAATTGCAATAGACCTAAAAATAAATGAAATTACAGATCAGAGTGATATCATACTGTGAGTTATTGTCAATTTCAGAGAAAAAAGTCATACACGTGTTTCTGTGAAAAAATTAGAGCATACTTTAACAAAATCTAATTTATCATATGACCATCCTCGTCCTCAGAGAAAGATTATTTAAAAAAAAAAAAAATTTACTCCAAACAAGGCACACTGCCACTGAGACGTAAGGGGTTACTGTGGACCAAAGGCCAAATTTATAGGAGTCATCCTAAGTGAGTAGTTGTTCAGCGAGAAGTTTGTTCACATTACATTTAAATTTCTGCATGTATACTCAGGGAAACAGGGAGCAGAAAGAGAATTACAAAGGCTTGCAGTTCAGGAAAAAGAATCAATTAAAGTATAAAGCCGCTCGGCGTCTGGGAAACTCCACAGTGAATGGATGGGATTTAGCTGACTGTCGGGTGTATTCATGTCGATGGGGCCCCAGAGCAGTAACTTCCTCTGAGCACATTCCAGTATAGTACTTGTAAAACAAGCACAGAGATGCAATATTGCAGCGATGGGACAGGGGCTGGAGGTTGGTGGACAGTGTGGTACTATTAGATTAGAGACTCTTTTGTGGCCCTGTCTAAGAGAGAGACTAGTGATTGATGCACCAGCCTAGATGTGACACCAATACTCCATGTGTGGGGTGATTGTGGCCTTGTAGAAATATAGGATATTGGTAGGTATGAGACGTTTTCAGGCACGCTAGACTGAGCTTATTTTGCTTGCAGCAGTCTTGGCAGTATCTTCGCTGTATTTGCTCAAATTTATGTCACTTGTGAATGTTAGGCTGAAGAGTTTGAATGTTAAATTCTCGCGTAGGGTGTTATTCACCATGGCAATCGGTGGTTCAAAAGGTTTTTAGTAGTTGTTAAAAGAAGGGAGCTTTGTCTTAGTAACATTAAATATTACCATCTATCAGACTGGAATTCATTTTCTAATGATTTAACCATTGCCTTGTATATGTACGAGTCCGTTTCACCCACATGTCGAGGGCAGAGCGTGGTGTCATCATCAAATATACCCATCTTGGACACAATTTAGCCATGTAGATGGTTTATGAAAATCAGGCACAACAAATATCCAAGGATCGACTCCTGAGATACACCCATATTAATGATATGTTGTTTGGATGTACGGCCATCGAGAACAACCTGGATCTTCCTGTTAGAGGGGAAGAATCTAATTATATTAAATATTCGTCCAATTATACCATAAGAATTATTTTTCATAAGAAGACCACAATGCCTGACTTTGTCAAAGGCTTTGGATATATCAAACACCATCGCCCTAGCTTCAGCTTCCTTGTCTAGTGTATGGTATATGCATTCAGAGATGACCGTTAGTGTATCCACATTAAAAGGTGCTTGCTGAAATCCATACTGATTGTCAGAAAGAAGTTTAACAGTAACGAGGAGGCGGACTATAACTAGATTGATTAGTGGTTCAAGGAGTTTAGCGAAGAGCTGGATTCGCCTGATGGGACTATAATTTTGTGGGTCAGTTCCAACACCAGAATTTTTGAAGGCAATTTTCTACCCATTAAATAAGCAAGGTTCAGCAATGCATTTGTTGTAGGGTTTGAAGAGGACATTGGTCAGCTCAGCAGGGCGTTTCTGTATTACTATAACTGGGATAAGATCAAGCGCACGTGCTTCGAATGTTATGATATATCGGGCATGGGCATGGATGATAATCAGGTCATTAAGTATGTCTTCAACCCGCAATGGGAAATTAGGCAGCCCCGTCGACATTCCTGTGTGGGGGTACCTATGACGATTAGCAATAAACTACGACCTTCTAAAAGAGAAAGTAAAGCCTAGGAGAGTAGACTGCTTAGGACTGAACGAACCCCTACCTCAGTCTGACAGCAAAAGAGCCACTGTCAGACTAATTATCGACTGGTACGAACAAAACTTAGTTTAAAACAGATACTTTAGAAATAAGCAAATAAAAATCGAGTGGTAGGGGAAGAAAATCACGGGTTTCAAAGAAAGAAAAAAGAAAAGAGGAAGAAAAGAAAGAAAAGCGGGAATACAGAATGTAATAAAGGTGCTTTTGTTTTGAATGTTTAAATGGAAATGCAACGAAGCAACAGTAACTAGTTTTTTTTATTATTAAAGAACGAACAAAAGAGAGTCTTGTTCAGTGATGAGCCAAATGCCTCTATTTTCTGATTCACTGCGCATTCATAATCATGAAATGTGTGTCGGATTGTCAACATAAACTCCATTTCATTGCGCATGATCTTCTAATTTCCTTTTCACTTTGTTGATACGAACACAAAGAAAGAAAGACACAAACCAGAGGGCAATAAAAACTGTTCGGAGGGAAAGAAATTTGGACGGATTCTTTCTGACTTTGAACATTTGCCTTTTTTAAATGGAATCGTAAATAGGAAAAACGACCGAAAGGACATTTCATAAATACATTTTCTCTCTTTTTTTTTACCGCTCTCTCTCGCTTTATATTTCTTTCTCTCTCTAAATATTATATATATATATATATATCCACACACACACACATACATATACACACACACACACATATATATATATATATATTATAAATAGATATATATATATATACGTATTATAAATGTGCATTCACACACATACACACATATATATATTTATGTATATATTATATATGCATATTATATATATATATACATATTATATATAAATACGTATATGTATACATATATACATATTATATATAAATACACACACACACACATATATAGGTATATATATATATATATATATATAATATTTAAATGTTGAATTATATAACGATAATTGAAGTATCGTTTAATAATAATAATCTATCGTGATAGTGTAAAGCTCAAAATATTTAATTGAGCAATTTATTTTAGAGGTAAAAGATGAGAATAAATAATTGTAAAAGTTCAATATTTATTAAAACATCAAAAGTTCAGAGCAGGGAGCCTCATATCCTTAATCCATGGATTTTCAAAGATAAATTCTTCTCATCAGAGGATGGGGAAGCCGATAATGTATTTGTAAATATTATTGGCAACACTTAACTTTGAAAATATTATATAAAGTAAAACAAAGTAGAAATAAAAAAAACAAAATAAGGGGCAAAGGTGAAGTTTCTTATGTTGAGGTGGGGGCGTAAAATCAGGGTGGAAGTTATCTAAAAACACGTCAGGACAACATAAAATAAAAATAAAAATAAAAGCATCTGTTATTTGGAAGTGAATACTTGAAAAAAAAAAGCAATACTCAAATTGTTCAGTAGTCCAAATGTTTTTGTATGTCAATTCGTCATTAAGATTATTTATTCTCAGTTAGAAAACAACATTGACACATTTATTCTGACATTATTTAACCAGCATTTATTTAAACAGCTGTTATTTAATCAGCTACAAAAATGCATACTGTGATCAATTTTTTTGGTAACATCATTATAAATGGGCAACCAGGCAACAGTTGCTTGCAACGGTATAGCAATGTCGCCATAACGTGACATATCCTCTCAACTAAAATAAAACGACATTTAAAAAAAGCCGTGGACAGACCAATCCAATTTTTTTAAAAAACTCCCGAATGAGGAGAAATACTTGGGCCTGGGACGATATTCCAAAAGAAAAGTGATTGGCAGTCCCTAGTTCATAAGTTCGGAAAGCTGGATAGTCAGTTAATTTTTTCAAGTCAAAAGACAAAATCTCTTTCTCTCCCTCTCTCTCTCTCTCTCTCTCTCTTTCTCTCTCTCTCTCTCTTTCTCTCTCTCTCTCTGAAAGTTAACGAACACTTTTAAACAGATGTATTTCAACCAGCTGTTATTTAATCAGCTACAAAAAACTCATATCGTGACCAAAATTTGTTGACAGCGTTGTAAATGCGCAGCAAGAAAATAATTGCTTGCAACATTATAGTAATGTCGCCATAGCGTGACATATCCCCCCCCCCCAACTAAAATACACCGTATTTGCAACGTTCCATTTTATCTTGAGTATCTATAGGCCATTAATACCCCAGTAAAATTGTTGTACCGACGTGTTTTTTTAAGGAATTTAAACCATAAGAAATGGCAAAAATATTTTTTTAAATAAATAAGTACAAAATTGAAAGACACATTCATAGAAACACGAACGGACATTTTTAAGGAGTGTCAGTTCAATGTACGCATTTAGTCACGAAAATGATATTTCTACGGTAGACTACTTCACCTTTCGTTTACAAAAAAAAATATGGAAAAAGCGAAAGATTTAAAGTTTAAAATAACAAATCGAAATAAAAATGTTAAGTATACACAATTTAAGTACGCAATTATTCTAGACAATGCAATCATTTTTCGCTAATGCAAGCGTTTTATATTGGCGAACGCGTGAAACCAACGGACTTCAAAAACTTGTTTGGCGGACCTTCATAAGTTTAGCGACTTGTTTGCTCCGCCGATCTATGCGAACCAGTTAAATGCCAACAGCATGTCATCACGCCACGACAGGCGCCAACCGGTTTTATTTTCGATCGCTTGTCACGACAAGCGGGAGTGCCACGTTCGTGTTAGTTGGTCATCTATGATTTCGCAACGCTATTTCGGAAGCTCAAACTCAACAAGTGCTGTTACCGCACTTCGCCCGCTCGCCCACCGGCGCCCTTAACCCTCTCTCCGGTATACCTCAACCTATCAAATACGATTGGCCTATCTTTCACGCATCGATGGCTCACTTTTTTCTTCCTTTTATTTTTTATTTCTTTTCTTAAACTGCCGACATCCACGACTCTTTTGGGGGTCAATTCATTTACATTGGTTGAATGAAAACATCAAAAACACGGCGGGAAAGTGAAGGGAGTGGATTCATTGTCTTCCTGATCAAACGATGGCATTCAAGAAAGACGGAAAACAATAGAGCTGGAATGGCCTGACCGGGCCGGACGTGGGACGTCATTGAAGGCACGTGAGAAAATGTGTTCGTGTGTATAGAGGGTGGGGTAGCGGAGATAAGATGTTGGAATGAAAATGAAATAAAATAAATACAATGAGATCACGCCTCATTAAACATTATATTTTTTTTATTCATTCTTCTCGTGTCGTTCTTATTTTTGATCGCCTTCTCTCATATATATATATATATATATATATATTTATATGTATATATATATATTTATATGTATATATATATATTTATATGTATATATTTTATATGTATATATACATATATATTTATATATATATATATATTGTATATATATATATATATTTATATATATATGTCTGTCTGTCTCTCTATATATATCAGTCTCTCTCTCCCTCGCTCTCTCTCTCTATCTCTTTCTCTCTCTCTCTATCTCTTTCTCTCTCTCTCTCTTTCTCTCTCTCTCTCTCTCTCTCTCTCTATATATATATATATATATAAATCTGCGCCCTTATCTCTTTCTCTCTCGTTTTATATTTTTCTTTCACTGTTTTTTTTTGTTATCATAGTTCAACCCAAACAAGGCACGACGCACTGTAGACGTAAGGGGCTACTGAGAATTACGGAGTAAGTTTTAGGGGTCATCCTAAGTTGTGAGTTGTGCAGCGAGATGTCTGTTTACATTAGTTTTACATTTTTGCATGTAAGTAAAGTCGTGGTAACAGGGAGAAAGAAGGGAGTTCCAGAGAAACGCAGCACGGGTAAAGGAGCTATTGGAGTATAGTGCTCTTTGGCATCTGGAGACTTTAACAGTGAATGGATGAGACGTGTAGTTACGTTAAGGGGGCACCAGGGAAGCAAGTTCATCAGAGCACAATTCATTGAAGTACTTGTAAAACAGGCACAAGGATGCAACATTTCGGCGATTGGACAGCGGCTGGATCTTTGTAGATAGTGAAGGACCTATTGAGTCGGCAACTCTTTTTTTTTACTTTGTCTAATAGAGAGAGCTCAGATGTGGCAACTATACTCCATGCATAGGCGGATGGTGTAGAGATATAGGATAATGTCAGGTGTAAGAAGTTTACTAGCTCGGTAGAGGAAGCACACCTTCTTTGCGACAGCCTTTGCAATGTCTTCAAAGCAATTGCTCCAATTCATGTTATCTGTGAATGTTAGGCCGATGAGTTCGAACGTTGGATTCTCAGGTAGGGTGTTTTTTCCAGTGCAATCGGTGATTCAAGAGGTGTCTTCTAGTTATTGAAGAAAAGGAGCTTTGTCTTTACGGCATTAAATGTTACCATCCATTTAGGACCCCATTCTACTACAGACTAGATGTCATTTTCTAAGGATTCAGCCATTGCCTCGGATATGTGTGTGTTCGTTTTTCCCACATGACGAGAGTAAAGTGTGATGTCGCCAGCATATATACCCATATAAGACTCAATGTCATCAGGGAGGTCGTTTATGAAAATCAGGAATAATAGAGGTCCACGAATGGATCCCTTGAGTACACCAGCATTTGTGTCATGTTGTTTGGAGTAACGGCCATCGAGGACAACCTGGATCTTTCTTTTGGTTATGAAGGATCAAACTATATTAAATATACGTCCATATGAGTGAATGAGAAGACCTTTCTGCCAAACCTTGTCAAAGGCTTTGGATATATCAAGAGCTACCGCCCTAGCTTCACTTGCCTTGTCCAGTGTAGGATATATGCGTTCAGATATAACCGTTCGGATATTTGTAGTATATTGTGCTTACCTAAATCCATACTGACGGCCAGAAAGAAGTTTAGCATTAACGAGGTGCCGGACTATCGCTATATTGATTAAGGATTCAAAGATTTTAGAAAAGAGCGGCAGTAGACTGATTGGGCGATACATTTGCGGATTAGTTTTATCTCCAGAATGCTTGAAGACTGGTACCACAGAGGCAATCTTTTAGCAAAAAGAGAAGCAAGATTCAGTGAAGCATTTGTTGTAGAGTTTGGAGAGGACAGCGGTCAGTTCTGCAGAGTATTTCTTTATTACTATTACTGATATAAGATCAGGTCCACACGCTTTTGAGGTGTCAAGGTTTTTTATGATGTCCCTGACCTGAGATGGGAGGATGATCAGATCATCAAGTGTGGTTTCTGTCCGCAATAGGAATTTGGGGAAGGGGGTGGTTTACTGAGTCCAAAGTGGAGTTTTAGGCGAAACGCTAGGCAAGTAGTTCAGCCCTATCAGTTGCCGTGCAAACGTCATTGTGGTTTGACAGCAGGGGAATTGTGGACTTTCTATTGTTCACCACACTATTGTAGACTTTCCAGAAATCGTGAGTACCTAGTTTCTGTGACTGAATACGTTTTCTGGTTATCTCTGTATACCTTCTCTTTGCTTCATCTATTACTACTTTACAATCATTTCTTGTCTCTATAAATGTCTGTCTATTCGAAGTTGATTTATGGCGGCCGAATTATCGGAATGATTGCTGCCCCTCTAAGCAATAGCAGCTGTATATTCCGTAATGAACCATTGGCGAGAGTTGGGTTTGCTGAAGAATTTTCACATATGCTTCAATGCTAGCTTTGCCCAATACGGTTAACTTATTTGCGCAGTGATCAGCAGGGAGTTAGAAGGTTTTACTTCATTGGGCGTCGCTGATGTGATCTCTGATGGATTCCAAATCAGCCTGCTCATAGTATATTGTTGTTTTGAGCAACGGCTCATCAGCTTTGAGATGAATTTTTACGATAATATCAATCAATACAAAAATGTGATCAGCGTTCTAAGACGGTCTATGGGCACTCGTCACACAAGCCTCGGGTACTGAAGTCAAGACCAGGTCGACGAGTGAGGTTTGCTGGTCCACAGAGAGGCGGTTCGGGAAAGTGACAGTCTGTAAGAGGGAGTGAGCTAAGTAGAAATTAAACGTAGAGTTACCAGCTGCGTCAGTAAAACTGGAGAACCTCGGCCAGTTACTAAAATACCACATACATGTAATTGGGCATTCAAGTCAAGTGAGAGTGGTGTAGTCATGCTTTCAGAGACAGTTAAGCAGGGTATAGTCCTGGGTCGAAGGAGAACGGTATAAAAAATATAAGTAACTAACACCGTGCTGCAGGTTCAATCTAAAGCACATATAAACTTGGTCATCTGATTCTAGCCTATGTTCTCTAGCCAAGGGGTAGGTGTTCCGAACATAATCTCTTAGCCCGTGCGTATGTTTGTCAGAGTCTTAACAGTAGAGGAGGAGATAATCAGTCACGTCAAAGTGGTGAGAGGAGATTGAGGATTGAAGGTTTGTTTCACTTAGTGCTAAGATATGCGGGGAGTTTGTCAGGAGAAATGTTATCTACGTCGTTAATGTTGGTTCTAAGTCCCCGGATATTTGTGAATGCTAGGTGAAGGCAGAGGTGATGATGTTTTTTGGTGGGTGGCTCGTTTAGATTTTGACTTTGTAATGCTGTGTTTGTTTAAAGATAGAGTTGGGAGGACAAAGTGGATGCTTGTTTGGTGCCAATAAGCTCACGCGACTAGTGCATTACCCACTGGGAATAACTCTAGGGTCCTTTTCCATGCGCGACATATCACGTACAGTTATACACGATATTATACAACCGTTCTTAGCGCTACCTAAGAGTAAGGGATCCTGTACTAACAGTCAGAAACAGCAGCCAGACACCCGGTCTACCCTGTACCATCAACCTGTCGGAACAAAAGCTACCCAGACTAGTCATGTGAGACTTAGTGACGAAAATACTTTCACCAAGTTGCCCAGATAGAAAGAAAGAGAGAGGGTGTTCATTGTCCTAGCCAGGAAACAAGGTCAATCAATGGGTGTCTTTGAGGTGTTCCAGCGCTGATACCTTTGCGCCTGGCTAATAGACAGAGAAGGGGTGCAAAGGCCGGGCGATAGGCAGAGCCCATTTTACTCCTTAAGTAATTTCAGGTTTGCAAACCGTATATTTTGTTCAAGACTTCAGCTCTAGGAAGGTTGTCGCTCAAGACTAAGAGACCTCCCTCCCCCTGTTTTTTCATTTATTTATTTTCCTTTCTTATTTTTTTTTATTTGTTGGCATATTCTTTTTCATTCCTCTAATTTTTCCTTTTCCTTTAAATAAAACATATCTTTTTTTTTTCAAAATTGTTTTATATTTATTTATTTTTTATATGCATACACTTCTGAGAAATGTATTCCATATACCCTTATCAGAAAAGAATGCCTTTAATAATCAGTAAAATATGAAAAAAGAAACAGAAAATATTAAAATGTTATGAGTAACAGGAAGTTAACTAAAAAGGAATGTTTTATCAGCAGTATCTCTTCGCACATAAACACTAATAACGTGGGAAAAGACGTTGTTGGTAAAATTTAAACTAAGAAAGAAATGAGAGGAAATCAAATATGAAAGGGAGCAAATCTTAAGTTATGAAATAATGATAGAAAATAAAAATTGATTAAACAACTTCCACCGAAAAAAGAAAAGCAACCACCTTACTGGTGATTGTTTGTCAAATAAATTAATTAATTTTTCAAAAATTATAGGTCGGCCACAGTTATCACCAGGAAAATTCCAGCTATGAAGAGAAAAAGAACAAATACGGGTAGTCAAGGGGCAATCCACACGCGTGGGAAGCAATTAAAGCCGAGAAGACGCACCACGGGCAGAATATGAAACATTTCAACACTACCCACACACTTCATAACACTACATAACAATATTTGAAAAATACAACGTACTTTCAGTTACAGACATACACCAATTCACTATTCTAATAAGATAGAAATTATTTCTGCAATTGACATTTTGGCGCTACACAATCTTTTGTTACTCTAAGCTGCGTAACTGTTTTTCCTTGTATTTTATAGTTAAAATTAAATTATTCTCTAACTTTCTTATGTTTATTTACGTCTAATATCGTTAATATCTCGTGCTATTTTATTTTTAATATACGTTAAAATGTTGTATTATTTTACGTTTAATATTGTTAATATCTTGTTATACTAGTCGAAATGACCCCCTACGTAGAGTTTTATTTTCAAATGTCCCTGAACTTAAAAGCAACGTCATGAAAGTTCTCGATTAAGGTTTTTTTTATTGAAATCGTTTAAGTAAATAACTTTTCTGAATAAAAAAAACAACCCTCGTGCGTATTATTCGTATAAGTTTCACTTTTTTCATAAATATGTTAACTGTCAAATTGGACTGGAAAATAAATTTACTAATTTTAATATGCTACGTTAATTATTTGTTAAATATTAAAAAAGTAAAGAAACTTTATTTCTTGACAAGATTTTAAAATAATTGTTTTAATGACACTTGATCAGTCCTAACATCAGAGTTCAGTGTTTAGATTGAAAATTGATGAATATCACGATGGGAAGAATGTCGTTAAAAACATCTTGAAGCAATCAGATGATGCATAACTTCATCTTTTCGGATTGACTGTCGCCTAAAGAGTATTCCTGTGGGTGAGACCACGAAACTATCTAATTTTTGTCCAGTGGAAAGTGAGTAAATGAACACATTTTTTTAATCCCGGTTAAGGGTGGCCCCCCACATTAAAAATCGATCTTGTGTCTAACGTTTCCCTTGTGGGTGGCAAATTGAAATGGACGACATGATCACACAAATTAACATTTTGTGCTACATGATTTTTTTTTAATTTAATCTGTTTATGAGTGTATAGTAGTTGTGGGTATGACGTTAAAGTTGATCCGGGTGTGATACTCCAATTTGAGAGCTTTTGAGAAGAGTGAAGTTGCCCCTTAATTAGCAGTACTCCGAGGCCCATTCTAGTCGAAAGTAGTAGTACATGGCAAGGTTCTATCTATGGGTTGAATAGAATTTGCCCCGAGCACAACATAAAATTGCCTCGGACACCCTTGAACAAGCGATCGCCTCTACCCCACTTAAACCACCCGGTAATTAATCTTTACCAGAACTGTTTACGTTTTTCTCCTGCTTGCCCTATTTCCCAACCCTACTAACTATTCAAGCAATCATCCCACCATCTTGGATATGACACACATCAGCGCTTTAGTTGACACTACTGTCAGATCTTCTCGGAACCGGACGGTAAACAGTGTCAGAGACCCATATATAGGTTAAATAAAGACACTTACCTGTTACGTCACTGATTTTTTTATTTTTACCTCCAAACTCTAAAATGAGTGAGAATCATTTTCCTATATAAATTTAACGTAAAATGATCACCCATTTCTTGGCCAACACCAATTTCTAGAAACTTAATGTAGGAAAAAAAAGTGTAACCTAAATTATTATTTTTTTTTTTACAACGATAGTAATATAAGGAGAGGCAGTGTGTCGTTTAAACGTTTGGGGGAGCGCTTTTTTTGAAAATTCTTTTTTTTTAATTTCTACATTTCGAAAGTACATGTTCAGAACGGCGTGCGAGTGATATGATTAAACATATTTTATTCTTCGATTGATTAATGGGGGGAGCAAATACTAATTAATCGTTCAGAGACTATTTTCTAATAAAATATACACCCATAGAAGAAACCAATTGTATACGAAACTTATGCACGGTATCGACATGAAATTACCGATGGGTGGTGCCGTAAACCCACCAATCAATCTCTGTTTTTTTCTGTAGTTCAAATTTGATCGATATATATATTCTCTGTTTCATGATTGTTATAATTTATTTCAATAGGTTTTCTATTTGTTCTCTTTCTCTTTAAAGACTTCTATTATATATTCGTTGTTTTTCCGATTCTATTCCGTCTGCCTGGTTTCTACTTTTCCTTCCAACACAATACATGTAATAGATTACTTTTTATTTATTTATTGTGCCAACTTATATGAACCGTTTTGTCCGTAGCTCCTGAATACGATTCGAAATCCCCGTCATGATAGAAGACTATTCGCCCAGTCATCAATAAGCACGAGATATAAAGGAAAGACAAAACAGCCAGAAAAAAAAGAAAAAAGACCTGACTAAAATAAGGTACACATTTCTTTTTACACACACATTATATATATATATATATATATATATATATATATATATATATATACATATATATACATATATATATATACATATATGCATATATATATATATACCTTTTTCTTTCCCGTGTTCTTATACAGTCCCCCGCCCGTTTATATTTCTTTTTACCCTCGGTTGCTTTCGGGGTCAACAATTAACAATGGAATCTTTTATGTACTTACGTGTGAGATTGCGTGCGATTTCGCTGAATGGTTCACGTCATGGGCTTTTGCTTAAACAGGGTGGTTAGTTGGGGTGGTGGTACATTACTTAAAAGGCTATGGGTGGATAGATTACTTGACGAGTTATATAGTAGAGTTGTCTTGCGAGTTAGCTGCACGTTTCCTGAAGAATACACCCTGTATTGACCCTTCCCCAAACGTGTATTGTCCCGACGGCAACCCCATAATGAATAAAGACCTCTCAGTTGAAGGTTGCTTTTCATGGGTAGTGAAAAGGCTGGGGTTGATTTCTTGAAGTTGGTTCGATAAGTACTTTATGTAAAGGGTTTTATGTAAATCAGTTGTACTTTTATATCTACAAATGTCGAACAAAATATTTATTTTCATTTGAACACCACACGATTAGTTGTTATTGAAAGCCCCCACCCCATCAGATTAGTTACACATTTAGACTAAGCTTGAAATTACTCAGAGAGCGCATTCACCTGTTAATATATTCTTAGATTCTGTTGTTGTCATTGATTATCCCAGTCCTTTCTGATTCAGGTATTTACACGAGGGACCACGAAAACGTTGCCAATACCCATTGTGAACGCGGTGCTATGGAACTGATATAACCCTAGGATAAAACATGATAAGGCTGCTATTGAGAAGATAATTGACACAATAAACTGCATGTTTAATCCATTTGAGTATGAACCAGCTGAGTTGATCCATATTACATCTGGATTAGTTGCGACACAAAATGTTCAAAATGATCTGCAATTTGCAAAAGCAAGGGGCGAATCAGAACTTGAATTTTTTGTGGGCAGCGTCTGCAAACGGGTGAAGTTGATTTTTTTCCCCGGATGAAGAAAATGTATTTGAAGACATTCACCAGTATGTCTAAAAAATCAAAACATAATGTCCACGGAAAAGATGTCACTTTGGAAGATGACAGAAATCTTCTAGCAAGATTGGTTGTTATTGGTAGTCAGAAACATCAATATTCAAGAATTACTCTCATATTCCTTAGGTCCATTACCACTGTCACTTGCAAATTCACAAAGGTCACTGGTTAAAACTAACAAATCAAACTTTCTTCATGCTTTAGATAGTTAAGCAGACAATCCTATTGTCGAGAACCCTATAGTAGGTGGCATATATATAGTGGATGGTATGTCTCTTGTACACCAATTAAATGTAAACAAGTTACAAGGAGAGAGAACATTTCTTAATCTTGCTCTTGTCATTATGAAAAGTTTAGTGAACAGGGCAAAATCAAATAATTCTAAAGAAATACATTATGTGGCTGACACATACCGACATATATCAATCAAAAATATGGAGAGGGACAAAATAGCTGCTAGTAGCTCCCAGATAAGAATCTATGGTCAGTTCCTACCTCAGCAATGGAAGAAGTTTCTTTCAAATGGAGAGAATAAGGCATCTTTAATAGAATTCCTGGATGAAACATGGTCTAATGTTTCAATATCAGAGCTAAGAGGAGTGAAGGTATTCTTGGCACATAACAGTAAATGCCATTCATTCTCACCCGGAAAAGAGGCAATTGATATGATCATCAGGCTAAAAGAGACAAGACTTTGTAGCTAACAAGAAGAAGCAGATACACGAATTTATTTGCATGCTTCCTTTGCAGCCACCACTAGTACAGATGTAATTATCATGAGTCCTGATACTAATGTATTTGTAATTGGAGTTGTTTTGCAAAAGCTTAATCCAGCGCATTTATACTTCCACACAGGAAGAGGAACAAATTTGCGAATAATAGACATGAACATAATAAAAGACAGCATTGGGGATTCCATCAACCAAGCATTGATTAGTCTACATTGCTTTACTGGATGTGATAGTGTCAGTTCCTTCTACGGAAGGACAAAAACAAAGCACTTAGCTTATTACTGAAAGAGAAGGAGTTTTGTCATGCATTCAAAGATCTTAGTAAGCAATTTGATGTAAAACCACACACATCAAAATCATTGGAGATGTTTGTTTGCAGGTTGTATGGACAACAAATTATCACAAGTGTCAACGAAGCCAGATACAATATGTTTAGATTCCAAAGAAAATTGGAAATCACAATGTCTCAAAATCAAGATGACCTAAGTGAACACATCAAGAGAGATAACTATCAAGCAGGTATGTTTTATAACTAATATTACATTTCGGATTAGATTTGAAAATTAAGTAAATGGAGTTTTATTTTTATTTGCTTATTAGAAAGATAAAATATTTGTTTTAATTACAAATGTATATCTAATTACAAATGTATATCTAATTACAAATGTATATCTAATTACAAATGTATATCTAATTACAAATGTATATCTAATTAAAACGGCAGTAATAAACGATGAGTAGAAAAGTAATTTTTTACCAAAACATTTTATGCTTGAAATTGAATCTTGTGAAAATTATTAAATGTTCATTTATTTATATGTTTCAGCTGTCTATAAAAGGGGCCTCCATGCAAATCCAGATTCCCCTGATTGTCATGGATGGAAGGTAGAAAATGAAGATTTAGTAATCCATTGGATTAATTTTCTTCATGCTCCAGAAAGTTTAATGGATTTAATAAACTGCTCTGCCAAATGTAAAAAGAAAGTCAGTGTAAAGATGCAAATATTTGTATATGTCGACAAAGCAGGGTACAATGTACAGATCTGTGCAAGTGTGCTAGAGATACATGCTATAAAATCACTGGAAACGATGATGATGATGATGAAGAAGAAGAAGAAGAAGAAGAAGAAGAAGAAGAAGAAGAAGAAGAAGAAGAAGAAGAAGAAGAAGAAGAAGAAGAAGAAGTGGCATTAGCAGTGATATTATTTACACATTGAAGATAAAAAAATATGGGTTAAATTTCTTTTGGATAAAAATTGACAATTATTGCATATTTTATCACTTTGGTGTGAACGAACGAACTTGAAAATGATACAAAATTGCAAATATATCTTAAGTTAAAATGATATTACTACATACAAAAATATAACAATAATTTTGTCTGACTAGTAATATTGGTAGAATATAAGTTCATCTACATGAGAAATATCAAAATTCAAAAAGAAAATATTTTTTAAAGTTATACACAGAAAGTATTGAAGCCGTATCAAAGAAAATGACTGAAAAAAGCCTTTTGTTTTTACAAATATTCTTAGCTTTGAAGCAGAGTAAATATATTATGTCCAACATCCATATAGTAAATGATGCAGAATTCAATTGGGAATAATATGTGCTAAACTACATGTTTTTATCTTTATTGGTGTGGGTGCTACTAGGGTTTAAGTAAGTCATTATGTTCTATTTGAATGATTGTCGGTCATTTTTAAAGATGGCCGCCGTTCTCATTAATGCGCAAAATTTATGCTTGGGGAAAAATGTATGATGTCTAGGAGTCTATTTGCATTCATTTGCCACCATTTATTCTTCCATTCCCAACCAAGGTCACAGAATCAAAAATCTAGAGTGACTTTGACCTTTGGGCCCCTAGCCTAGAAGGTCTGAGGTTACATCGGTTGAAACGTTGCGCATATAACAACCACGATGAGAATAGTAGTCCGAGTATTCCAAAAAATACAAATAGTCTATCCTCATCTAAAAAGCTGCAACATATCATCTTTGATATTGAGGCAGGTTTACTTATCAATACTGATAACGCAATAGATATTATTTTTCTTTTGTGGTCTGCCTGTTTACAATTGCAAGTCTGTCACTCCAAACCTCTGCTTGGTTTATTGTCAGTGCTATACATTCGTCAACAAAAATGTCCACATAAAAAGGAAAGTAAACCATTAAAATGCTGAGTATAAAGGCAGTATATTCTAGACAAGAAATGGCAGTATATTCGTGCGACAAGAAATGGCAGATTTTGGCCGAATGTATAATTTTTTTACTCTTAAATAAATGATTAATATTGATTAAACATTTAGCCACACCCGGCAAATCGTCCAGCATCTTCGATTAGTAATTTACCAACCATTAATGGTGGTTAATCACCCACGTCACAACGAAACAAAATGTCGTCAATTATTATAGTTCATTATTACAGATATGTTTCTGAAAATCTTGAAACATTATCCGGTCACTGATGTCGTTTCAATACGTCATTACACATGCGATGTTCGTTATATATGTATTACTAGACTAGATATTACTAAATAAAAGTGCGTTTCCTACAGGTTTTTCATAAATACTTGAATCAGACAAAATACATGTTAAGACATTCCTTAGTTCTGAGGTGTTATTATATTTTGCATTCAATTAAAATTCGCTGCGATTTCCAATTAATTCATCTAAATGTCACTAAATGTGTGTTAATCACTCCCACTGCATGTCACTATATGTTGTTTGACGCTATTTTTTTAAATTGCATACTATGTATATCATTGTCGCTTTCATCACTTTCTATCTATCTCACTGTTTATTAATAATCAAAGCTAATCAAATTGAATATAAAACTCAAGAAACAACAAATAAATTATTTACTTAAACCAAATATTAGTACGAGTTGTAATGCTATTTAATCCCTACATTGATAAGTAAAAATGATGTAGAAAAATATGTCGAGCAGAAAGAAACTAATTTGGGATTTTTCCTTTCTATAATTTTAGATTTATCTACCATAAAAAAACTTATCGCTGCCTAATCAAAATAATCCAACCCAAGATAAATGGGTATCGAAAAAGTCACGTGTTTTTCTTTCTAGGATATATATATATATATATATATATATATATATATATATATATATATATATATATATATATATCCTAGCATGACGTCGCTAGCTATATGTGCATCGTTCCTTTCATGAAGTAGAACGCTCTTATGCCGTCAAGCCGCCAGATAAAGTGTTAAAATTATTATTGTTTATTCGATATTCAGCATTGGCCGAGTGGTTCTGGGCGTCGGGATTTGAGTTACAAAATACTCGGAATCCGGGGTTTCGAATAACATGACCAGTAATTAATAATCATATCTCTATGCTGATTAGTCCAGATTATAAAGGACGAAACATATACGTACATAGATAATAAAGAAAATATATATATATATATATATATATATATATATATATATATATATATATATATATATATATATATATATATATATGGCTATCCATCATGGATTAAATTTCGAATTTCTATGAAAATGAAACAGTTTCTGTGGACAAATGCCCTATTTACCCTGAAACCGATGACAGTACAGCATTTTGAAATGTTGTCTCTTACTTTAGAAAATACAGGGTATTTATAAATTCTCTTTACAATTTAAAAAATATATTACGAAGACAGTTGATCAGATATCTTAGTCAGATTTTTTTTTCATCAGTGTTCATTGAAGTTCACAATAATATTTGTATTTTAGATATTTTGTTAACGTTACGACAACTGAATTTATAATTTGTATTAGTTGGATTATTCGAATTACTATTCTCATTTTGGATGTTATTCTCACAATGTTTCAGCCGATGTAACCTTTGACCTTCTTTTTGTGTATCTCGTCCGCAATGACCCGTGACGTAACAGATAAAGTGCTGACGTAAGAATTAGTTCTGGAGGTTGAAGGTGTAATCTTCAGGTAAGTATACAATTAAGAATTTTTCATGGCTGACTGAACAAAGGCAAGGTATCTCCGTCGATTAAATAAAGGGTTCCGGTTGAAATTTCGTACAGAATCCCGAGTTCGACCGAAATATTCCCGAGTTCGACAAGATACACCTGAAGAAGGTCGGGGATAACATCGGCCGAAATGTTGTAAGAATAACATCCAAGATGGGAACAGTAGTCAGAATAATCCAAATGATACAATTTAATATGAGTAATTAAAACAAAACAAATATAGTAAAGATATCTGAACTGTTTTCTTCACAATAAACCATTTTACATGTTAAATAGACGTTATGAACACCCTGTATTGATGTGTTGATTTGTGTGTGTTGTGTGTGTTTTAAATGCGGGGATACTTCTAACGTATTGCCTGTTGTGCATAAGCAATTTTAGTTGAGCTGGAGAAAAGCACGAGTTTATAGGTTATTAGGGCCTTCCGTAGTTACAAAAGGTTCATTTATAATCGCGTTTTAAGGATCCGATGTTTATTCTCATTAGATTAACACGTGTTTTGCAGATTGTATAATAATACATTTGTTTTGTTCTCGCGTGATTATTTAAAGCTAGAGCTTTTAAAAAGACATGTGCGGTTTTAAAATGGTCACATTTTTGCTATTTTCTTTTTGTTTATTCTTGAAACCAAGAGAGAATGAATTATTTGAAAAAGAACCAAAATGCTAATATTTTCTTGACTGGGGGAAAAGCCGGGTCGGGTAAGGGGAAACACGGATTAAATCAAACATTGTAAATTCCGCGTTTTTTGCCTAATTATTATTATTTTCTTTCATTTTTCTGTGTGTTACTTCCATTTTCGACTCAAATGGAGCGAATGGAATATTCAATCGTTCTTTTTGCTCATTTATTTTTCTTTATATTTTATTTTCAGCTCCAAGAATTGAGGTAGTTGTTTTTTTTCCCACGACATGTTCCAAAGGAAACATTTTCTGCTAAAAAAATAAAAAATTTCCAACAACAAAAAAATTAATATGTTTTTATTTGTGGCGTTATTATTCGCCTCGAAATGCTGTTGTATTTGGAGAAATTAAAAAAAAAGTGAAAATGAAAAGAGAAGGAAAATTATTTTTCTCCTGTTTTGTTCGTCGGCTTGTAACAATGGCCCCGAGAAATAATTACAAGTTATTCTGTTGACAAAGAACGCCAGGTTCATGGGCCGTTTTTCATTGACTCCATTGGACACCAGATGGGATTTAATTACCAGGAATAAAACAGTAAATACGAATGG
Organism: Sepiola atlantica; assembly: GCA_963556195.1. Classification (NCBI taxonomy): domain Eukaryota; kingdom Metazoa; phylum Mollusca; class Cephalopoda; order Sepiida; family Sepiolidae; genus Sepiola; species Sepiola atlantica. The sequence goes on along the minus strand of OY744520.1, from coordinate 147,523,743 downwards.
ATGACGGTGGAGAGGGACGATGCCAGAGACAATTCCGACATTAAGTCACAGCGAACAGTCACTGCGAAAGTACAAATATTTTAAGCAATTAACTTTGAAATATTTCATCATAACATTTAGGTATACAATTCGGACTATCATGGATTATTTTCTAATCTTCTTTAGATGCGCCCAAGTTTTTCTATGAGGGCTTTGTCACTTTTTTTTTGGTTTGGTCTGTCAGGCTTAACTCTCCATTGTATGAGATACAGTGTTAAACTCGTTAGTTAATCATAAAATCCTTTAATCGACATATACAAGTGACTACTGCTCCGCTTAGAGGAGGTTCTACAAACATTTTTTACCAAGATCAAAGTGTAGTATCTGTTCCGATGAATACTACACCCTAAAGACCGGTATTGTCTTGGCCTTCGGGGCTTCATTTCCGCCGGTCTATGGGTTTGTCCTGTGCAGTTCTAGGAGGTCCACCCTCCCAGGCTTTGCCTTCTCTCTTTGGGAAGAAGTTATTGCTTACTACCTGAGGCGCCCCTACCGGGGAATGCTGACGGGGCTGCCCAGGCATTTTTGTAGGCCATAGTGTTCAAATTCTCGGGCGCTAGCTTTTCAAATCCCACTTTCTGACCTTGTGTCACATCTTACCGGTGTGGGATGTAGATAAATAACTTGACTATTGCTGATCGATATCACTATTGAAGATTGATATCGCTTCAGCTACGAGATTGATCTCTACAAGTCTGAAGTAGCATTTCCGTCGGTCTGTCATGCATAAGTTTGAAATACCAATTTTTGTTCGTCGGAGACCCTTAAATTTAAAATAGCATGCCCCGTTCTTAGTCACAGTTGAGTTTGGAATAATATTTCATTGTGTTTCTCATCCTTAAGTTTTAAATAGCATTTTATTGTGTCTATCATGCATAAAATCAAAACAGACTTTTCACCAGTCTGTCATCCTTAATCTTGAAATAGCATTCACTTCCCTCTGTCACGTTTAAATTTGAAATATCATTTAACTTAGTCCGCCACATATAAGTTTGAAATCGATGTTTCCTTGTTCTGTCACGTTTACTTTTGAAATATGATTTTCTTTTATCTCTCACACATATGTTGTAGATAGCATTGCTGGTAGTCTGTCACAGTTTTTTCATAAAACTTACATCAGTCTGTCCCGCGTGAGTTTCAAACAGAACGTTTATATGTCTGTAATGTTTAAGATTTTCGTTGTTTTGGTTCAGATTATGTTTGAGATATCAATTTCTTTTGTCTACTACGATTGGGTTAGATATAAAATGTTCATCGCCAGACGAGTATGTTAAATGGGTGCCTCTTCAGAGTAGCCGTTTATGAATAAGAAATAGAAGAAAGAGGGAAAAAGAAAAAAACAAAAATAAAAGAGACAAGGGAAGAGAAAAAGAAAAAAAGAGTAACATATGATAAACAAGAAGAAAGATACAAGAAAATGAAGAAAACGAATAACAAGAAAAACGAAAGATAACGAGAAAGAAGAAGACGAGAAATAAGTTCTCACATTTCATGAGCGATGTTTCGTACTAAGGGGGAATAATTGCTGTTTTCTGAGTAAAATCTATCCATTTACCACTTATTGTAGGCCAGTTTTTGACCTTGAAGTAGCATTTTTAGCTCCTTACATCATGAGGCCTTGTCTCGAGCCATTTTCATAAAAATATTTTTTAAAGATATTAAAGAAAAATAAGAGCAATGAGAGAACAAAGAATATGAAGAATAAAAATAAAAATAAAATGTACGTAAAACGAATGTATATAAATTATACAAAAAGGTCGAAAAAAAGAAATAAAACAAAATAAAAGAAAGACAAATAAAGTTTTGTATTTTTTAATAAAGGAAGAAACAAAAGAAGTAGAAGGCAAAAAAAGACAAAGGAAGAAAAATGAATAAAGAAATAAAGAGCGTATACAAAAGGAAGGAAGAAAAGGAAAAATAAAGAAAGCAAAGAGAAAGTAATAAAGGAATAAGATAACTGGATAGAAAACACGAAAGAAAAAGGAGAGAGCAAAAGAAAACAGACCAAAATGAAGAGAGAGAAATAGGAGATACTGGAGTAGAATGGAACGAAAACGAAAAAGAAGAAGAAGAAGAAAAAGTAGAAGAAGAAAAAGAAGAAAAAGAAGAAGAAAAAGAGGGAGAAAGGGTATGAAAAACAAATGAATAAATGGTAGAGAAAAACGAAAAAAAAACGAAATAAAAAAAGAAAAAGTAAACTGAAATAAAGGGAGATAAATCGATGCTTTGAAGCTTTTCAGCCAAGTGTTTCATTAAATCATTTCCTTCCAACCGCCATTTCTCCAAGCGTCTTCAGTCATGTCTTTTCACTTCTCCATCCACGCTAAAAACAATGCAGACCGCGTTGAAAACAGTTGTTTCATTAGGCAAAGCACCTGCATCAACAAACATTCGATTGATTTTTTTATTTCACGTTTGTTTGTACGTGGTTGGAATTAATAAACAAACAATAACGACTATTCTATTTAACAAACTAACTACATAAAACTAATTGATTGGCGCAGTTTTACAAGTATATTGATGTACTGACTAGGAGGAGGTCGGAATACGGTTATGTAAATCGGTTTCATGGATTGTTTTAGAATTACACAATTGCAAATCCCACACGATCATCCCAAAGATAATTGATTTTCTAATCATATTGGATCAATTTGCTTCATCGATTTAATTTTTACACGTGTATGTTGCTACGAATTACCTGATGTTTCAAGGGGAAACATCAGATATAAAGATTATAGCTCATTAAAATAATAACTTTAATTCTTAATTACATTTTTTAACTAAGGCCACAATAGTAACTGTATTTGTAGATTATTTAACCATATACTTTATTCTTTAATTAATCTTTTGATTTTCTTTTCTACCACGTCTAGTGTAGTTGGAATATTTTTTAAATACGCTTCATACTTTAACGCTGTTATGACCAATTGCTATACCACTGATAATTAAGCTTTAGAGCCTTTATAACCGTTTTCGCATTGTAAGATCATATGTGTAGGTTAGTTTTCCTTTCAATAACTTTTAGATTTCATTACTATGATGAATGATTTTCTGTTTCATTGGGTATGCTACTCTTTACATGAAATGTTGCATCCGTTTTCTTTAACTTTGACCCCCTAGATGCATCCCTAAAAAATGTTACCGCCTGGTCTGCTATAATTTGAGTTCTACATACATCAACTCCTCTCTTTGTTTCTAATTTGCTGTGTAATTGAGGATGTGCGTATATGGTCCAGTGATGCTGTATATATAACTTTAATTTAGTGTCTACACTCTGTGTCGACGATAGAATCTGATAGTAATCATAAAAATACATGGTCTCTGAAACGATCGTACACAATTCCGTTGTTTATTGATTTATTGCAATGCAAATTAATAATGTAAGTATATAATGTTAAATAAAGTTAAATCTTTTAACTTTTGTTGTATCCTAATGAGACTAGAAAATATATCACCTTAATTTTTGTTGATGTTTATATTTTTAAACATGCTCACATGATATTAATTATGTAAGTTATGATATATATACACACACACACACACACACATATATATATATATATATATATATATATATATATATATATATATATTGATACATATCTGATTGATTCACAAAGTAAATATTAACAATAACATTCCATTCCACAACGTACTTATAGACTGCAAATAATCCTACCCAATACACAATACCCACCTATTAAAAACCCGCTAATAATAACTCCAGCTCCCTCAACTACCACAGCGAATGTTCTAAAAAATAAAAAAAATAACTTTAATCTTCTTCTTTGCGTGTCTTTAAGCATGTGATCATATGACAGTTTCAACATTTTTATGCAGTCCTTTGCAATTGTGTTGTAATCTGCAAGATCTTTCAAGCTACACCAGTTGGGCAGACTAGGCAGTGTTGCATCGTATGTTCCTCATCTACACATTCACAGATGATTGAGTCAGTTTTGTAGCCCCATTTACTCATAGCGAACTTTGATCGCCCCATTCCCGTTCTCATGCGGTTTAGTGTTTTCCACTGGAGCCAGGGTGACTCTGAACCGGATAGGGGTTCTTCAGAAGCAGAGATTCCCATATCGTTATGGGGAGGGCATCTCGTAGCCGTCTAGTCCACAGCTGTAGTCTGGTCTCTTCCTGAGATGTTGTTAAGGGTTCGACATAGCTGAGGAAGCTTCTCCTTGAATTCAGTTGTTATACCGTTGGTTCACGTCAATGAAGGAGATTACGTTAATCACTGATAGCCTTTGTGATATCTACTCGACTGGCAACTTTTTGTCTCACATTTGAAGGGGCAATGCCAGTGAGAAAATGAAGGTTGTTCAGGTTGGTGAGCTTCAAGCAGTCAGTAATCAAGCGACAGGTGTTGTTCAATGCTGAGTCAAGGGTTTTTATATGCGTTCATCTCTCCAAAACAAGACAAACATACTCCGCACAGCTTTAATGAAAGACCTCGCCCATTTCGCATATATCATATCATCATCTGTAAAGAATTTGTAAAAAAATTGTAATATAAAACAAACCTTTATCAAAAACAATTTTCCCAACAATATCGTCAATAATGAAAATCAAACTCTATATAAACTCAATACACAAGAAAATTAAAATAAAACCTATAATAAAGATGACACATTTCACCTATATCTTAAATATCAAATAAGTATAAACTCGACGGAAAAGACGTAACTAACTTAATAATTTAATCCACCCTATAAGTGTAATGTGAAAACAAATATCGCTAAGGAATTCTTCAAAATTTAAGATAACTTATTCAAGCCCCCGGATAAGTACAAGACTATTTTAAATAAAAACTCTATTAAAATGTCCTAGTCCACAATGCCCAATATAGCACAAACCATCATCACATCTAATAACAAAAAAATGAAATCTGCCCAGCAACTAACACCCATTATATCCTCTACTAATAATTGTAACTGCCAGAAATCCAGAGAATGCCCATTAAATAGCAATTGCATACAAAGTAACGTCATATACGCTGGTACTGTTAAACAATTCCACCAAAACGCCATTATGTGAACAGACACCAACATACAAATTCTCCCCTCACCCTATAGCTCTCCACATACCCAACTTCTTGTACCAAACGACACTCTAAATAACACCTTTTGCACTAACCAACAACCCCCGTAAATACTCTCATCTTCACCACCTAACAATTTCAACTTAACTTTGGTCCATAACTTGAACATACAAACCCAAAACAATCCCGAAACTATAAAGAATACAAATACTATAATAACAACCACATGCTAAAAACACACTTACATTGGGGCAAGTGCCTTCCCCATCGAGACCCGAATCACAAACCATATCTAGTCTTTCAAACACAATAATAACAATGACACTGGCACCTCTCTATCCAATCTAATAAAAAGCTTTAACAGTAAAAGCACTCCCTACTCCCTACATTGGGCAATATTTAAAAGGTCTAAATCCTACACTCCAGGATTCGTTTTCTTCCGACTATGTACATTAGAAACATTTATGATAGCTACAGCCGCTAAAAGCAAAACTATTATTAACTTTAAAAATGAACTTATCTCAAATTGCAGGCACAAGCGGAATTTAAATACATAAATATCATTATTCCCTCTGACACCCTTCCTCCCAGCCAACAACCCGCCTCTCTAACATTAGACTAATTCTTAAATTCTATAATTTGTTAATTTTTAACTCTTAACTTTTCCAACTTTACAAATAATCATCCTAATTATATAGCGTATCCCCCGCATGGATTTTTTAGGCTAGACTACAATGTGGTCGCGGATTCCAATCTTGCTAAAAGTCACGCTGAAGATCGGTAGACCGTGAAAAACATGTGTACGTGGATTTACACACACATATATATATATATATATATATATATATATAGTAAACAACTCTCGCTAGTCTACTCTCTGTGCCCACTCTGTTTAGGCATAAATAGAACTTAATTCTCTTTTTTTTACGTAGTAATTTTTGTGGCCATTCATTTAGAGCGCTTGCTTGCGGAGTTCATGGTTATTCTGTAACTGGGTTCGAATCTGGCAACCGTCTGAAATTATCATCTTCTACACTGATGATAACGCAACATCAGATTAACACGCCGCGTAAGTAATTAAAAGTAATTAAATATTTACTTTAATTAAATATTGCTATATATATAAACATTATATATGTTTTGATAATATACGTATATGATATAAAACAATAATATATTATTAATAAATAATACCCTCTCATTATCTCTTAATATAGGCATGAAAAGTACGTATTAGGAATTACTATAATTAGTTCGAACTTTTGCGAAAATCCCCATTCCGATCACAACAAAATAGGGAACTACGTCGATGGCGTTTGATGAGCTGCGGTAGAGACGATGATGTGATGGTGGCAGGCGTTGTATCAGTTTGCAGAGGATGGAAACACGGAGTAAGGATAATTGTGTCTAGGGAGAGGTGAAGGGCAGGTTCCCTGGGGGAGATGACGAACTTTACTCGGGTTTAAAGGATATATAAAAAAATCAAAATCTGATGACAAAGAACAAACGAGAATGCAAAGTAGATGCGAAGACAAAGTTCATATATATATATGAGTATATATATATATATTTATATTTATTTATATATATATATATATATATATATATATATATATATATATATGGGGGTTTATGCGTTTGCATATATTTTCTATTTTATGTAGACCATTGTTTTCAAGGAAAAATCTACATGAGTGTTAACATATAATAACAGAGCATATATAAATGTACCGAAGTTTTGGTTTTTAAAAGATGATCAGTAAGGTTAATAAAATCTTGGTCACTAAAATGTAGCATAATTGTGTTTATATATATATATATATATATATATATATATATATATATATATATATATATACAAACATATATATATAAACATATATCTATACATATACATATGTATATATGGATATATATACATATATATATATGCAGATATATATACATATACATATGTATATATACATATATATATATGTATATATATACATATATATATATGTATATATATACATATATATATACATAAAAGTATACATATATATGTATATATATACATATATATATGCATATATATATGCATATATATAGATATATATACATATGTATATATGTATATATATACATATATATTTACATATGTATATGCATATATATACATATATATATGTATATATATACATATATATACATATATATACATATATATACATATATATATGTATATGTACATATATATACATATATATGCATATATATATACATATATATATGCATATATATATATATACATATATATATTAATATATATATATACATATATATATGCATATATATACATATATATATATTAATATATATGATAGTTTTATTTACACAGACATGTACAAAATCTGCAGATTTTGTACATGTCTGTGTAAATAAAACTATCATATATAAAGCTCTATTTTGATATTGAGCACTTTTTATAAACCCGGTTAAAATTCTCTGGATTACCACCCTGTGGATATTTTTCACCTGGATTATTACCATTATTATATATTAATATATATATATACATATATATACATATACATATATATATATATATTAATATATATATATATACATATATATATATATATATATATATATATATATATATATATATATATATATATATGTATGCGTGAAAAAAGACACACGGAAAACAGGTTAAAATGCAGGAGAATAACAAAAACAAGAGATGTTACCGTTTTTTTTATATTTACGAACGTCTTCACAAAAAGTGAAGATTTGGAAACGATTTTATTTTGAAGGAACACACATCGGAGAAAGAAAAGATGATCTGATTGCACCACATGAGAAAATGTAATGCCTGTTCCTATGTGTGATAGGTAGGGTTGTGTTTATTTATACTTATATATATTTACATACTTAATTGTATGCATTCATATATATATATATATATATATATATATCTTCCACTTCATGTGTGCTTATCCTGGTTAGTTGATCTGTCTTCTTCCCTCTTATCGCTTTCACCCCTTCCGCCTACCGCCTCTCCTATACTAGCTCGGTAGGTCTGAAAAGGAAACAGAAAAAGAAAAAAGAGAATAAGCAAAAAGAAGAAACAAACAGGAATATGTCACCTACTTGTCAAATCATATTTCAATGTCGTTATAAATGTTCTCATACGGTCCAATCGAATCATCTTTTCCTTCTCCCATGTGTGTGCTTTCAAAATAAAATTGTTTCTAAATATTCACTTTATTTTAGTACGAACGAAACCAGTCAAATCTCTTGTTTTTATTTTTCTCCTGCATTTTAACCTGTTTTCCATTTGTTTTTTTTCACACATGTTGTTTACCATGGCATTTCATTTTCATACCTTATCGTGCACCTTACCCCATATATATATATATATATATATATATATATATATATATATATATATATATATAAAGAGAAAGAGAGTTAGGTTAGTTTATTTATTGATAGGAGCAACATGCTCTTTTGAACTAATTAACCGACTATTATGAATTTTGGAACATAGCTGGTAGGCATAAAGGGTCTAAATATGGTTTATATTTAGTTTAATTTAGTTTTCTGCAAAGGCTGTAAAAAAAGGTTCAAGCTTATTGTGAGAATTCAAATAACTTTGATTTTGGTGAAATTTTAACATCAATTGATAAATATTCTTTAAATTGCAGCTTTTTGGCGTATTTTAAAGAGTTTTACGGACATAATATGGACAGAAACTTTCATTCTGAAAGTGTTACAGATTTGCATTTAATTTAATTCATATTCATTAATTACCAATGAAGGAAGATTCCTTGAATTACAATTTCTTCTTAAAACCACTTAAGCTTAAGCCTACAATTTGAGACATTTTCTAGAATCAATATCATGTATGCAATGAATGTTGATCAAAATGAAAATCATGATTCTAGACAAAAGTTTTAGTAACATTATATCTGGGTTTTAACCTCGTAAGAAGGCATAAAATTTGTGCAAAACGGTTCTGTTCGGGGAATTTATTTTAGCCGTCGTAGGACTAGTATTCTGCTTGTATATATATATATATATATATATATATATATATATAACGATTTTTAACTGACGAGCTAATTTTAAATTGTATTTTTATGTAAGTTTCTGGCAATAGGCTGACGTACTTCACTGCAACAAAAAAACTTAATCAGCTTGGGCAGTTTGCTAATATAAAGACATGCTTAAGTAAACACCTACAAAATCAACTAATAAGGATAGCCTCCTTTTTTAGAAAGAGTTGCGTTCTGTATTTGATTTTTTAGCTTAGATACTGATCTTTAAAATAAAAAGTGAGTTTATAGAACGTAGAGAGTTTTACAAACGCCGGATCAGTACAGTTAATATATATATATATATATATATATATATATATATATATATATATATATATATATATATATATATATCAGTTTGATTTTTTATTTGATTTCAGTCAAAGTTCTCAGAAATCAAGGGGTCCCTTTCTTAGGGCTAACATTTGATCTCTATATGAGATACATAGATATTTTAATATTTCATTAGAGTTCTCCTGTATCTTTCAAACGTTGAGTTTGGAAACAAGTTAAGAAGTTTACTGTGTTATAGTATATATTTCTCGTGGTCTCTTGATCTTACAGGATTCTAGGACAAGAAGCCGTTTAGTCTAGTGGAGTATCTTGTTTAGTTCTGTTTCTATAGGCAACATGACTCGGAGAAGTCGTACCATTCCTCGTATAAGACAGTGTGGTGTCGCCATACCGAGGGCATATTATTTGGGTTTTGAATACTATGTTAATTTGAAGGGCGATACGCTAGGATATCTTAGAATAGGCAGGCTAGTACTCCACTCAGAGGGTTGGAATACTAGCCTGTCTATTCTTAGAATTCCTAGAGTCTCGCCCTTTCAAATTTAGATTACCTCGAAGAACTAAATACTTTAGATATATTGATGACATTCTAACTTTTCTACCCGAAAACACACAAATTGAAATTCTCAAAAATAAATTAAACCAGTCGAACCCTCCAAATAAATTACTTATGAAACAGAGAAAAATAACTGGATACCATCTTTAGGCACACTTATAATAAAATCCAACAATAACTTATCATTTAAAGTTGATCGCAAAACCATTCACGAAAACGACTATATACATGTGTATTCACACCATAAGAACAACATTAAAACAGGCATGATCATTGTTTTTTCCTAAGTGCTTTTGTAATCTGCAGTCCATAATATCTAGACGACGAATTCAAATACATCACAAATTCATTGAAAACATACCTCACAAATGTCATATTAAATGCAAAGGAAAAAGCCCTACAAATATTTTTTAAAAAGTAATGAGCCAAATCCTATACACAGCACATTTCTCTCATAAATAGACATCTTCTTTTTCCATACCCATTCTGGTAACACAATAACTTGCAACACTCTAAATTAACTGGGAATTCCGACAATACAAATTAAATCACAAACTATAAAACGAGCATTAAAAACAGCATAACATTAAAAAAAACACATCTAATGCAGGTTTATACACTGTCCAATGCAGTTATTGTCAATAGATATGCGTAAGGGGAGACTGAACGGGAACTGACGAAAAGGCTTAGTGAACATAAAAGATATATAAAAAAATAACAATTCTCTGAAGGCACTTTTCGCACATGCATTAAAACACGATCATTCATTTAATTTTGGGCAGGCTAAAATCGTAAAATTCATTTAAAATAAATCTCGACGAAACTTCTTGAATCAGTTCTCATTATAAACTCTAACACAATTTAAACAACAATGGCTTCTACAATGTATCTCTTTTAATCGGCAAACTTATTTTATCCGAAAAAAACTTGAATTTAGATCCAGGTTAGCTACTTTATACCACACTTCCAACATACTTCACCCGTAATATCAACAATAAAATGAAAAGTGAAACAAAAAAATAATATAAATTAACAAAAATATTGGTTGGATTTCATAAACATTTTTCTTATTTCAATTTCCAACAGCTATGTTTTATTTCGAAAAAAAACAAACAACAAAATCACATGTTTTAATCTTCTGACAGCCAATGTATTTCCAGTCAATTACATAAATAATATATGTGTTCCCCTATTTTATTTTCCATAAAAATGCGCGCCTGTATGTAATATATGTGCATATATGTATATATGTATATATATATATATATATATATATATATATATATATATATATATATATTTATATATATATATATATATATATATATATTAAATATATATATATATTTCAATATATATATATATATATATATATTTATATATTAAATATTAATACATTACTTTCCCCTCGCCATATCTTTATTTCGTCCTCCCCCGCCTACACCGTCCCCTTATCCTTCATTGATGTTTAACGTTACTCAATAAACATGATGCATGCTTCTTCCTTCTACCTTATGGTTTAAATAACTGCGACCACTAACAATGTCTTCCCCACACCTTCTTCAGTTAATTTATTTTCTCCTACTGCTTCCATCTTTTTGAGCCCATAACTTATCTTTTTATAAGCGACCCTTGTGGCTTACACCAAGCACTCTCGATCCCCTCCCTAATAGTTTTAATAACTCCGACCGTTATCATTGCCCACGCACACACAATTTCGTTCACTGCTACAATATATTAATTGCTCATAATGTATATTTTCATAAGCGGCCTTTAAGCATCTCTTCTTCTATTACCACTGTTTCAAATATTTGTACTTAGTGTGTTATTTTCTTCAGACTAATCATCATGACGAAGTATCGAAATAAAGAGGAAACGTTGATAATATACATTAATAATATTTTAGCTTTTCCTTTTTCCATTTTCCATTACGTTGGAATATTAGTTCAATTTTTTTATCATATATATATATATATATATATATATATATATATATATATATATATATATATATATATATATATATATACGTTGGGTAGGGTTAAGTATTAAAAAATATAAAAATGAGAATAGGAAACAAGAAACAAGAGCAAATATTCTGTGTATGCGTGTTTCATTGATGAACATTCTATTTGAAGTGTAATCCTGACAGTTGGAATTACGGAAATACACACGTATGGGCGTATCTAAAAATGTAATTTCAAACCTAAGCTTGACAGTCCGGCAAAAATGTCATTTGTAAGATAAGCGTGACAGAACGATAATAATACTATTTCTAAACTTAAACATGACAGACCAACTGAGTTACGACCGACAGACATAGTCTCTAATAGAGATCATTGGACGCATCTTAAAACTAGAAACAAAAGAAAAAATAGAAAGGAAACAGAACAAATTAAAAGAAAGGAAAACGACAGGGGGGAAATTAACAGAAGATAAATCATAAAGACGCTTCTAAAAACGATTCCGGAACAGTGACAGTGGCATATGAGTATACGCTCAATATCTTGCTTTTTTAATCATGCGTGTTGATACTTTTCTTCTCTTTAATTTTCTTCTGTTGGTTTTTTTCTGGTGATGTTTTCCTGTTGTCTATCTTACGCATTAACTAACTTTTTAGCGTCGCTTATTTCAATCTATATTTTATTGTCTGCGCTTATAGCCCTATTGTCATTGCTGATTGATTATTATTAAACGATGCTATCTAATGTTTCAGTCATTTGTAACTATAACATTCTGATTTTTAGCGGAAATCTTTTAATACACTTTTGAGTCAGCTAGCGTACAGACAGACAAACATGAAAATAGAACAAACTACTTCAGATATAGATTAAACAAACTTAAGAAGAAAACGAGTATGTTTCAGAGAATAAAGTAAAACCAGAAACGAATATAAACCGCCATATTATTTAAATAGGGATTGCATCCGCCTGTCCGTCAGTCAATTTTTTTAAAAAACGTAATAAATACATTACGGAAGTTATCACATTTCGAAATATCAAAGATCTTAACCACTCTTTGAAATAGATAATATTGCATTAATAGCAAATAATGACAACTAAAGTGGATGCCATGACCGGTAATTGAAACCGAAACTTAAGGGTCTTCAGTCTGAGTTTCTACCAACCGACTAATTTAGACTTTCTTGTTAATAGAGCTTAAAACATTGCTTTAACAAAATAATAATAGTTTTGGCGTGACGTCATAGATTGATGATTTCCGTCATATTTCAAAACATAAATTCAAAGCGCTAATAAAAGATTAATAAATGAATGGGTAAACATTATTAATAGCGTTGGACATGATTGTTATAGTTCAAAAAACATTTTGCTTTAACCCTGTATTGTATGCAATTCTTTCTCAATAATATAATCATCTCAGCCTAATAAAAATATGTTCCCTCTAGTCGCATATATTTGTTAGTGGATTAACTGACAACTTGTGTTTTTTTTTTGTAAGTCGCTCGAGACAAGGCATGAAGCCACTTGATGTAAGGAGCTAATCATAATAATAAAAAAAGAAAAGGAAGGTAGAATCACTTCAAGACAATCAAGCATGAAAGAGTCCCCACCAGCCACGTTAAATCCCCTGGACACAAAACAGGCTAGTCAAAAAGTAAACACTTAAAGAGACGAATAGGGAAATAAGGATTTACGAGGTTGACTGACAAAAAAGTCTACCTCTTAACTGGTTAAGTAGATGACAAAAAAACGCTATTTTTATCGTGACACAACTACCAGAAAGTCAGGTTGAAATTAATTAGTTGTCTACACTGAATCGTTTCCAATATACATTGTGTTATTGTATCAAATAAACTAAAACAGTGTTGATATTCCGTAAAATGGACAAACCAAACTAAATAAAGCGTTTAAGTAAAAGAAAGGATTCAAACACAAAATTCGAAAAAATAAACAAAATCTTTTTACATACATAAATACAGAAATATTTGATAAGCTGAAGAAACTCTGCGATTCTCAACAATGGTTCTTGTTATTTTAATTAGAACTAAACATGTCCTTGGTTGATTTTCCTTAATGAATTCATCTGAAATCAGGTTGGTGAAGAAGTATCCGTTCTTTGTTGTCAGAATTTAATTGATTGATTGATTTTCTTGATTGGTTTCATTTAAACCAATTATCCGCTGTATCGATCTTAATTAATTATCAAGAGTATTTTTTAAATTTAAATATCGATGTTTCATTTATCGAGTAAATTCATTATTCTTTAACTAAGTATATTCAAATTGTATTACGCATCAGTAATTTGAAATATTAATTGAATTACAAGATTTTTGTTTAAAAATCATAATAATTATTTGATTTAAATGAGATGTGTAATAATTATGCCTTAACGCATTACTTTTCTATTGCGTGACTTCATTTCATTTGGTAAAATATCGAAGATGATTTATAGTAATTTTAGTTGCTCTACCTTTATTTAACGAAACTTGTCCATGAATTTGTTTTGGTAAAAAGTAAAATCCTGTGAAATATTTACATTCATAAAACACACTGAAAATATCTAAAGGAAAAATGAACGTAAGAGTTTTTTTTTGTGTTTGAATAAAAAAAAGTTGTCCCTGCATTAATGTGTTGATTGGGATGTTTTTTAAAAGTTTCTATTAATACTTATAGAGTTAATCTGATTTATAATAGATACCAAGAATCTACATTATGTTCTTACCAATTCAATAAGACTTTAAGTACAACCTTGAAGTGCATTTGGTTGTAAGGCCCCAATTTAGGAGGCTTTGATGAGCATGATGTAACCAGTGACCATTATTTCCAGTTACACTTTGAACCGGAGTTCTAAATCTGTCAAGGTCCTATCAATGAAATGCATATCGTTCCAGGCATTTTACTTTACTAAATAATGTGTATATTCTGTGATAAATGGTAGCGGGTTCAATGTGTAGGTGTGCAAAGACTTACAAAGTTACCATGTTAGAAAATAACAGATTGAAAATGACTAACTTGTTTTGAATTTGAAACAAATAAAATAAAATCTGAGAATTACGGTCACAAAAAAAAGAGGAAAAATATATTTTATGAATTATTTTGTAATTACACATATCTAAACGGAAATAATGAAAATAATTCTAAGATCATTAATAAAAGTTTCTTTTTAAGAGAGAGAAAATAAATAATCCTAGAATAGATATAGTAAGAAGAGGTTTAATGAAATAATGAAGTAAATCGGGGAAAAAATGTTTAATGATAAATAATAGAGACTAAGAGAAAAAAAGAACACATGAATTTGTTCTTAGAATAAAAAATTCAAATGTAGCGAACAATGAATACTTTAAGGTAGTCAAAAACTGAAATAAACAACAAAGATTTTAGTCAAGTAAAAATGATGAAACGTGTGAATAATAAATACACAAGCTGCAACAAATTTGTACCAGCCTTTTTTTTTCAATTTGCTGATTCTTTAGAAGAGTTCGTTTAACTGCACGAAAGTTGTTATGGAGAGGGGAACAACGCAAATTATTAATGAACAAATGTTGTCCAAGTTGTGTGTTAGCAAATGTATAAGACCTATGAAATATATTCTAAAGTATTTTATACTGAAATACTTAATCCAGGCAATAACTAAATTGTTTAAGAATTGGCGAGGAAGCATATGAAGAGATTCCATGTATTTAAAAACAGCAATTGTAATGACACTGCAAAAGAGGTGTGATAATTTGACACGTATTTCGTGTGCGTGTTTGGAAATAATAATTAGAAACTACGTAACACATTTTATAATGGAAGATTACAAAAACTATTAAAGAATGTATTTTTTGCTGATAGAGTAATATCTGTTTGGAAGTTGCCAAATCAACTTAAGAAGAGCGATTACGTAGAACATTTTACGATGAAATTATATGAATTCAGAAGTTAAGATAAGCATGAATTTGAGAAGCTTTTTTCTGAACTATCGGATGAAATATGAAGTACAGAATTTCAGATGAACATTGATAATAGTGTTTCACTTCTTGTTTGAGTTTACTTCAGTCGAAATTCTCAGAAATCAAGGGACCTTTTCACGAGGCTAACACTTGATCTCTATATGATATACATAGATATTCAAATATTCCATTAAAGTTCTATTTTACCTGCTAAACGTTGACATACTAAAGAAATCAAGAACATTAATTTTCTTCTCCCCAATTGACCAGTAAGCTATGTTATAGTATATATTTCTTGGAGTCTCTTGGTCTTACCGGATTCCTGGATAAGAATGCATCTTGTCTGGTGGAGTATCGAGCTAAATGTTGTTACTTGAGGTTACATTACTTGGAAAAGGTGCACTATTCTTCGTATGAGCCAGTATCTAGCCGTGTTGAAAGGATCTTATTTGGCCTTCATATACGATGCTATTTTGAATGTTTGGGTAGGGTTCACTTGTAGGGTGAAGTATCCTCATGTCATGTTGTCTTGACAAAC
Source organism: Sepiola atlantica (assembly GCA_963556195.1). NCBI lineage: Eukaryota > Metazoa > Mollusca > Cephalopoda > Sepiida > Sepiolidae > Sepiola > Sepiola atlantica. Next base: position 147,507,291 of record OY744520.1, on the reverse strand, counting down.
CCTTGTACAGAGAGAACGAAAACACTTGAGGATTGTGACTAGTAGGTAATTACAACGCTGCATAACACGAATAGTGTAAATGTGTCATGTAATGTTATTTGTTAAGTTTTGAATTGTGTTACAAATAGAGATTCTGAAAAAAAAAACAGAAAAAACAAATGATTTCTTTTGGAGGAAAATTAGCCATGCCTGTTCATTATACATTTGTTAGCTATCGTTCTCTTCCTTTCTCTCTGTCTCTCTATTTCTGTTTCTCTCTCTCTCTCTCTCTCTCTCTTTCTTTCAGTCTGAGTTCTGGAAACAGATAATATCTTTTTGGCTGACTTGTCAAGCAATTTCATAGTAAAATGAATAGCAATGTGTGATTTAATCGGTAATCTGAAAAGCTTTTAGATGATTATATCATTAATAAAGATATTCTAATTGTATTGGTTCTATCCTATCAGAAGGGGAACCTGCATAAATCGGATTGGCTCTTTGCCTTTGTCTCTTGTTGCAAAACTAAATGTATTGTTCGTAATTATAATATTCATTCATAAATTTAGAATTATATGTCCCATTGTGTTAGAATTGCCTATGAACGCAACTGAGTTGTTAAAAAAGGGATAATATGTGTAACATGTGAATACATTATTAATAATGCATTGGAAATAAGAAACAAAAACGATTGTCATTTCGAGGAAATTAAAGTAAGCATTTCTGAAAGAACCAGGAAATAATATGTATAAGGTAATGTTTGTGATTTTACCGTAGAATTGCTTAATAGATCCAAACGAAAGGTATTACAAGTGTTCAGTATTGATGGCCGTTATTACTGGTCAAAAGCGAGAGTAAATTCGTAATAATCAGCATAGAAGAACTTTTGACCGGCTCGATTCTGTTGTTGGCATTCGTTTCTCCAGTTAATTCTATGATCAGTTACCTAAATGCTGAACCACGTGAAGGTTTCCAACATTCATAGCGAACGTGCTGGATTCAAACTTAGCACGTTCAGATCGTCAGTCGATTTTAGTATCCGTTTCAGTACATCCCTCGATAGAATACGACTATTACATGTTTCATTCCAGTACATTACGAATGGTTTTATGATAAGAAGCTAATCCATAACAGAATGAAAAAAAAGTTATCATTGGTCAAGTATTAATCGGACGTTGCTTGTAGATTAGCGATCATACCTGAATCTTTAATTATTTTAATACAGGAGTAAAATGAAAATCAACACAGAGTGATTACCTGATACGTCAGGAAGTAAGACAAGCATTACTTGAACTACTGGAACTACTGGACCTACATGATTGTTATTATTATCATCAGCAGCAACATCACTATCATTATTATTATTATTATTATTATTATTATTGTAGTAGTAGTAGTAGTAGTAACAACAATGATGATGATGATGATGATGATGATGATGATGATGATGATGATGATGATGTGTGTGTGTGTGTGTGTGTGTGTGTGTGTGTGTGTGTGTGTGTGTAATTTATTGTTGATGATTTTTCTATGAAAATACATTGAGAAGCACGGAAAAAGGTAATGTTAGAGTTCAGGAATATACAGTACGCATGATTTGACAAATAAGGACATTTTTTATAATGTCAATCCATTATTAATGATTTTAGGATAAGAATACATTAGAAATCAGGAAGACAACGATTGTCAATGGTCAGGAATCAATACAAGCGTTATCGTCAAAGTAGGTATATTATATGTATAACTTTAATACCCGTCTCAGAACTGGTAAAAGTATTACCCCGAACAGAACCGGTTTGCAAAAATTGTATATTCCCTTATGAAGATTAAATTCAAGATATAAGGAGAGTAAGCTTTATCTCTAGAATCCTTATTCCAATTGTGATCAAAATATATTACACGATTTTTACTCTGGATGATGTATAAAATTTAATGCTTAAGCTTCTTTAGAAAACAAAAAATTAAGTGGATCATGCTTAAGTTGTGTCTAATGGGTATGGATGAAATTCAATGCAAATCTGAAATATTTTAATTTTCAAACGAGAGGTTGTGTCCATATGATGCCTCCTAAAATCACTTTAAAATATCACATAGAAACTTAAAATTTGTGACTATTTATTAATTGATGCCTAATACCTAATGTCAAAATTTCACAAAAATCGGAGGTGTCTTAATTTTAACGAAGGATTTTCACCCCCTTTACCGCTTCTGCCTGAAATAAATTAGACTAAATATAACCCACTTTACGATCGCTTACGCCTAGTAGCTGTGTAAAAATGTCATAAGGATCAGTCAATTAGTTTATGAGTGAATCCTGTACATACAAATATATAAACATATGCAGATACTTAACATTACATGAATAGAGATATCAGTAAACACTAAGAAAAATGATGATAAGAATATATTGAAACTCTCTATATGAATAACATTAAGAGACAACTTGAATTAATATTTTTATTTGCTTTTTATTGAATAGTGCAAAATAAAACAAATGTTCTAAAATCCTATTTAAAAAGTACTTTAATTACAAAAGTAAATCAACCAAAATGCAATTCACTTTTAATCTTTTGTTAATTAAAAAGAAATAATTACATTGTCACCCTTCAAAATATGAAAAGAATTTGGAAGCATCTGAACTGTTTAATAAAAGGATATTTAAACTTGCTTTAAAATTCTTAGCAAATCCTTAAGTAATAAAAAATTGAAAGTTTTGGAGGCTAAATGGAGATTAAAACATTACTGTGACAAAATCAGTTATCGTTTTATTAATGATCAAATTATGCCGTAACAATTAAATTTAACTAACGATATGGTTTTAAAGAAAAGCGAAACAAGAATAAAACGCAGTGTGGGTACAGCTCGTAATGTGAATATGTAGTCGGTAATGAAAGCGAGAATCTTCCATTCTATAGTAAAGAGCTATTCGTATTGATTTGTAATTATATATCCGTCAGATCACACAAACGTTTGCTCGGCGAATAAGGAAAAGGATAACATAAATCTATTATCATAAGGGGAGGTTTTCATTCTTTTTTCTTCTTTCTGCTTTACATACTAATAGAGATATCAGTAAACACTAAGAAAAATTAGGATAAAGAATATATTGAAACTCTCTCTATATATAAGTGTTTTCTTTCCTTTTTCTTTTATCAACTTTCCAGTCTGAGACGTTTTCTGTCTTTGTTTCTTATTAAAGCCAGTTTTCGTGGTGAAATCCTTTAAAATTTATATGTGAATGACGGTTGTACTCTTTCAGATTCATTTGTAGTCATTACACTTCCACTAACGTATTTGATGTTAAATAGTCCGTCAAACTGCGTCACACACTGCAAAGAACAACAATTAAAGACAACAATAAAATAGCAAAGTCTACGGTTGGTGTTTTTTATGTCATCATCAGAAATGGGTCGTGTTTTTTTTAATTGGCGATAGCTCAGTTCTTTATTATCATATTGAAATAAAAAAGGCATTATAATGATTTACATCGGAAAGCAAATAGCAAGTCAGACAACCCGCACTATCTGAAATCAATTCGGAAATAAATCCTTCACTTTAAATTAAGAATTCTACGGTAGCTTTTATTTTTTAGCTTATCAGAAATTAATCAAATTTATATATGAAAAATTATATCACTGACGTTATGCTATGATTTTATATAAATATTAGTTTGAACACTGGCGAAGCTTAATCTTCTCTTTAATTTCTTTACGGAGAGTGTAATAATGTAATAGAGGTGTTATATTAAAATATAAATGCATTGTGAATAATTTTATTAAAGGAATACAGAGAAAATCAAGAAGAAGTGTATTTTTAATGATCAGGAATTTACATTGATGGAAATTGTTCATATGCATTATGATATTTGATGGTCAAATCCCCCAAACGGAACCTTTCTCATAATAATTCAACTTCAATTAAACCTAATAGATCCGACTAAATCCGTTAGCCATCTTTCGGCAAACCTATTTAATTTTTAATCGTTCTGGAATCGCCATATTAATTTGGAAGCGGACATTGCAAATTGGCGGGAAGAAAAGTGATTGTGGTGAGCGACGTTGTACCAACCTCTTTCTGATGAGGCCTTGTGTCCTCAATAAGATTGCGACCCGATGAGGTCACAGCTTTTCTACAAGGTGACAATCAGTCGCAAATACGGTTTTTATGCGGCATTGATAGAAGCCCATAATGAAACATGGAAAATGGATGGTGGCGCGTGAGGTTAGAAAGGTTTTCCTCGTTTTCGCAATGCCTATAATCGGCCCGGATTTTTCAATCGATTGTCATCAATGGAGCCGCCGTCGTTCGGAAATATTACTCGGAACCTAATTCCGTTTAATGGCACTTTTCTAAGACATGTCAATTCGTCTGACATATTTTAGATGTGTCCACGTATTAAAATAAGGGGTTTAGTCCGTCTGTATGGTCGCCCGTCCGTATGTCACACTTCAGTTCGAAAGATTATTTAAAATCTTGTAACGCGCAGATTAAATAGATGCGTCTTATTTTAGACACGGCGAAGCATCTCTGTACGACTGCATGTCGCTTAGTCGGTCTGACACGCTTAAATTTCAAATAGAATTTACGTTCATTACGCTTGTTTAAAATAGCATTCTCATTGCTAAACGCACACTTTTAAGAATTTCTATAAGATTGTTAATCGATCAGTCGGTCTTTAATGTTTTTATAGCAGAACGAATGTGAATCCTCCGTCAAAAATAACGTCTGAACCGGTGAGGTTAAAAAAATTTTTTTAAAAGGAACGGAAACGTCTCAAACTGGAATGTTTAGTAAAAGAAAAAAAGACAAAATACGTATAAATCGGTATATAAAGCGAAAATAAAATAAAAAGAAGACGTTTTATTATAGAAATCTGAATTGCTTTAAGCTTTCTCAATTCCACTAAGTAATTAAAATTGATCCGTCCGACAGTTTTTTACTCGTTAACTTTTGTGTGACGCAACAATTGTAAGCAAACATTGTTAAACATAACAGAATTAAACTGCTTGTTTATACCATTTTTTTACATTTTATCAATTTTTTTCGTGTCAAAAGTACAAAGATTAATGAATGTTCCAGAAGTATTACTAAAACATTCGACTTTTCGTAGATTCTTCGTCGAATCATCTTCAGATAACAGTGACTAAACGAACACAAATCTAGAAAAACTTCAAAAAGCAGCCGAGAACTCCATGTGTAGTCGTTAGACGTCGAAACAATCAACCGGTGCAGTTACAGAAGAACGTTTACGATTTAAATTCCTGAGCGCAAAAATTAGTGTCACATGTTAAATTGTATTTACGTTAAACATATATATATATATATATATATATATATATATATATATATATATATATAGTAAGCTATGCAAATATATTTATGGCAAGTAAACTACACAGAGGCTCCCGCGTTTCATCCCCGGGGGGGGGGGAACTTCAGGCTAAAATGCATGGAGTTATTTTTGCATTTTAGTCTGAAGATTCCCTCCGGGATGAAACGCGGGAGCCTCTGTGTAGCTTAATTGCCATAAATATATTTTCATAGCTTACTACGTTACTACTGTTTAAGTAAATACTGAAAATTGATACATACAAAATTATATCTCCTTTTAAAATTTTATGTGGATACATGAAATACTAATATATACAGGGTGAGCCAAAAGTAGGTGGACAGTAAAAAAACATTTATTTGTCGAAGCATGGGAGGCAGACTTCAAAGATGTGTAAATCAAGAAGGAAGATGTTTTTTACTGGCCACGTACTTTTGGCTCACCCTGTATATATATATATATATATATATATATATATATATATATATATATACAATAAATACACATTGTTCTTTATCAAGCAGGGATGTTCGTCTGTCACGCATAAGTTGTAAATAGCATTCTTATCACCAAATGCTCTATCGGTTCCTCGGCTTGTTCAGTCTGTTGAAATAGCATATTCCTTAGTCTATCACGCATAATTTTGAAATCGTATTTTATTGATGTTTTACGTCTATGTTTAAAATCTCATTTCCGTCGGTCAATCAGGCTTACGTATTAAGTAGTTTCGTCTGTCAAGCTCAATTTTGAAATCATCAGCGCAAAACGCACATATTGAATGGACGCATATTTTTAGATGCGTCCAAGTATTGCTGTAAGAGTAACTGTCAATCTATCACGTTTATGTTTGAAATGATATTCGCATCAGTACATCATGTTTAAGATCGAAATAGCATTTATCATCGCTAACGCGCAGATTAAATGGACGCCTCTTAATAAAATACGTTTTTGCTATTTCTCAGTTTACATAAATTAATGTTAAATGGCGCGAAATTGGGTAACAACGCCGGTCATTGGAATCTATTAACAAATAAGATATCATTACGGATTGAATTGTGGCAAGTCAACGAGGGTGGGCCATTTCCAGCAAATGGGGGTAACAAAAGCAAGCGCACACGGGTATGGGGGGATGTTAACGCCGGCCTATAAAGACGGGATGTGTTAATAGATTTATTGCGGGTCAATCTCTATCTAATTAGACAACAGCCTTATTTTCGCCGATCTGCGAACGACAATCTACTTCGTTCGGCCAATTTTCAATGTTAGCATAAGTGCATCGAGATTGGCAATTCATGCGTTGACCCCTTCGAAAACGCGAAGATTAAAACATCGAAAAGTCATACACATTGCGCTTTCTTTTTCCCAGTTTATATATATATGTATGTATATATATATATATATATATATATATATATATATATATATATATATATATATATATATATATATATATGCGTGTGTATATATATGTATATATATATATATATATATGTATATATATATGTATATATATATATATAAATCTTTTGAGGAAAGGAAACAGAGTAGAAACAATTACTAATGCAAGATTTCCCCCGGAGATGAAACGCGGGAGCCTCTGTGTAGCTTAATTACTCTGTTTCCTTACGATTAGTTCATGCTACTAGACCTACTTTTCCTTCCTTTCGTAAGGATAGTGTGGCCTATACAGATTATAGTAATGTTGTATACTAATTTAAATGGCAATGTGATGCTGGCTATATAGGGCGCACTTCCTTCCATTTGCAGACCCGCATAAACCAGCACGTTCCATCAAAAATGCGTCAGGGAAGGGTAGGATCCTTGTGTTACCCCTCCTCTAATTCTTTGCACTCTGCTATTGGCCAGTATTTGGTTGAAACCCCAAGTTGTGCCAATAGCTATAAAATAGACCGTTTTGAGGTCTTGCATAGAGCAGATTCCAAGAACCATTTGAAAATATTGGAACCCGGCTCTATCGCTATTCGCAAACCTTCCTTGTGCCGGCAGAAGGAATTTGTCAGATCGCTAAATCTCTTTGGGGAACTTTGAACCCCTCCCTTCTTTTTTCCTCCTAACGTAGTGCTTTTTAATCGTGTTCTTTTACGAAATCATTAAATTCACTTCTTTTAATCGCTCCATCGTTAATTTTGGCACATTTAATTCCCCTTTACTCTTTCTTCCGACGATATTATTGATTAAAAACTATCGATTTTCTCCTGACGAGATGATAGTCGAAAGGGCCTTTGAGAGATTAACGCGCATGCTTTTTAAATGCATATGTATATATATATATATGGATTCAAAAAGTTAATACTTTTTTTAAGCATCCAAATGAAATTTAATAATGAGGATTGAGGTAAAATAAATACCTTCGAAGCATGTTAAGGATGCGATATTAATTTTATTATAAAAGAAAAGAAAAATTGAAACCAATTTTTTCTTTTTTTTATAAACTTTCATGAAATGTTTCGATTTTTCTTTTCTTTTATAATAGAATTAATATCGCATCCTTAACATGGTTCGAAGTATTTTACCTCAATCCTCATTATATATATATATATATATATATATATATATATATATATATATATATATATATATATATATATATATATACAATAGAGTTTCTGATAACCGGAAAAGTCACAACCGGACTAACATGACAGCCGGATAAAGATAAGTGTATCATATCCCAATGATCACGATATTCATTCACTCATACTGAATGCCAGTTTTTTTCAATTTATATCAAATTTAAATGTTGTATTTTTTCAGACGTTATAATTTAATTTGTGAATTATGAAGCCTATTATGTGTGAAGTTAGTGAATCCTCTTCTGAAGTAAATCTAAAACGTGAGATTTTGCCAATTTCATGTGAATTGATAGAATCATATACTATTGGAAGAGCTACTTTATATAATGTACTTATCTCTAAAGATACAATTTTCGACCGATCACAATCAGCTGCCAATAAAATAAATGCAAAAAATATCTTTTTCGTCAACTATCTTCTACTGTATTGGACGAGAAACTTCATGGGTGATTTCTAGAAAAATGCTCCGAGGGCATGAAAATCAGTGGACCCACGATCATAGCCAAAGCTAAACGGTTACATGAATCGGTGTATCAACAGGATTATCTTGTAGTGGGATTAAATAATTATTTTTTTGCTTGTACTGAAAATAAACGACTCTATATTACTATTTTAATAGAGCAACAATAATAAAATATAAAATAAAAAAATAATAATAAAAGATAATCTAAGTAAATCCATGGAATTTGCCCGAAAGCTAAGTTAGCTATGAAACATTAAAACTACTGTGATACCAACCATTTTAGAACCCCAATAAATCATTGTGAAAAACACGAAAACAAGAACGAGACGAGATTACAGTAAAACGGAAGATAGACACAATACAAAGCACAAAATCTATGAAAAGAAATGTCATATTAAAAAACACCTAGTGTGCAAAAATACAAACTACATGACAAGGTGGCGCTGACCAATCACCTATTAGTTGAAATAACATAACACCTAAAAAAATACAATGAACCGAACAGATGGAGAACATTTACACTAACTGCAGACTTACCATGCCTTAAAAGAACGCAATGACACTGATATATATTGTTTCCACGGAAAGTGATTGTTCAGGCGCTGAGAGGATGGAAAGTATACAATTATTCGGGCTCGACTGGAAGGGTAGAAATAGTACTGGAATTTTACGAAGGCTTATTGTCACTCAAATTCGTGAGAAAGACAATGGTCCTTATCAGCTAGAACACCGGGTGAGCTACAATGTTAACAAAAAGAAGCAGAAAGTAAATCTACGTATATTTGTTGTCACTCAGAATCCTTGGAAAATCACCTGTTTTTACCAGCTAATATCACTGTAGACGATTGGTTCTCATACCAATCGTCTACAGTGATAATAACGAATCGGAAAATGAACATGAAAATATATTTGGCAACAGACATCTTTCTCCTTCTCTCCGTATATCTCTCTCTGTCATATATATATATATATATATATATATATATATATATATATATATATATATATATATATATATATATATATATATATATATATAGTAAGTTAGGAAAATAGATTTATGGCAATTAAGCTACACAGAGGTTTTTTCGTTTCATCCCTGTATGGAATTGTCAGACTAAAATTCCCTCACAATTCCCTATGGGGATGAAACGCGGAAGCTTCTGTGTAGCTTAATTGCCATTATATATTATGATAACTTACAACCTAGCTCTACTCACGTATTAAGCATTGTTGAAGTAAATACTGAAAATTGATACATAAACATTCTTTTAATCTATGAAACGGGCGGGTGGAAAAAAGAGAACATTGCTAAAATTTTCCTTACGGCCTTATTGTCTGACCCTCTAAGAGGAAACTAAGAAAATCGAATAAGATATAAGGGGAAAATTATAGTTGGAGAAAACGATTGAGACAACAAAAAAACGTAAAGCTCTCAACGTTATGGTGGATTTGAATCATTAAAGATCTCCAACTGATGTTTCAAAATCGTTTGTCTATACAGGGTAGGTCGGGAATTGTTAATAACTTACGCCTTAATATTGAGATGACAGTTCGACCTAGCGCTGTGTAAAACAGACAACCACCCATCAGAATACTTGTCAGAACTACTATTTGTACCAAGCAGGTGATTACCGATGGCAGATTCATGTGCTTGAAAGTTCCCGGATGATTTGGAAACTTTGTGTTAACGAATATCACGTGGTATGTGTTGGAATATTCTCATTTCTAATCTTTGAGATGTATATATATATATATATATATATATATATATATATATATATATATATATATATTTGGGATGTATATATATATATATATATATAGAGAGAGAGAGAGAGAGAAAGAGAGAGAGAGAGAGAAAGAAAAAGTAGTGACTAAATATGATAGAAAAGCTTAAATTAATATATACAAGTATATATAATGAGTATTTATAATTTGTATAAATGTATTATTCGGACTACTGTTCTTATCTTGAGTGTTATTCTCACAACGATTCGGCCAATGTAACCTCCGACCTTATTAAGGGGTATTTTGTCGAACTCGGGAATCTTTATGTCGAACTCGGAAAACTGCACGGAATTTCGAACGGAACCGTTTATTTAATCCACGTGGATAGCATGCTTACGTTTCGTAAGCCATGACCGGATAGAAGTGTTCAGTAATTCGAAATTCCTAGTATCGTCCGCACTGAGAAATGGACCTTCAGAAGACTTCACCTAGAAGTGAATTTTACTTAGTACTTCATCCGTTACTCCATATAGTTCCGAAGAAAGAGAATAATTCATATGGTGCCGAAGGTAACGGTTCATCACTTTGCTTTATTTTGTTTGTTTGTACTTGTTTCCTTACAAGGTTTCTAGATTCATGTACTCAAATGTGGGACCGCGTCAACATTTATAATGAAAATGATACGATTGTAACAAGATGTATTGAACACGGAATGCTAAGGCTATAATCTCCTCTAATATCTACATTATTGCTGTCACCTTCCAGCCACAAAGATATAGAAATATATAGAAATATATACATAGATTTGAACGAGGTGAATCAGATAGTTAGATAGAACAGAGTAGATAGATATATAAATTCAATTCCCATTCAATCATTGCCCTTACAATTCGGTCCGACCAATGATTAAAACGGTGTTCTGTAAGAAAACAGAAGCCATAAAGCCGTCGGTTTGTGGCCATCGTATTTTTCCCGCCATTGGCTTTTTGAACTGGCCTAATCACGAAGAGCCAGAAAGAAAATGAGTTGGAATCCACTTGAGACTTGCTGGGTAATTAACTGGTCCAATAACACGTGCTTCTCTCAATGAATGGTCGTAGACACCTTTGACCAAACGAATAAGACGGCCGTGTGAAATGGACTGACAGCGCCAGATAATCAAAAATAGCTAATTTCTTTCATTGCGAAACCCATTATCAACCAAAGTTTTCTCGGATTATAATACAATTTGGATAACATTTAAAAGACACTTTCTGCAGAAGACCTCAACTATTGGAACGGGGATCGCTGGGATCCTCAACATACTACATTGCTATATTATTCGATCTCTGAATAACCCCACTCTCTCTATCTATATGTATCAAACTCTGCCTAATATATATATATATATATATATATATATATATATATATATATATAATGTCTTTCTCGGAAGAAATAATGAATTTATTCGTATTTGGCACTAGCAAATAAAAATAGCGTTATGGCTAACATAAATGCTTGTAGAATTATAGATCTTATAATTTTTATTTTAATATTTTGAGCTGTCTTCGACTCTTTAAGAAACATGTATTATTTGATAAAAATGATGAATATGAAATCGCTTTGTAAAACTAAACATTTCAAACTTTTCACATCATTCATTGTTAATTTTAACGTACATGTTTGCCAACACCATGTCTTTCCACTAAATGGCTAAGAAAACCGCTGTCTTTATAAAAAAATAAACGTATGCGCGTTCATCAACTATTGTTAAGAGAAAATATGAAATCCGTTTAGCCAATAAAGCTTAATTCTCAAACGAAATCTTCTCAGTCTGAAAAGATTTCTGCATGTAGGACTGTTTTTGTGAGTTTAGTTTTATAATCTACACACACACATAGTAACAGAGAGATTAAAAAAAAGCAATTGCCCGTAAAAAAGCGGCTTGAATCTTAAAAAAAGATTTTTTGTTTAGAGTCTCTGCAATACCATGTCAATGTCTGGCATTAGGTAGGATGCTTATTTCCAGCAAAAAATAAAACGCTAAGAAAATTGAAAAAAAAAACATATATATATATATATATATATATATATATATATATATATATATATATATATATATATATAAAGAAAGAGGTAAAGAGGGAGAGATTCCGGAGAATAAAACATTTTCCAAGTTAGGTTCAAAATAAAGAGCATACACCAATATATTATGGTTGTTTACAGCTGTTTCAAAGCAGCATTTATTTTTAGTCATTCAATGAATCATAAAATTATAAATTCTAATTTTCCTCAACACAAAACAATCTTTTCAAATTAGAAATACCGTAAGTGCAATACAGAACAAAAAATATACAGGCCCGAAAAAGTTCAAAATTTCACTTAAAACAGAACCAACTCACATAAATACCTCAGTAATAACCATTAATTAAAAACTCAATTCTACATCAAAATGAATAATAAATCAAGTAAGAAGATAAAAATACATATGACCGCCATATGTGCTGATGAAATTCTTCACAATTGAAATAAAATAGAAAATAGCATCATGGAAAAATAAAATTATGGGTGCAAATAGACTTTTTGATGTTTCACACTAAAGTTCATGGCGAATAGAAATACTGAAAAGAGATAGCCAATCCAAACGGCGAGGAAAGTGCTATACTATTGGGGAGGTGTATTGCCAATAATATAACAGAGAAGACCAAGGATAGTGTCAGTGAGAAAATAATGGTAAACGTCTGTTGCGAGAAAGCAAAATGATTTGCAACACTAATCGAAATATTTTAAGAATGCAGAAAATCTGGCGAAAGTTGTTGTTACTCAGGCCACTCGAGGATAAGGGTTTAATAAGTGTCAGATGGATGGTGAGACAAAACCGTGATGATTAGTAATAATTGTGAAAATTGGTCAGAATTTGATTATTTAAGAGGACGGTTAAACAAGAATTTGTTTACATTGAACTTGAAAGCGACCTTGTTGTAGTCAGCTGGGAAGCAGTATTGCACTATCTGTAATGGATCGTATGATAATTGCTTGCAAAACTATAATGATAATTGAAAATAATATATTTCATTTATTTTCGTGTTGCCTCCATCTTTATAAATGACCTAGCCGGCGCCCACCCAAAAAGAAATATCACTGCAAAGAATTCACATCATTCTTTCTTTTCTTTTCAAGTTCAAATTGTTGCAAAATTCGAAATGAAGAAATTACTGAAAGTATAAAGTTGCCATTCTTCAACCGTCGTCAAAATAGCTTCGTCATTTTTCATCCTCTTTTGTCCAGTCTCGTTGTGATCTAATTACCATGCAATGAATTCGATAAACGAACTATGTCGCAGGATGAGATTAATTATAATCCGAGGAAAGAGAGAGTTTCAGTCTGAGAATCGCTGAGTAATCTTTCAAAGGATGACAAGAAGATGGCGCCTAATTTACTCAAGTAATTGAATAAAAAAAAGTAAAATAAATGTTTAAAAAGAACAGCGTAGACTTTATAGAACATCCCCGAAAATAACCGGCAAGTAGAAGGAGCTAAACATGATTGATACTTGAAAAACAGTGTATCCGAGAAATAACAACAACAACAAAGTTGATATTATATTTCGGAACTTTTTAGATGAGTATTCATAATTCGTAATATTCGGACTACTATTCTCATCTTGAATGTTATTCTCACAACGTATCAGCTAATGTAAGTCTGAAATTCCGTATAAATTTCCGAGTTTGACATAAATATTCCCGACTACTGTTCTAATCTTGTCACAACATTTTGGTCGTTGTAACCTCCAACCTTCTTCAGGTGTGTCTTGTTGAACTCGGGAATCTGTAGAGAATTTCGGAGGTTGCTTGTTCTCGTTCCGTCCCCCATGACTGTGTAAAAGTATTACGTAACTTGTAATTGTATTCTTAGTGTGGCCCGTATTAAACCTTCAACCTTTAGAAAACTATCGCTTAGAACTAATTATCACATAACATTGTTATCCGTTGCGCAACGGATCCAAGATGAGAACTAATACTCCAGATAATATAAATTATCAATCTTCATCTGAAAAATTCTGAAACAAAGATTCCCGAGTTCGACAAGATGCACACGAAGAAGATTGGAGATTAAATTAGCCATAACGTTATAAGAATAACATTCGAAATAAAAATGGTAGTCGAATAATCTAAATAATACGAAAACGATATAATATTGGACGAAGTATTACATCATACGCGTCAATGACATCAGCATATTTGCCCATGAAAATGATATTCCTAAATTAAGTATTACAAACCAAAATGCATGCAATTGATTAATTAAGCGTGACACATCTAACGACGGATATAACTTGTAGAGATGCTTGGGTGCCTCTAAAGTAAAATACTTCAATTCCAAATGCGTTTCAGCGGATCTAAATCATGACAGACAAACGAAGATATAATTTACAAAAAAAAGGGACAGACCGAAAGACCGAGCCTTTATAGAGATGGTCTGATGCATCTATAATAAAATGTGTCCATTAAATCTGTGCGTTTAGCGATGAGAATTTCTCTGCAAACTTAGGCGTGACAGACGGACAGACGGACAGAAGGACAGACAAACAGATCCTCTCATACAATGCTCCATTGGAAAAGAAGTAATATTACTATTGGCAAAATAAAAGAAATCTACGCAAGGCCAAAAATGGATAAAATGCAGAAAAATACAAATATATATATATATATATATATATATATATATATATACAGACGTGGGTAGTAATAACAACACCAAATGATAAAAAAGGAAACAACATTTTAGGAACAATAAGAAGGTAATAAAGTTTGGTTTGGTTGTTTTGTTTTACGTCATAGCAACCCTTTTCGGGTTATTCAATGTCACGTCTGGTCATTTTAGTGAAGGTGTTTATGCTTCAAGTTCTTTATATGTTTAAGTATTTATTAATGGTGTTTGGTTGAGTGTAGCGGGAGGAAGAAAGAGGGGAGAGGGAAGAAGAGGGGAGGGAGGGAAAGAGATAATTGTGTTTTTGTTTGGGATTTTGCAGAACATGATTGAGTTATGCAAAGGAAAAAAAAACAATAAAACATCAATGTTTGGTGTATTTTGAGTCAGGAAGTCAATAACTTAAGACAGCCTTATTTGGTAGCGCCAGTAGGTGCTATTTGACCAATAGATGGGGCCCTTACAGGTACTACCACTCCGGGCCAGAGTGGACCTGGGAGCAATGGCAACTAACAGGCAACTCCACGTTCCCCACAGCTCCCAAATGGAGGCCTCACCACTGGATGTCTTTTAAGGTCATACCCAAGACCGGTAATAAAGTAAACAATTGATCACAACCTATAACAGAGTAAATAACAAACACATATGATTCGTTTTTTTGTAGCAGTTACTTCTAAATATACTGATATGTTGTTTTGAAAAGAGGGAAATATAAAATCAGAAAAAAAGAACAATTACGACAAAATGATGAACGAGAAAAATAATAACAAAATAGTAAATTACATTTACGAAAATGTGTTTCATGGTTTATATAAAAAAAACTCGAAAATGAGATGACATTAATTTTTTTACAAATTGAAGAAAAATAATGTTTAATAAAGTTGTTTTACGATCATTCGTGATAGAGAGAACAGTAATAGAAAAAGAATACAATCAATTCGTAACTGCCTTGAAATAGTGTCCTTGTGTTAAATCAAAAAGACAAAATGTGAAAATTAAATGAAATTAAATATGAACAAATATTTTTTTTAAATGAAAGAAGTTGTGTTATTTATTTATCCTTGTGTGAAATCAAAAAGTAGAAAAATAATACATTGAGACAAAATGCGAAATTTAAATGAAATTAAATATAAAAAAACGAGAATGAGCAAAACAGAGACAGAAACGAAGACGACTAAATAAAAGGCATACGAATGGAAACATATTTTAAGGTTTGAGTAAACAAATCGAAAATATGAAAATATATTTTTTAATAAAGAAGAAAGAAGTTGTTTTATTAATGACCAGTTGAATTTTCATCTGTTTACGGTCCGATTAAACAAATTGATATAACTCCGTGTTTCATGCTGCTACAATCGTCACATTACGGGAAATAGGTTAGGGTTAGCGTTAGGGTTAATAGACTAGATTAATGTAGATGAAGTCAACTAGAAAAAGAAAAAGGCGTATTTATTTGAATAAAAGAAAAACATTAAGCTAGAAAAAAGAGTAACAAATAATATTTTTTTAATAAATTGGTTTTAAAATATAGATTGATAATGGGTTAAAAGTATTAACATAAAAGGTCAACCTGTAATGTCATTAAAATTAAAATAAGACAATAATGATAAACGAGAACAACAGAAGAATTTAGAATGTGTTATCCTCTTTAAAATAACTGATACACGTGTAGTGTGATTTTATAGTTTCGTACTTAACTAAAGAGTTCCCCAAAGAAGAGTTAATTAGAAAGCCTGGTGTGTGACTCTCGATTACTTATCATAACATCTAAATTTTATTTTTCAAATGGAGGAATGCAAAAATGGAAAGCCATAAAGTAGGCGATAAAATAGAAAATAATAAACGCTGAAGAGTGTAAAAAAAGGAAAACACATTTACAGAAAAGATTTTCAAAGTTTTGTAAACTAATCGAAAATAAGACAGCGTATGTAAAAAGGAAATGAGACAAAAAAAACGAGATTGTTTATTTGTATGTATTACTAGTTTAAGTCCCATCTATATACGGTCTCAACTGCTTACATAGACTTTGAAAGAACGTTGCTATTTCTAGTAAGAAAGTAAGAACAACGTGAATCGAAAATAATTTGATGAACTATTTAATCAGAAACCGTAACACAAGACGAAAAGAGCGTTGTATAAGAATAAAAGAAGACAGACGAGGTAGCAAATATATAGAACACAGTTTTGAGTGAGGTAATATGTTAATGAAGAGGATAAATATATATGACTGAAGTATATACATATATATATATATATTTAAATATATATATATATATATATATATAGAGAGAGAGAGAGAGAGAGAGAGAGAAAGAGAGAGAGAGACATGTAAGTTCGTAATCCAAGGCAGGAGCAATGCGATATAGGTACTAGAAGGTGGAACAGATGAACAAAAATATATGAAAAGAGAAAATATGAATGGAATCTCAAATCAATTTAGTAATATTTCATTAATTTAATATGTAATATTTGTGTCCATCTCGCCTTTTCGACCACTCGGTCATATTTTTGATCTGTTTCTTTTGATGATGAGAGGTTCCACTCTCGAAAATTAAAGTTTCCCTTTTCCGTACCTTTTAAATTGCTTGACAGTAAACTTTTTTTCTATTTACTGTTCTGGTATTTAAACCGTGAAATATTAATAAATTGATTTGAAATTCCATTCATATTTTCTCTTCTCATTGTTAAAGTGCTCTTCTCATTTATTTTTGTTCATCTGTTCCACCTTCCGGTACCTATATCGCATTGCTCCTGCCTCGGATTACGAACTTACATTTCTATTTACCAGCAATGCTTCAAGCAAACTACAATTTCCTTATATATATATATATATATATATATATATATATATATATATATATGTACATATACACATATATATATATATATATATATATATATATATATATATATATATATATATATATATATATGTGTGTGTGTGTGTGTGTGTGTGTGTATATATGAGAAAGGAAGGATGACGGTAATCCGACGTAATGGGAAATGAAAAGGAACAACCAAAAAAAGGATTTTTTTTATATATTTATCAACGTTTTGGCTTTATTTGTAAGACTTCCGCAGGATGATAATTTTAAGAAAAATGTCATGCAAGTACGTGGAAATATTGGGTTGACATGATGGGTTGATGAGAAAAAGTAGTAGCCACTACTGGGTGCGCAGGACCGAGGTCCGGGCTTAGTGAAGTCAGTAGCATGGAATGAGATTAATGAGGATGGTTCTGAGTGAAAAAGTGGAGTGGTGGGGGGGGGGTGAACGTAAATAATGTGGATGGCTATTAGTGAAGAAGTGGAGGGGTGGGGAGGCTCTGTGATTTTGGTGTGTGGGTAATGTCATTGTTTTCGAAAAAAAATTAAAAAATGAAAAAAATGATGAAATGATGAAGGTAGTTTGAAAGTAGGAGGGGTGGGGGTAAGAGTGTGAGAGAAGTAGTCGAAAGGGATAAATGGATGAGGGGGAGAGGGGAGATTTTGTTGTGGTTAGGTGTGAAATCTTAGGAGAGTAATAGTGTTTAACCAGCTGGCTATATCAAGAATGTGTGAAATGTGTAAGTTAGAAGGTTTGGATTCGTGGTGAATCAAAATATGTGTGTGTGAAGGGGGGTATGCGGAGACTTGTATGTGAATATAACTGAGTGCGAAGAGAAAAAATAGAGGTTAAGTTTTTGTTCAGTGAGGATAATTTTGCTTATAAAGGGGGATAGATTATGAAAGCCATTTCGTTGTCTGATGGTATATATATATATATATATATATATATATATATATATATATATATATACGTTCGTTCCTGACGTAACCATTCTCTCAGGATTACCTTCTCTATTTTTATCAAGTAATTGTGTACTAAATGTTCTGTTGTCATCATATAATTGTAGGTGTGTGAGTGTGCAATGCACACAGGGTGATGTGACGCGAAAGTGTGTTAGCTATAAGGTAGCGTCTTGGCCTACTCACCATCTCGCCCTCAGCAACCACCACTGGCCAGCCTTGCACGAAACGAGAAGCCGAGCGTGTAAGTCTTCTCCTGCTAGTACTCAGCCTCTCCTTCATCAAGACCTCTGCTGTGCCTCCTCGCGGCCACACATGGTAACTGGTTGTCATGCGCATCCAGGCGGAATCAGCAGAGGATCTCGGAACAGTAGGGAGTCTCAGAGGGAATGTGCTACGGCCCACCGACGTGTGGACATGCCCTGACACATTACCAATCCCTATTCCAGCCATGGGTCAAATGGCCTCACTGCCTTGTGAGAGCTATTGGAAATGGATAAGGCTAGGGGAGCAACCCCGACAGAAATGACGGAGTGGAGCCCCGTAGGCGGTTGGACGGCATATTTGCCTCCCTCCGGCAGCTCCTGCACCCTTGCTCGTCCCCCAGCCGTCTCGACTATGTCTCGCCGTTGGAATCGGGCGGGCCAGGACGAGAGAGTGAGGCCGATGCAGTGCAAGTCCCCCTCACTATAATCCAAATCCAGCGCAAGTCAGGGTGTCAAACATTGCGTCAACACCAAGCCCTGTGGCGATGGGCAAGCGGCAAAGCAGCAGGTGTGGAAATCACTGGGAGCTGTAGCTGCAAACCTGCACACAGGCGGTCCAGAAACTGGTCGTACTCTACTCGACCGAAGCAGCGAAGGGGTGCAGGCAACTGGCTGGTCGACCGAGCAGTCCTTTTCAGGATCACTCTGCTCGCCTCCATGGCATGAGGACGGGGCGATAAAAGGAGCCCTAAACATAGCTGCTTCACCATTACCTCTGGCCAGCATACCGCGGCTGGCGGGGTTTCCCTCACAGCGGTCGAGACATGAAAATAAAAAAGGGTTAGTGCTTACCTTAGCATCATGGAACGTTCGTACTTTGCTCGGCAACAACAGAGCTGACCGACCCGAGAGAAGAACTGCGCTTGTGGCAAGTGAGCTTGCCCGTTATAAGGTAGACATCGCAGCCCTCAGCGAGACTCGCCTCCCTGACAAGGGCCAACTAACAGAGTCAGGCGGCGGCTACACCTTTTTCTGGAGTGGACGCAGTAGCGAGGCGCGCAGAGAGGCCGGCGTGGGCTTCGCCATCAAGACTGAACACGTGAAGAAGCTGGTCAGCATCCCGGACGGCATTAATGACCGGCTGATGAAGATGCAACTCCCGCTTAGCAAGGGAAGAACCGCCACACTGATCAGCGCCTACGCACCAACTATGACCAACCTCAAAGATACCAAGGACCAGTTCTATGAAGATCTGGAAAGCCTCATCTCCACTGCCTCGCAGAGAGAGAAGCTCATCGTCCTCGGCGATTTCAATGCCCGCGTTGGCACTGACCATTCCACTTGGGACCGGGTCCTTGGCCACCATGGAGTGGGCAAGTGCAATAGCAACGGCCTGCGGCTGCTCAGCCTCTGCGCTGCACACAACCTTTCCATCACCAACACCATGTTCCGCCTACCCACCCGTAGCAAGACGTCGTGGATGCACCCACGCTCCCGGCACTGGCATTTGATCGACTACGTCATTATCAGGGCAAGGGACAGAAGAGATGTAAGGCTGACCAAGGCTGTGTGCGGTGCCGAGTGTTGGACAGACCACCGCCTGATCACATCCAAAATGTGCCTCTACATCCAACTTAAGAGGCGGCCTCAGGGCCAGAAAGTCACAAAGCGCCTCGACGTGGAGAAACTGAAAAGTCCAGATGTCATCCATGAGCTACAGGAAACAATCAACGACAAGCTATCTGTCCCCCTTACCATCTCGGACACTATTGAAGATCAGTGGGCACGCCTCAGAGACTCCACCTACACCATCGCTCTCGAAATCATTGGACCTAAGAAAAAGAAGCACCAGGACTCGTTTGATGAAAATGACTCTGAGATTCAACCCCTCCTGGAGGAGAAACGCCAACTTCTCCGTGCAAATCAGAGTGACCCTAAGTGCCTCGCAAAGAAAGCTACCTTCATCAACACCCGCAGCAAGGTGCAGGCCAGACTCCGCTCCATGCAGGATGCCTGGCTCAGCGCCAAAGCAGATGAGATCCAGGAGCATGCCGATAACCATGATATGAGGAAGTTTTACGATGCGCTGAGGGCTGTCTACGGTCCCCAGTCCTCAAGCTCCTCTCCCCTGCTTAGCTCCGATGGAACAACTCTCTTAAACGACAAAAAGCAGATCCTTGATAGATAGGCAGAGCACTTTAACAACGTGCTAAACCGGCCATCTTCCATCAACGATGAAGCCATCGACCGACTACGCCAGGAGCCTATCAACGAGGAGCTCGACATCCCATTCTCGTCAGAGGAAGTAAGCAAAGCCATCAAGCAACTTTCCTCTGGGAAGGCCCCTGGCCCCGATTTAATTCCAGCAGAAATATACAAATCTGGTGGACCTACACTGCTGGAAAGACTGACAGAACTCTTCCAATCCATGTGGGAGAGTGAAGAACTACCCCAAGATTTTCGTGATGCCACTATTGTTCACATTTATAAACGCAAAGGAAATCGTCAGTCTTGTGACAACCACCGCGGGATATCCCTTCTATCCATCGCCGGGAAGATCCTGGCCCGCGTCCTTCTTAATCGCCTGCTGGTACACCTTGAAGATGGTCGTCTTCCTGAGAGCCAGTGTGGCTTTCAAGCGGGCCGTGGGACGACTGATATGATCTTTGCTGCACGCCAACTGCAGGAGAAATGTGTCGAGCAGCACCGGGGCCTCTACACCACATTCGTCGATTTGACCAAGGCCTTCGACACTGTCAGCCGAAATGGCCTCTGGCGGATCATGGGAAAATTTGGTTGTCCAGACAGGTTCATAGCCATCGTCAGGCAGTTCCACGAGAGAATGACCGCTCACGTCCTGGATGACGGCGACCCCTCAGAGCCCTTCCCTGTGACCAACGGAGTCAAGCAGGGCTGTGTCTTAGCCCCAACGCTTTTTAGCATGGTTTTCTCTGCCATGCTCCAGGACGCTTTCAAAGACAGTCACTCTGGCATTAACATCAAGTACAGATGTGACGGAAAATTGTTTAACATCAGGCGAATGCAGGCAGTCACGAGAGTGAGGGAAACCATCATCAGAGACCTTCTCTTTGCTGATGACTGCGCCTTTAACGCCCCAAAGGAGACAGAGATGCAATATCTAATGGACGGATTCTCCACCAGTTGTGACAATTTTGGTCTTACTATTAGTACAAAGAAGACAGAAGTTATGTACCAACCCGCCCCAGGAGATGCATACCACGAACCCGGCATCACTGTCAAAGGGCAGAAGACCGATGCTGTGGAGCAATTCACCTACCTTGGCAGCACCCTCTCCCGTACCGCCAACATTGACATTGAAGTTAACCATAGGACCTCCACAACGAGCAGTGCATTTGGAAGACTTAGAGACAATGTGTGGAGGAGGAGAGGTATTGGACTCGCAACCAAAATCAAAGTATACCGAGCAATCGTCCTAACAGCCCTACTCTACGGCTGTGAAACTTGGACGCTTTATAAAAGACATGAAAAACAGCTGAATGGCTTCCACCTCAGATGCCTCCGTAATATTCTCAACATCCGCTGGCAAGACAGAATTCCTGACACAGAAGTCTTGGAGCGCGCGGGGCTCCATACCATCACCACCATAGTCCACAAAACCCAGCTTCGGTGGGCAGGCCATGTCTACCGCATGCCTGACGGCCGAATCCCCAAACAACTCTTCTATGGGGAACTCAGCCAGGGAGAGCGGACTGCAGGGGGCCAAAAAAAACGATATAAAGACTGCCTGCGAACCTCCCTCAAGGACTTTGACATCAACCCCCAGTCTTGGGAGAGTCGCGCTGCAGAACGCTCTGCTTGGCGCTGTGCCGTCAGCCTGGGAGCCGATAGGGCAGAGGATCAACGCATGACCCACGACCGGCAGAAGCGCAGGAGGCGAAAGGAGAGAGCTGCCGGTCCACAGCCTGTCGATGCCGCCTTCACGTGTCCGGAGTGTGGAAGAGTCTGCCGAGCACGGATTGGCCTCATCAGCCATCTCAGGACCCACCGACCCCCGACGCCAAACTGATTGATACCTTGGTCATCGTCGACTTCGGCGGACGAGCAAGAAGAAGGTGTGAGGAGTGTTCGTTATCTTATTTACTGTTATTTCCGCACACATTTTGGATGACATTAATCATTTAGTCTTCAATTTCATTTTTATCCCGAAATTAAATTCAGATTTATTTTTAAAACTTGAAAACCAAACTTTAATGCAGTACCTCAGTCGCTGACGGCCATGTTGTAATTTCCTATAACTTGATTTAATCGGATCTGTTATTCTGTGTAGTATATTTTCATTCCTCATGATATATTCCTCCCATGCAGAAGGAGCTGACGTGGCAGCTAGACAAAATTACCCTCCCTACGATCGTATATTTGGCTAGGTCTATTATATAAAGGAGATTTGTCTGTGTGTATGTGCTAATTTTGTTGGCTGCGAAAGGCTGACGAGATACTCAACAGAAATATCGAAAAATTGGAAGGAAAATGTCGATTCCATCGTGCCGAACCGATATGGAACATTTTGGGAGGGAAGGAAATAAATTTCTCCGTTTTCCAGTCATCTGTACGTTGTGTCTATGTGCGGTTTGTAAAAAAAAACAACATTAAAGTGACCTATTTTCCTACTTTTTTCTCCGCATAACAGTTACGGATAGAAAACGACGACCAAGAGGTCAAGCGTTAGCATCCAACTGACCCATAATAATTTTGGAAGTGAGGGCGAAGACAAAGATGGTACTTTTAATAAAAAATATGTCACACTGTTGCCCCGGGCAACGGGAAGAGCAGACACGGGGGAGAAGAGGGTGGGGGAGAGGGGCGACCAGGAAAGAGACGACTTTTCTCCAAGCAACGGGGAGAGGGGCGGATGTGAGGGGGCGACAGGGGAAGAGACATCTTTCACATAAGGCAACTGGGAGAGATAGCAACGGGAAGAGGGGCGGTGAAATGGGGCGACAAAGAATTAGAGAACCCTGGGCAACGCCGGCTACCTCTGCTAGTATAGCCTAAGTTTTCAATTTTAATGTATTTTCTTTCTCATGGTTTCTATAGCATCCCCTAAATGGTAACGTTTACCAAAAAAATAATGGGCCCACCTAGAATGCATATTTAATAATTAATACTGATAAGTTTGTTAGCTTAATATTTTATTAAGCACATGCGTGTTATTGACGGTCGTACGCGAATCCTTTTAAAAATGCATTACTTAATATAACTGAAATGTTTTGTATCTAATTTATTAGCTTTTTCAGTGCGGATGCGCATACGATTTTTGGTGGACGCCCACCTAAATGATAAATATAACAAATTAAAATGATGTACCCATGTTACTCATAGGGTTGCTGAGAATATATATTCCAAAATTCATAATTATTCGTTTATTAGTTTAGATGTTATCTTGTACAACGAAATATATTACCTTACTTTATATATATATATATATATATATATATATATATATATATATATATATATGCACCCCTTAAAGCATTTAGAAAAAAAGGGACTCTATTTTCAGTAAATTTACATAGTGTGGTCGTATAGACCGTAAACACGCATACAAATTAGATGGAAAACAACAAGTTTTTTTCTATGTTATCCATAAAAATAATATAGAAGCAAAAGGACTTATTATTCTTCGTTATGCAAGAGAAATTCTTAAATATATTACAGTTGATGAATTTCGAAGAAAATAAAAGTGGAATAAATAGTGGTAGTGGTTGTGACCCAACTAGTAAAATATATATATATATATATATATATATATATATAATATTAAAATATATATGATGTGTTTATGTACTTTTGTACTCTCTTATTAACTGGCGTATAGGAATATATATATATATATATATATATATATATATATATATATATATATATATATTAAAAACACTTGATGAGTACATGAACTTGTAAACTATACACATTTCTGCTATTTCATCACTTCACTATCGATATATATATATATATATATATATATATATATATATATATATATATATATATACACACACACACACTAGCAAGGCTATCCGGCGTTGCTTGGGGTCATTAAAACACAAAATAGAAGAAAAATAGCGTGTGTAACATCTTTATATTCAAACTTCTATTTCTCTCCCTCTCTCTAGCCGTCCTTTTATCTTTTCTTCTTTCTCTTCCCTGGTCACCTCATTTCATCACCCCCTCTCCCCGTTGCCACCTTCTCCCTTTTGCCTTGCGGCGAACGCTGTCTCTTCTCTACCATTCCTCTTCCGTTGCCCAGGGCAAAAGTATGACTTATTTCTGCTCTTTCCATATATGTACTTATATCCGCCCTGGTGCGCATACTATGTACTATATACGTACCTATCGCCGACCTGGTGAGAATACTATATATGTACCTTTCTCCGTCCCGGTACGCATACTATATACTATATACGTACCTATCGCCGACCTGGTGAGAATACTATATATGTACCTTTCTCCGCTCCGGTGCGCATACTATATAGTACCTATCCCCGCCCCGGTGCGCATACTATATGCGTACCTATCTCCGCCCTGGTGCGCATACTATATATGTAACTATTGCTGCCCCGGTGCGCATACTATATACGTATATATCGCCGCCCCGGTGCGAATACTATATACGTACCTTTCACCGCCCTGGTGAGAATACTATATATGTACCTATCGCCGCCCCGGTGCGCATACTATATAGGTACCTATCGCTGCCCCGGTGAGCATACTATATATGTATCTATCGCAGCCACGGTGCGCATACTATATATGTACCTATCGCCGCTCTGGTGCGTATACATAAGAACTCATATTAATGCGCCCCTGTCTTATCAAAAACGAAAATCAAGTTCATTCATGTAACGTCACTATCATAAAAAGAACTCATATTAATGCGCCCCTGTCATATCAAAGAACTCATATGGTGCATTGGTTCTCTGTTCATGACGAAGAAGAAGAAGTAAACTTAGTTTATAGAGGCACAATACTGCACAAGCCGCCTTTTACATATTCCATGGGGTGGTATACTGCATAAGCCCCTGTTCGCATATTTTTGCTAGTTTGAAGCAGTACAGATACTACGTCACCTCAACACTTCTCAAGAAGAGTGACGCAAACCTTCCTAAAAATATTTATTTTTTGTAAGAAAATTTAAAAAATGTTTTACCTTTCCCAATGATGACTAGCATTATTTCTCAAATTAGTACATAATTAAATTGAAATTAAGCTGAAAATAGCTGAAATAATCGACCTCCCCAGACGAAATCTGGCCTATAGCCCTCTTAGGAGTGAATTCAGAGATTTGGGAATACACCCATTAACTTTCTCAGTGACTTTTATATTAGAATACACTTTAAGATTTTATCTAGATTCGCTAACATTTTTTTCTATAGGGCACACACACATACATACAGACATTGAATTTTCATATATATATATATATATATATATATATATATATATATATATATATATATATATATATATATATGAGGTTAGTAGAACAGAACCCGAGCTAAGTGACTGAGTATTAAGAAACATCAAAAATAAGAGTGTAATATTTATTTATATTTGTATTACAATAGTTCAGAACAACACCGGAACCGTCAATTTCAAATCGTAACAAAGTTGACCTATAAAAGTCTTCTTTAGTTTCTGTTTAACTATGAGATAAACAGACTGACGAGAGTACGGTAAAGAGGCTCCCTTTGTAAGAATTTGAAACCGACAGTACCGATGTTGTTCTGATCTTCTCTGTTACAAACATTTTATATATATATATATATATATATATATATATGTTAAGTTTTGAAGCAAAATTCATCACGCCAAAATCGTTGCTAATATGGGCCGTCACAAGTCGACGATCTGCCGATAGGTTATATAGGGCATTTATTACTCCTCCTTAAGCAAGTCTCACCGCATGCTCATCACGAATGCCTCCTCAGAGTCGAAGAAAGCCAAGGCGGCGGTTGGATTAACGAGCACGGGAGTATTTCTGTTGATGAGATGCGGTAAGTTTGTCAGAGCACATTCCGTGGAAGTACTAGTGAAAAAAACACGGGGATGCAGCATTGTTTCGATGGGACAGCGGTAAGAACTTGGCAGACAGTGCGGAGCCGATTAGATAAAAACCTCCTTCTGCACCCTGCCTAAGAGGGAGAGACTAGTGGTTGGTGCACCAGCCCAGATATGACAACAATTTCAGTTTTTCATCAGTTACTTTAAAAATCTTTTTTAAAGCATAATTGAAATGAAAAGTAAAACTAGTCTCGAGAAACGCTTAGTTGGGACATTCTTTTACTTTTGACGGAAATTAAAATCTACTGAAGTATTATTATCTTTATTATTATTATTATTATTATTATTATTATTATTATTGTTGTTGTTGTTGTTGTTATTATTCTTAGCCCTCACTATCTCTATGTGACGTTATCGAACGCACCCCACCCGTGGGCAGTAGCCTTTGCTACTTTGTGCTGTGAGGTGTTCGTCCTAATGCCCCACAAACCCAAACCGGTACATGAAGATCCTCCAACCCTCGCAATCCTGCCACGTGCCTTTTTCTAGTTCTGATTTTAACTGAAAGACAGCATAAGACCGCTATGGTTCCGGTTAGCACATGCGACTTTCCCCCTCCTTCTATTCACCCTCTCTCTGTTTCTCTCTCTCTCTCTCTCTCTCTCTCTCTATCTATCTCTCTCTCTTTTTCGTTCACACACATACAAGTCACTAACGGGTCGTCGTATCAGTGGCATTTGATCTACGGTAGTGGGGGCATAAGAGGAGGAATGGATACAATGGGGTTGGGGTGGATGAGTGGATCGGCACAGGAGTACAAGTAAATGAGGGGGGGGCAGAGGGAGAATGAGAGGAAGGGGATGGATCTGTGAGACAGTAATCGAAGAAATGAAATAAAAAACATAACAGACGAAACCTGAAATTATTTTTATCCAACCTTCAGGCTAAAAAAAGTAGTAGCTGTTAGTTCTCAGTGGGGCATTCTCCTAGCATCACCTCCTTCTTTTGGAGGACGATGCATTAATCGCCTGAAGCATTATTTGTGAGGGAGTATCGACGGGACCATACAGGTATGTTTGTTATCATATATAATGGCCCATTTGAGGCAACTGGATCTTCCGCACATTAAAAACCGACTTTGTGGCAAATAGATAAAAAAAGCAGAAAGGAAAGATAAAGAGATAATATTTGGAAGAAACGAAGAAACAGAGAAGGAAAAAAGAATTGAGGAAAGAAAATTGCAAAGGAATTATGACACGAAAGGGAAAGAGTAGATGACAGGAAGAAAGACAGAAGGACAAAAGAGAGAATGATAGAAAAAGGAAAATAGAACAGATACGAAAAGAAAAAGGAAAAGTGAAGTATAGATTGAAACTAGAAACAAAATAAACAATAGAAAGAGATAGAGAAACGAGAAGAAAGAAACTTTGCGAGTATAAAAATACGTGCTTTATCTCGTTTCGAATATCTCTCTATATAAATAGCTTTACATATGCGCTCAAATGAGTGAATTCATTTAATATATATATATATATATATATATATATATATATATATATACAGAGAGAGAGAGAGAGAGAGAGAGAGAGAGAGAGAGAGAGATAGATAGATAGATAATAGATAAATGAAAAATAAAAGAAAAATGTAAGAATTACAAATCTATTACATTTTCAGTTATTCAAAGCAATGTGTATTCAATAAAATAATATTTATTTGTTTCCTTTCCTAAAGCTAGGCTTTTCAAAGAGTGGTTTTTATCAACAGAGGAATTAAAATTGATAAGCTGGCGGAGAATAAACCAGAAATCATAATTATTTTAAATTGAAGTTATAAAATGTAGACGTGTGCCAGAAAAGTGTTTAAAATGCAAAAGATGTCATGTGAAAACGATGTCCAGTGAAGAAAATGTCCAGTGAAAAAAGATTGAGAATAGAAAGACAAACATTCACCGTTGGAGGATTCGTGGAGAATGCATATACTTTAAATCAAGAAGGAATCAACTCATCAGAATAATAGGTGTTTCTGCCGTAGAAAAAAGATTGCTTAGGGTATAGCCTGGGTATTAAAGGCCATCTTAAAGCTTCCATAGACCTCCGTGAAGAATCTTTAAGGATTTGAGTCTAGAAATTTAAGTAGAATCCAAAAACAAGCAGGTTCGCGAGTGATTAAATGTTTATCTGACGGCTTCAAGAGATTGAGTGAGATAGTTAGGTGAAATTCGAAGCAGGTGACAGTTATGGGTGTGGTAGGAGGAGATGTGGAAGGGAAGGGTTAAACGAGAGATACTCTGACTGACGCGTGTTGAAATGGGATGGGTGGTTGGTTAGATACTTTCATCGTCAGGGAAGAAAAATATATTATAACAGCTGTTGTTTTAAGAGATGTGTCCAAGCAGGGGAGAATATCCGTAAATGGAGTGCTAGGAAACTAGTAAAGTAGTATGACTAGCCTTCGTGAGGATGTGGAGATAATTAGTCATATTGAGAAAAGGGGGGATTAGAAATTGACAATTTAACTTAGAGTGTTTAATATAATATGGTGAGGATGGGAGCACATTAAGAAAAATATCTAGTGGGTAGTGCATATATATATATATATATATATATATATATATATATATATATATATATATATATATATATATATATACTAATTATTTAAAGCTAGATAGAGTACTTTAGGTTAAGGTGACACCAAACTGTCATTCTGCGTAATGCATAACTCTAGGCGCGCCTATTGATCCTCTTAACTGCTTGCTAGATAGCCGCCGTGTTTTCAATTTAGATCTTAATTTACTGGTCATTTCTAGACAATGCATGGTGGAGCAATGGTACGCGCCTCGGCTACTGAGTCAGACATGACTTTTGTATCGGGGTTCGAATCGTGTGGCTCGCAGGGACTGTCTCATCGTATACTGACAATTTCAAGTTTTGCATGAAACACGTGTATATCGGTTTATTTTTAAAATAATATTTATTTATAAACAATTATATATATATATATATATATATATATATATTTATATACATATACATATATAAAGTCCACTTCTGTTTGAATATATATATATATATATATATATATATATATATATATATAGTAAGCAATGAAATATATATGGCAATTAAGCTACACAGAGGCTCCCGTGTTTCATCCTCGTGGGGAATCGTCAGGCTAAATACTACTTACGTATCGAGAACTGTTGAAGGAAATACTGAAAACTAATACATAAAAAATCATATCTCCTTATAATATTTTATGTGGATACATGAAGTACTAATATATATATATATATATATATATATATATATATATATATATATATATATATATATATATTCAAACAGAAGTTTACTTAATATATATATATATATAACTGTTTATAAATAAATAAATAAACCGATATACACATGTGTTTCATGCAAAACTTGCAATCGTCAATTTAAATTCCCCTCTTGAATGTTATAGTGTCACGTGATTAATGGTTACAGCGTTTGCTTACGGAGTCTAGGTTGACTCTGTGGCATGGGTTCGAACCGTG
>OY744520.1:147466928-147471928 GCA_963556195.1 Sepiola atlantica | reverse complement strand
GAAACACAGCTGCTCAGCGTAAAGGTAGCTAAAGTAGACTATATTTAGATTAATTTACATTAATGCAAACAAGGTAAATTCAAATGTCTTCCATTTTGTGAGATTTTAACAACATGTATTACATATCAATTAATAAATATTTCCCAAATTTCAGTTTCTTTTAAGTATTTGACCTATTAGAGGTAGTCATACTATGAGCACAGCTTCCCATTTGAAAATAAAATGATGTCAGAGTAGACATTAATTATGCAAAGTTCCTTGAATTTAAATTTCTACATAAGACCTTTTTAATCTCAAGTCTAAAATCTAATGGATTTTCTAGTATCAAAATCCTGTAATGGATCTCGATCAAAATTAGAATAAGGATTCTAGACATGATGTTTAGTAGCATTATATGTTGATCATGATATTCGTAAGGAGTCTTAAAAGTGGTACAAGACTATTCTGTTAGGGTTATAAATTATACTTGTCATGGTCCAAACATTCGTTTAATATATCTATGCATGTATTTAAATAAATATATAAATAAATAAATAAATAAATATATATATATATATATATATATATATATATATATATATATATATACCTAACTTTATATCTAGAGAGAGTTAGTAATTGCACAGTAATATACAAATAAAATATAACCATAACATTCCCCATCACATTTCCTACTATATCACATGATATCACTTAATAACATGCCTGTCAATGTGATGTTTACGTTTTAGCTCAGAACCAACTCTAAAAAACATAAGACACACATTATAAAACCATGTATATAAACAAAAAGAAGTTACATAATTATTGAGTATTATTGATACTGCAGAACTATGCTTAATATAACATTGTTCAATTCGATGTTTCCCTTGATGTAAACTAACATTATCTCATTTAAACTGCACCTAGTTTTCTGCAACGGTACAGCCTATGATTTAAATAAACATAAACGCATGGTGTGTCCGTCAGTAATAGAACTGATTAGCTGATTGCCTTCATTATTTTATTATGCTATTTATTGTCTAGCTTGAATATAGCATAGCACAATGCTATGCTTGTTATTTATTAATAAATATAATGGTTGACTATTATTGGAGTACAAAGCGGAATTGTCAACAAATTGAACGCCATCTGCAAAGCTGCGAGCGTAAATGTTTACTTTGGCTACATACACACAATTTGACTTACAGCAACAATGCCCTTTGCATTGATATGATATTTTTTAATCCAATAGTCAAGCAATGTTAAATGTGTTTTATGGGTGTGTAGAGAAAGGGAAGGTATCAAGTTGATAAAACAGTTGATGTGATAAAACCTAGGGTTAATTTTTTTTATTATTCAGAGGCTACAAATTAGTTTAAATGATCTACCTAAAAATATTTACCCATGGTTTAGAAGTGAAATTAGGTTCCCACCTCCATTATATTTATTTGTAAACAATGAAATAGAACCAGTTAGATTAAAAGAACCTAGTGACCAATTTTTGTGTTTAAATGAAACAATATGCAACGGAATATGTTAATCCTGTGTTTTTTATTTGCAATAACCAATCCTAAGTGTACGGCTATTTATATTTGATATGTCGTTTAGATCTGCATTGGATGGGTAAACATTAAAAGTGTAAATAAATAATTTAAATAATTTAATATTTATTTGTAAATATATATATATATATATATATATATATATATATATATATATATATATATATATATATATGATAATTTTATTTACACAGACATGTACAAAATCTGTGACACTGGCATGTCGAACTTATCGATCAACAGTTACTATAAACTGAGATCTCATCAGGCAGAGTTAGAATCCTATCTTAACCTCAGATAATATTTGGAGAGAAATATGATCTGATGTTAAGATCGGATTCTAACTCTCCCTGATGAGATCTCAGTTTATAGTAACTGTTGATCGATAAGTTCGACATGCCAGTGTCGCAGATTTTGTACATGTCTGTGTAAATAAAATTATCATATATAAAGCTCTATTTTGATATTGAGCACTTTTTATAAACCCGGTTAAAATTATCTGGATTACCACCCTGTGGATATTTTTACCTGGATTATTACCATTATATACATATATATATACATATATATATATATATATATATATATATATATATATATATATATATATATATATATATATATATATAGGTAGGTTGACAGACAAACAAAGAGACGAACAGAATTTTATGTTCTCATACGCCTATGATCACTTTGGTACATCATTTCCCGTGAGATTACCAAAGTTAAGCGACCTTAAGTTTGTCCAGCCCTTAAATTGGTGACTATTTTGGAACACCAGGTGATGTATGTAAACCCAATCTAAGTGATTTTTCAAGTTGAAAGCCGACTACTAATTTTCCCACGGAACGTACACAACAAACAGCCTTGGGTCGCCTCTGGTGATCTGCGCCGACTAGGCAATAGCCGCCGATGACTAATCGATATCATGAACTCATTTCATGTTATACACAGCATATCGTCGGAAAGAAATCCCATCCCGTTCGTCATTTGAAAAGCGTCCCGAAGAGATATTAGTAAATAATTTAATTATAAACAAATATATTTATCGTTCAAAAAGCTGAAATTTTAGTTATATACACAAAGTTGGCCATTTGTTCAACCGCTGTCATGCTGGTCGAGTTGGTTATATGGGCGTCAGCTAAAGATGATCATTCTTCATAACCACACGTTTGAGTCTCTCGGAGAATTTTCTATGTTCTTTTACCTCGTAAAATAAATAAACATTAATTAATAATGCCAAATACAGATTGCTTAATTACGTTTGTAAGAACAATATTTATTATTTGTAGATGATACTATACAGCAAAAAAAGTGATTAGCCATCTGAAACCATAGGTTTTAATTAAGATAGGGAATTCAGCGTTGCACGAGAGTATACGAGCAACCTTCTAATCAAGTCGGTTTACTGATGATAGGGAAAATGGTAGAATATATTTGCGTGCACCGGCATAATTCTCTATCTGACTGATCTGAATGAATGCTTATCACTTTATTGCTGCATAGTATTACGTACAAATATATATATATATATATATATATATATATATATATATATATATATATATATGTATATATATATATAGAGAGAGAGAGAGATAGAGAGAGAGAAAGAGAGAGAGAGATAGAGAGAGAGAAAGAGAGAGAGAGATAGAGAGTGAGAAAGAGAGAGAGAGAGATGTATGTATGTATATTTATGTGGAGGGGATCAAGTGATAAGGAAACTAAAACGTGGTGAATGCGCATCAGATGTTCTTCCATTCATTGAATCTGCTTTCTGAAAAGGATATTCATTGCGACTCTGTAGGCTTTACTTAAAGCATTAAATGGCGAACCGTCATCCATTCTAGTCGCGCCATTTTGTGCTCGGAGTGTTTCTCACTTTCGTTTTAAAAGAAGATTTGGTGCAGACTGGAAAATTACTTAGCCGGACAAGTTTTTGCACCGTTTGGAAATCATGCGACCAGACCCTACCCGCGTCTTTTTATTCCCCGTCACCCTACCCCACTGCTAAATACCTCTCCTTTTTACCGTTGTAGATGCGTCCTCGGGAATCCTGTGAGAGACATTCGGTCTGTCAGGCTTCAGTTTGAAATATTATTTTCACGCCAAACGCGGAGATTGAATGAGCGCTTCTTATTTTAGATACGTCCAAAATTATTAAAGGAGTGTTCTGTACATCAGTCCGTTATGCTTAAATTTTAAATAGTGTTGCCAAATGCGTAGATTGAATGGTCACATATTATTTCAGCGCAGATTTCATATCATATCTTATTCAGGCGTAGATTGAATCCTCACACTTGTTTTAGCGCAGATTAAATGCTCACATATTGTTTCACCGCAAATTGAATATCAAAACTTATTTCAACGTAGATTGAATGGTCACATCTCATTTAAGTGAAGATTTAATAGTCACACATTATTTCAGGGTAGATTGAATGGTCACACTTATTTCAGACTAGATTGAATAGTCACGTCTTATTCAAGCGCAGATTGAATGGCCACGTTTTATTTCAGCGCAGATTGAATTGTCACATCTTATTTTAGTGAATATTGAATGGTCAGATATTATTTCAGCGCAGTTCGAATAGCACATCTTATGTCAGCGCAAATTGAATGATTACGTCTTTTTTAAGGGCATATTTAAATGTCACGTCTTATTTTAGCGAAGATTGAATGGTCACAGCTTATTTAAGCGCATATGGAATAGTCAAATATAATTTCAGCGCAGATTGAATAGTCACGTTTAATTTGAGCGCAGATTTAATGATCACGTCTTATTTAAGCGCAGATTTAATGGTCACATCTCATTTTAGTGAAGATTTAATGGTCACCTATTATTTCGGCGCAGATTTAATACCACACTTATTTCAGCGCAGATGTAATGGTCACGTCTTATTTAAGCGCATATTGAATGGGCACGTCTTATTTAAGGGCAGATTGAATGGTCACACTTATTTCAGCGCAGATTGAATGGTCACATCTTATTTCAGCGCAGATTGAATGGTCATATCTTATATTAGCGCAAATTTCATAAGGGTATTTTATTTTAGCGCAGATGTAATGGCACATCTTACTTTAGCTTACATTTTAGGGCGCATTTTACTGTAGCGTAGATTGAATGGGCGCATCTTCCTCAAGCGCAGATTGAACGGGCGCATCTTATTTTAGCGCAATTGTAATATTCACATTTTACTTAAGCGCAAATTTAATGGGAACATCTCTGCAAGATGTCCATCTGTCGAACTAGTCTAGTACCTGTGCTGATACTACACTTCAGCTTTTCTGTCTTCGGTCAGCGAAGAAACTCTTCTAGACTGAGACAATTATTTTTTTGTCCTAGCTGAATTTAGACCACATTAAAATTGACCTTGTGTCTAACTCACTCTTCCCTCGAGCATTTTGTTTGACCGATTAAGTTTAAAATAGCCTTTTGGTTGATATGCTACACTTACG
>OY744520.1:147329428-147461928 GCA_963556195.1 Sepiola atlantica | reverse complement strand
TGTCTATCTTACAAACTTAGTAACTCTTATCCTAGGTTTGCTCTTAGGCCTTGATAAGTGGTGACAACACAAACACAATTTTCGGGTTCTACCTCCGACCTTCTTTAGTGGGCAGTAGGTTGTAACATCAGCGAAATAGCGCAGAGCCAATGGAATGAGGGCGCATGCACACGCGACTACTGTGTACTGACCAACATATAATTGGTCACTCTCTATCCTATTTCTTAAATTCTCACACCTATGGGCAAAGGATGGATCAGAGACATTTTGAAAGAATGTTTGA
The DNA here is from genome assembly GCA_963556195.1 of Sepiola atlantica. Lineage (NCBI taxonomy): Eukaryota > Metazoa > Mollusca > Cephalopoda > Sepiida > Sepiolidae > Sepiola > Sepiola atlantica. The sequence continues at coordinate 147,461,645 of OY744520.1, read as the reverse complement.
AATCGGGTTAATTAATTGTTGTAAGACTTCTTTTGGGGAAAGGAAGGGCTAATGGAATATAGGAGAGTGGAGAAGAATAACATTTGATTTTAACGTAAAACGTTTGAGCTAATATTGTTTTTTTCTGTGGGATGGGGATGCAGTGGAATCGGGGATTATGTTTGCAAGGTTGTTTTATGACCGCTAGCAAAGGTATATATTATAATCCATTTTTACTGAATGTCAACCGAAAGATTTGGAACATTATGGAAGCACTAACATTGATTAATCGTACGAACTGCGTATTATTACATTTGGGGCGATCAAGGAAAAGTATTTTTGGGCATCGGATTTGAAGATGACCCGGTTGTAATCAGCAGTGTAGCAGTCCCACAGCAATGTGCACCATGTATATATATATATATATATATATATATATATATATATATATATATATATATATATATATATATATACAGTAGCGTCCAAAAGTTAAGGGCTAGTAAAACCTCAGCAAGTTTAACCATATATTTGAAACAAATACACACGAACAACAAAAAATTACTTCACAATTATATAGATAACATGTATATCTTCAATGGGTCATAATTTCGTTAGCCTACACTAAGTATTTTTTGAATAACTACCATTTTAAATAAAATTGTTCAAAATTTGTGTGTCCAAAAGTTAGGGCTAACACGATTGCGGCTTTTGTCCTTGCTGTGAATGGCTGAAATTACCAACTAACTAGTATTTGGTAAACAAACCCTTGCTATTTATGACTTCTTGACACCTCTTGGCACAGGAATCCACCAACTTCTTGCAAAACGCTGGCGTTATCGCACTCCATTCAGCATGTAAGCACTGCCAGAGTTCTTCTTGATTTTTTGGGCACTGAAGTTGAGCACGTTCACCAACTATTTTCCAGATATTCTCAATAGGATTAAGATCTGGACTCTGAGGGGGCCAACGCATCGTTTCAACTTCTTCCTCGTCTAAAAATGTTTTTACTTTCTTAGCAGTGTGACAAGGAGCGTTATCCTGCATGAAAATTGCAGGTTGATAGAGCGACGACCGAAGACTTGGAACTGCATGCTGCCGTAGAATCTGCTTATAAACTTCTGCATTTATTCTACCTTGCAGACGAATCAGTGGTCCACAGCCTGCAGCTGACATAACGCCCCAAACCATTACACTTCCTCCTCCAAATTTCACAGTTTTTTTCACGCACTTAACCTCCAATCTCTCACCAGTTCCTCGCCGGACATACGTGTTGCCATCAGATCCGATAACGTTAAACTTCGATTCATCACTAAAGTGCACACGGGACCAGTTTTCGGTTGTCCACACAACGTGTTCTTGGGCAAAAGCGAGGCGGAGTTTCTGATTTTTTTTGGAGATAAGAGGCTTCCTTGCTGGCACTCGAGATTGCAATCCAGAAGCGTGCAACCGGCGTGTAACAGTTTGCCGAGACGCTTGAACAATAGACCTTTGCTTTAGTTCTCGAGATATTTTAGCAGCAGTGTTAAATCTGTCTTTAAGTGACATTTTGACAATAAGACGATCCTGTTGAGCAGTTGTGCTTCGAGGTCTACCAGATTTTGGGGCAGCTGCCACTGATCCTGACTGCTTGAAATGTGCCACAATACGCTTTACTACACTAGGAGACCTTCCTACGGTGTCAACAATCTCAGAAGTTTTCTTGCCATTACTATGAAGATGAATAATGAGCTGTTTTTCTTCGACAGAAACGGGACGACGTTGTTTTGCTGCCATGTTGTACTAGTGCGATACAAACACTCATTTCTTTTACCCAATTACAATAATTTTAATGTTCTTTAGTAAAAATTTGAAGTAGGATTATTCATAGTACCTGTCTGACAGCGAAACGACGTGTGTCGACTTCAGAATGAAGATGGACGTTTCTCTCTCTTTTTATAGGAGAGCGAAGTCCACAAATGTAAAGTTATGAGCCAGGGGCGATAACTCTTACCCGTTGGAAACTCCACTTATGTAAAGTATGTTCAGGGGCGATAACTCCTGTCCACCTATACAGTACCTTACTGTTATAATAATTAAAGAGTATACCGCCTAGCCCTTAACTTTTGGACCACGAGAATTTGGACAAACTTTTGTGTTATTGGTCATAATTTCAAAAATATCCAACGGATGCTTATGAAATTTAGGCGAGACATGAGTGATGAGTATATCTATAAGTATATATGCATATTAAGTATTTTAAATGAACGGTTTTTCTTAAAAAGTACTTAAACTTGTCTTGAAACTACTAGCCCTTAACTTTTGGACGCTACTGTATATATATATATATATATATATATATATATATATATAGGAGGTGCTGCACAAAATTACAATATAGCAAGCAATAATGACCTTTGGAACATGAACTATTTTGATAATTAAATATTTTCTAAAATGAATATTTCTATAAAAAAATATAAGTATACACTTATAAATGAATTGGATGTAAATTATAATTCCATTATGAGATCAATGTTCACTTGTGCATCAGCCATTGGTATAATTAGTAAAATAATTTTACATTGAATTTTATCCAGTATTAAATCAAAATTATACTACAATTTATGTTGTAAATCCCGTAAACTTACCACTTACATCACTTCGACAAAAAGGTAGCAAAGAGGGTTACCGCAAAGTATAAACCCAAAATGTAGTATTATTCATTTTCTACAATAAAGTTAACCGATTAGCAATGCCCAAAGGTCACTCAAGAATAAGAGTTAAAGAGTTTGACTGGTGACGGTGAGACAATATCGCAATGGTTGTTGCAGGGCAGAACTTGATTATTTACGAAAACGGTTCAACAAGAACTTGTTTACATTGGACTTGAAAACGGCCATATTGTAGTCGGTAGTTTTAGGAAAGAAAATCTGCCCATGGAAGTTTCGTTTTGTCTTGGGCACGCAGATGGAGAAAGGGAAATCATTAACTGTGTTAGTAGCTAGCCAGGTTCTAGTTGCTAATATTTTACAAGAGGGTGAGGGCATGGATTTTTGCTCATTCGATTACCTGCCATGAAAATAACGTTAGAGAAAAGAAAGAGTAGCAACATCTCTTCTGTGAGACAGTGACTGTAGAGAAGAGAAGAGGACCCTAACACCCACCACATTTCGAAGGCGGTTTTGGACTCTGTCAAGGCAGGAAAGGATCTCTGAGCTGAACCTCTCCATATGTTTGACATTAAATATTATTACCCTTCAATTTCTCAAGCAATGTTGTATAAACCTTAAATATGCCTAAAAAGAAACAAACCTAACAAAATTAGAAATATGCTAGCTAGAAGAGCAATTATGCAATATGATGAAATATTATAGACTTGAAAAAATAGGGAGCTAAATTTCGACATTACTATGGGTTCCTAGATTCTGTCTAAGTTACTGAACTAATTGGACTCTACATCCTGAATTAAATCCATAAATATATACCAGGCATGGTGGGAGGTTTATATAGGGATTATGCATTATTCTTCGTTAATTCTGGTAATATATATTTTTTTTTTACATAGTTCACCCCAAACAAGGCAGGCCGCCACTGTAAACGTAAGGAGCTACTGAGAAAAAAGAAAAGGGGAGAAGATAGGGGGCGGTCAACCTAGACTGGGATCTGCGCAGCGAGATGTCTGTTTACATTAGTTTTAAACTTCTGCATGTATGTACTGTCGGGGAAACAGGGGGCAGGAAGGGAGATCCAGAGGCCAGCAGTACGAGGAAAGAAGCTATTTGAGTAGAAGGCTCTCCGACATCTGGGGACCTCCACAGTGAATGAATGAGATTTAGTTGATTGTCGAGTTAGTCTAGTGAATTTTCGTCGAGGGGGCACCAGAGTAGCCAATTCATCGGAGGATAATCCATTGAAGTATTTGTAAAACAAGCACAAGGATGCCACATTGCGGCGATAGGACAGAGGCTGGAGCTTGGTTGACAGTGAGGGACCTGTTAAGTTGGCGATTCTTTTTTGGACCTTGTCAAGGAGGGAGAGACTAGTAGATGATGCGCCAGCCCAGATGTGACAACAATACTCCATGCATGGGCGGATGGTGGCTTTGTAGAGATACAGGATAATGCCAGGTGTGAGGAGTTTACTAGCACGGTATAGGGAGCCAACCTTCTTTGCGGCAGCCTTGGCAATGTCTTCAATGTATTTGTTCCAATTCATGTTACCTGTGAAGGTTAAGCCGAGGAGTTTGAATGATGAACTCTCGGGTAGGGCATTATTTGCCATGACAATCGGTGGTTGCAAAGGTTCCTTGTAATTATTGAAGGAAAAGAGCTTTGTCTTTGCGGCATTAAAAGTTACCAACCATTTATGGCCCCAATCCACTACAGCTTGGAGGTCATTTTCTAAAGATTCAGCCATTGTTTCGGATATGATTGCGTCGGTTTTACCAACATGGCGAGAGTAAAAGGTGGTGTCATCAGCAAATAAACCAATCTCAGACTCTATGCCATCAGGGAGATCGTTTATATAGATCAGGAACAACAAGGGTCCAACGGTAAAAATCCCTGGGATACACCAGCATTTATGTCATGTTGCATAGATGAACGGCCATCGAGGACAACCTGGATTTTTCTTTTGTCTAGGAAGAATCTAATTATATTAAGTAATTGCCCAGTAATACCGTATGAGCGTATTTTCAGGAGAAGCCCTTTATGGCAAACCTTGTCAAAGGCCTTGGATATATCTAGCGCTACTGCTCTCGCTTCTCCTGCCCCGTCGAGTGCTTGATACATGCGCTCAAAGATGACCGTTAGAATGTCTGCAGTAGATTGTGCTTGTCTAAATCCATACTGGCGGTTGGAAAGAAGTTTGACATTAACTAAGTGCCGTACTATCGCTAGATTGATTAGGGATTCAAAGATTTTAGCAAAGATCGGCAGCAGACTGATTGGGCGATAGTTCTGAGGATCGGTTCTATTCCCAGAGTTCTTGTAGACTGGTACCACAGAAGCAATTTTCCAGCTATCGGGGAAGCAAGATTCAGCTAGACACTTATTGTAGAGTTTGGAGAGGACAGGGGCCAGTTCAGCAGAGCATTACTTTATTACTATTGCTGGTATAAGATCAGGCCCACAAGCTTTGGAGGTGTCAAGGTTTGTTATGATGTCTCTGACCTGATGTTGTGATACCTAGCTTTACGGACTACATGAACTCTTCTGTTTCACTATAAATACCGGGAGCACATGGCTCTCGGGGTTGGAACAACCTGAGTATAATACTGGCAGTCAGACAGACGGTAAACCACTCTCTTTATATGCTGTATTTATTAATGTATTCAATATACTTTGTTTCACTGAATCCCAAGTTCGTGTCTTCTTTTCGGACAACTTCCAAATCCACAACAATATATAAAGTAATATCGATTTTCCCTGTATATTTGGTCTCAATAGGAAAATAACTGAGTACTTCCTGAACAGATTCCGTATACTCACAATTTACAGCACTTCCTAAAGCATTTTACGAAACTATGCGTACATTTCGCCCCCTTTTACAAATGATTACATTTATTCGGAATAAACTGCTTCCCTCAGATACATACTCACACAAAGAAGGTTGCAAAGTATTTTACTCTACTACAATTATGTTCTCCAACGCCACTCACATTCACTGGGTTATTTCCTTAATTAGTATAATTATTGTTAAGTCACCGTTATTATTTAATTTTTAACTCATACTATTTCTTACATCTACACTAGATTTCTAAAATAAATAGGAAACGCTCCCTCAATTTCGTTTATATTTTACCTGGTGTCCGGAATTAATTCGAGGAATAAGAGAATATCGGAATGGTTTCGATTTCGGTCGTGCGGTCTTGCTATTCATAATACTTTTAATCATTCTTTAGAATGCTGTAATAAATTACAGAACACCTAAAAGGACGTCGTTTCCAAACTCCTAGCTTCTTCGTAAGTAACTTTTTCTTACAAATCAGGTATGAATATTGTTTTTTTAATATAAAAAACAACACTAACCAGATAGCTACTTTTCATCTAGACACATGTGTCATTTACTATGACTTTACTGCATTCATTTCGCACAAGTAAAAACACCATGCGTTTCTTTGATTTTGCCTTTTGAATTTACATATATTTTCAATTATATATAGTTACTTACATTAAATAATATTCACATCACACTAAAAATAAATACAGTTATTTGTTTCTCAGAAAATGGATACCCATATTTCTGATATATTGACATTAGCATATTTATTCATTTCATAAATGTGTCTAGTTCAGATTTCAGATGTGGCATATATTCTCGCCTCTTTTAAATTTTTTTTTTCAATTTCAGCGTAGTTAAACTTTTACGCTTTTTTTCATTAAACATACTACTTATTCTTTCCTCTTAATTGAAAATCTGATATTTATAATTTTTAAACATTCTATCATTATTTTATCTCTTCTACTATTGATCGAGAAAGATTAGTAATTAGGGTTACTATATTTTGCAAGCCATTACCTATGGATCATTATTGCTTCGCAAAAGTGGATACTTATTTGTCATTAAAAAATTAATTAAAATATTTATACAATAAAACAATTATCTTCTTCCTTCGTTACGTCCGCCAGGGTGGAGGGCGTTAAAAACTAGTCTTTCATTATTTCATAACTTTCTCTAAGTTTCACTATTGTAGAATTTATGGTCCGACATCGGAACAGATGACGTCTTTACACAAATAAGGCACAATCGGCAGTAAAAAAATCCGCTAAAAGGGAATAAAAACAAAACAATAGCTCATAGGCGTTTACTCCGAAACTAATAATTATTTATTTAAACGTTAATCATTCTTTTCTATTTTCTCCGGACACCAGATTCGTACCCCGGCTAAATAAAAATTAATTATTTAACTGAAAAAATAACTATTAGAGTATCACTTATGAATCAAATAGAACAAAAGGAATCCACTGCCTGTCATTTACGTGACTCAAATAGGAAGTACAGTGCTGTAAAGACATTTATGGTAAATATTTACTATCACACCCGACGTAGTTTTACCCTTCAAAACCTTCAAATTTTACTTTTTTGGGATTGCATGTAAACAATCTGAACAGCAAAAATAGAAATAACAAAAAAAGTTAAGTATTTTAAATTTTGAAGGTGGGGATGAATTTCCTATATAAATTTTACTAGTAATAAGCACCCATTTCCTGCACAGTTTGCGGTAAATCGAATGGTTTCTCAATTTTCATACGGGAAAATTAGGGTGCGGGCATTTTTTTTACTCATCCAAATTACTTTTTTCTGTTTTAAATAGAAATAGGGGATGGGAAACTTCACGTTTTAAAAATCTTCGATTTTTATAGACTTTTGGTTGAAGAGGTATAAATAATGAAATTAATAATTAATTCACAAAAAATCGAGCATAGTGGAAAATACTCGTGTTTGCCTAAGTAAAAGTGACGATAATGAACTTCCCCGAACAATCTATACAATACCAATTAAACTGGTTGTATTTTATTTTTAACCTAACCTAACCTTTACTGAGCCATAAATTAAGTTTTAGTTTGAAAACTCGGTTTAGTCCGGTGTGTATTGTGTAGAAGCATCAGAACTTGATTCGGCTTTCTCCAAGAAGTCGTAACTATTTACGATTGAAAAATGTTGAAATTCCTTTTTTGCAGATAATGTTTTTATTGTTAAATCGTTGTTTTATATTCCACTCGAACAACGCCAAGACACGGGCCCTTCTATTCAATAATAAAAAGTAATTTTTGAAATATAACATAAAAGTATATAATGGTATATAAATAATAATATATTAATAAATATAGAGAGTATAATACTTTTGAATCGTACCATAAACCAAATAAAACTCTATACTACATAGATAATAATTCCAACCATTGGCAATCTTTGAAAAATGCATTCATTCCAAGTATTCCTAAGAGAACATCTTAGCTATCATCTAACGAGCAGATATTTAATTGTAACAAGCAATATTATAATAAAGCATTAATATCTAGATATAATAAAGATATTAGTTTTGTTAAGAGTGAATCAGATAAAAAAGCCAATCGTAAATTTGTAAATAATATATCATATAATATGGCTATAAGTAACATAAAAATATAAACATAAATCATACAAACAATTTAGATATAAGTAATATGTAATCCGTACACTCAAGGCATCAACCAACATATAATAGTACTAATAAGGACGAAATAGGCGACGTAATTCAGTCTAGTTTCATGCGACATACGGTAAGGATACCGGAAACAATATTTTTAAAGAATTCCACCACATTGTGAAAAGAATTTCCATCGAGATAGCAAATTAAGTATAATCATTAATAGAAACACTGTAAAATTACCATACTCAACACTTATTAACTTAGCTTATAATATAAACATCAATCCGAAACAAAATAATAATGGCTCGAATAACCATCCAAACTTTCTATTAAAACCCAAATATAATTACAGACATGTGGATGAGTGCCCTCTAGAAGGTAAGTATTTAAATTAAAACATAGTTTATAAATGTAGTGTATGGGAAAGAAATAATATCAGGACATACATATGATCCACCACTGGTAGTTTTAAAGATAAATATAGAAACCACATATCCTCTTTCAGAATAAGGGCCAACGTTGATTCTACCGATAATGTAATGTCACTAGCTAAATGTGTCAGACGATTACGAAAAAATAACGCGCAATTCGAATTAAAATAATCTAATATAGGTGAAGCAAATAAATTCACTCCTCGTAAGTTTGAAATTTTTCACCTATGTACCCTTAAATCATACCATATGATAACGTCGAAAGATAATTTAGTCAATGAAAAGCAGAAAATACTACAGAATTGTATGCAACGCTCTAAATGTATAGTCAACAAAAGGATATATATAATAATACCTGATTAGATTAAAAATTAAAAATCTAAAGAAAATTTTAATTTATTTATTATTTATTTATTTGTCCTCTTTGTTTCAGATTTTAGATTTTAAATTTTTTAGATTTTTTGTTTTTTGATTTTTTGTCTTTAGATTTTTTAGATTTTTAATTTTTAATTTTTTAACGGCCCCAATTTTTGAAATGTTAAATTTCTTTTCTTCTTCTTCTCTTTCTTTATCCCTCCATTTCATTCTCTCCAAATATGATCTGAGGTTAAGATCGGATTCTAACTCTTCCTGATGAGATCTCAGTTTATAGTAACTGTTGATCGATAACATCGACATGCCAGTGTCGCAGATTTTGTACATGTCTGTGTAAATAAAATTATCATATATAAAGCTCTATTTTGATATTAGGCACTTTTTATAAACCCGGTTAAAATTCTCTGGATTACCACCCTGTGGATATTTTTTACCTGGATTATTACCATTATATATATATATATATATATATATATATATATATATATGTGGATACATATTAATACATGAATATACATACCACACTATATACAATTTTAATTCAATGTCGTTATCTTAATATTAAGATTATTTTTCTAATAGCATCGATTACGGCGTAAATTACTATAATTCAAACTGCTTAGATGTGGGAGATATGAAGAAAACAGTCTATATTTAAAAGTATGGTAACATGTTCTCATGATAAATTGCTATTCATTTCGTAGTTCGTATATTTATAATACAGTATAAGGGAAAATAGAAATATAGACCTATGGGATTTCATAATAGTTGTATCTGAACCATTTCTTTTGCATTTAATTAGAGAGAATATCATCCCTTTTGTTTTACAGGTTAGCATAATGTTTAAATATAGATAAAGATTCCACAAATAAGAACCTACAAAATTTATCTTAAAACCTTAGCATTTTTAATTAATAACCTGACATTCATTTAATCCGTTTTAATTCGATTTTAAATTCATAATTTCTTTGGATTGTATAGATACAGAATTGTATGTGTTTCCTAAATATACAAACTTTCTAAGATACTTTAGCACAACATATCAAATATAAATTAATTATAATCCAGAATTATCTGTTATATTTATTAACGTATACTATATATATCTAAATATATCTAAATATATATATATATATATATATATATATATATATATATATATATATATATATATATATATATCGTTAAGATATGCATATATAAAATGTACTCCGTTATATTTCAACATTTTCTTTAAAAGTAAACCATATCATGTGTCATTGGCTACCTAAAACCTCTTGGAACGAATGCTCTTGCATTTTGATCTCAGCTTTAATACTACGAAGTAACCCGAAGAAGTCCAGCTCATTCCCATTCAGAAATGTGACATGTCCATGAAATGTGTAGCAAAAAATCTCCGTGTACAGGAAATGACTAAATATACAAATAAAGATACAGCACTATTTATTATGGAACACTATTTTTATGTACCACTATTATATAAACACAATAACGATTCATCGGATTAAAACTTGTAAAGAAAAACTCACAGAAAGTATATATATATGAATCAAAACATTACTATTTTCCAAGAATAAGAAAGTCCATTATGGCGTACGATCGTTTCCAAAACAGTTTGAAAATAATTTATTTTATTTAATTTTATAATTTTATCAAGTTAGTCAGAAACGTCTTTTTATCAGCGCCTATAGCAAAAAAAATAATTTAAAAACTCGTTCTAGAGAAACATCACCTGACGGAAAGAATCACAGGTGGATATGTTGGGTGCATGGGAGAGGAAAACACAATGATCCCTATAAAAATTCACCGGTACATATACAAAAAAAATTTACTCTTTAAAATTTCCGCAAAAAAATAATTAAAATCAAAAATTATTTTGTCAACGGGGTAGTGAAAAATTAATTTGAATTAAAAATTATTTTTTAAGAGGGGTAGTAAAAAAATAAAAATAAAAATAGAAATAAAAATAGAAATAAAAATAAATTAAAAAATAGAAAGTAAATAAATAAAAAATGGAATTTATAAAAAGCAAAATGAATTTAAAAATTTTTTAGAAATAGATAATAAAATAAACTTTTTTTTTTTAATAAAAATAAATATAGAAATAAAAAATTAGAAAATAAAGGTTGAAGAGGATCAAGGGCTTTTTACAGTGTTTTTTACAAGTAAACATCTTGCAAGAGGATGTGCAGAGTAAGTGAGTGGGAGGAAGAGTGTAGAGGAAGATATAGACAAGGATAATTTGGGGGAAGAAAACAACTTATAAAAACTCTTATGGGGAAAGAAATAGGAATAATAAAGAAATATATATATATATATATATATATATATATATATATATATATATGCTAATATATATTATTTTTTACTGTTTTGTGCACATGCAGATATAATATTATAAACTAATGCAATATATTTTGTATTATTACTTTGACACTATAATAGATATCAACATTTACTTAACCAGTGCTTAATACATAATTAGAGCTTAGTAGTAGTATGGAAATACATCTATGGCACGTAAAGTTCACGTGTAGCTTACTTTCTATAAATATATTTTCGTAATACTATATATATATATATAAATAATGCACGAGCTACTTTTCTAGGACTTTCTTTTTTTATCGTTGTTCTTCCTTGCTTTTTAAGTTTGACTTTTATTTTTATTTTTTTTCCTCTTTTCTTCTTAAGTGACCTCAACTATTACAACGCCACATTGTGTTTTGTCGGCAGTTGAAACCAGTATTCCAGACATTTAATTTCCCTGATGATCTGCCAAGCAAGTAACTGCTTGGTAGTGAAACACGTGTAGGAAAAAAACATTTAATTTGAATAAATAGTATTTGTAAGAAAAAATATCTTTAATGGTGATCATTGGTGTCCTGAAAGGAATGCTTTGGTAAGCCTTCATAAAATCACATATAAATGCTCTGTACTCTGTAATCGAGTATCATCGAGCTTGTTTTTTTATTGGAACAACCCCGGTCTTCACTGAATGATCTATTTTATAAGTGAAAAATCTAAATCTATATATATATATATATATATATATATATATATATATATATATATATATATATATATATATATATATATATATATATATATATATATATCTTATCTACTTGCCTATCTGGTACCTAAGGTACTTAAGCTTTTTGTTTTACTCAATGCAACTTTTATTCCCATATAATTTTATTGCTAGCTACCATATCGCAGAATGGTCCTTGGGTGTAGTGTTTGGATATTATTATTATTATTGTTATAATTAATGTTATTTGATATGCAAATTATCATATAACACGGTTGTCTTAAGGTTAATATATAATTATTATTATTATTATTATTTATTTATTTATTTATTTATGTATATATTACTGAAATTTAAGCTCAATTATTTCTACACTTAATTATTGGGGAAATGGTCGTTTGATCAGTACCATTGGAAAGCCATAAATATTGTTTTTAAATCTCCGAAACAGTTTACATGGTAAACAGCGGATGATCCCCGTTTTAATATTTGACGCTTAAGTTAAGGTGCCCTGTTTTTGTTTCACTGTTAAATAGTTGAATCCCCCTTTTTTATGGTTTTTCCAACGAAAGCTAAGTTTTCGATATTTTGGATTTAGTTAGTTTCTCTGCATTTTACTTTTTTTCTTCTTTTGTTTAAAATGACTCAAAGCTTCTTTAGACTATATATATATATATATATATATATATATATATATATATATATATATATATATATATATATATATATATATATATAGTAATCCAGGTAGAGTAAAAATCCACAGGGTAGAAATCCGAAGGGAATCAAACCGAGCTTTTTTATTCGAACATATATATATATATATATATATATATATATATATATATATATATATATATATATCCCATTTCTTCTCAGTGTTTCTAATCGATTTATTTCTCTAATAACTTCAATATCGTTTCGGTACAATATCTGCACACAATCTAATATAACTCTTACACGCGATTATAATTAGCCTTACATATTAACACTAAATCTGTATGTGAAGTGTACGTAATAATTGTGGTGAAAAGCTCCGTAAAACTTCTAATAAATGTTCCCTTTTCTCCAAGTCCAATTTATAGTAAAATACCCCTGGCAATTCGACAAGTTTCTCTAATAAATTTTCTCCTTTGAAAACGCCGTACATCTAACAATAGCCAGTCGCCATTGAACCGTTCTTGCGAAGATGTCCAAGACAGGGCATTAATAAGTTATCTCCCTTTGTTAAGTGTCTCTTCCCCTGAAAAGTTCGCCTTGTCTCTGTGTAACATTCAAAACGTCATTTTTTAATCAATTTTGTCACAAAATAATATTCTTTTCATAAACATGGCTTATACGAAAAATGTGTTTTTTGTTCATCTTTCATCATTGTCGAATATTTTTCCTTGGAGCAAAATGGCTCCTGACGCGAATTGTAAGTTGCGCAAATCAATTAAAAGTGGCGTTGTTTCTTTACAATCAACCCGCCATGAAGAGGGTATCTTCTTATCTCTTAGTCACAATTTTCGGACACGTATTCCAAAATTCATAAACTTGGAGAAGACCAATACATTTCTATAACAAACAAGCAGTCTTATTTTATACACTAAAACTGTTACCGGAGGTCTAAACAACAAAATAAAAGAGTTACAAAGTGTGTGTAATATCTTTCTTTTCAAAATTCTCTCTCGAAATATAAACAATGATTATTGACCGGTAATAAACCTTAATTAATACTCACTTTTAACTTTCAGTTGTTTCGTGAACATAAGTTCTCAGACTGTTAACATTTTGAAAACGAGGTAATATTGGAATTGAGAAAATTATAAAACAAATGAAAATTTTTTAAATCACTTATTACAAAATAAAATGCTAAAATTATTAAAAAAAAATTTTTAGTAAGTTATTTTTTTAATTATTTACATTTGAAAAATTAAATTTGGGTAACAGAATTATCAAGCTTAATTGTTACAACATCTGCGAAGATCATGTTCACAAATCCGGCAGATGTCCAAATAGTGGTCGCGATGTCTCTCTGCAGTTGAGACACATACAACCTGAAATACTATCGTAAATTATTAATTGGAGGACGTGATTTTTTTACTTTGTTATTAAAAAATATTAACTCTCGAAAATGAAATTAAAAAATAATTTAAAATATCACCCTCGTATAAATATGTTTTTGCAAAAATGATTTAAAACTATGCATTTCTAGTTGTAAATCGTAAGTAAAAATATCAGTGGTGGGATCGTTTTATAAAATGACATTAATAAATTGTCTTAGAAAAACATTACATGAATTCAAATATGGAAGTTTGTCTCGAATAATAAAAAAGAAAACATTTGTTAATTCTTTTTCATTTTGTAGTCGAAATATTTTGAACTACGTGAAATTTGAATTAAATTAGTATTTTTTTAAATGTGTAATTGTTATTAAACTAGATTATGAACAAATCTGATATAAAAACCATATATGTAGTGTAAGTATAGCAATAAAATATTCTTCTACAAATGTGTTTCAAATTATGAAAAAAATAGAAATGGCTGCATATTTTAATTGCCGGTGTAATACACACATATATATAATCAGCAGTACGCTTTCTACTTCTATGGTGAAATTAAAACGTTGTAAAATATAATTTTACTTTTATTTATATTAAAATGAATGAATGCGAAAGTTTTTTCCACCTAGCCTAACGAATATTCTGTTTCATGGTTATTAAATTATCTTTATACGTTATTATATGGTATGATTCAATAATACATAGGTTACATTGTTTTATTTACCAGGGATATATTTATTTGCTCTACGTATAATAGCCCATTTCAATTCGTATTGTACCTTATTAGATTGTAGTGTAGCTAATTATGTGTGAGTATCATTAGTGTAAGCATTCGCTCTTATTTTAAATGATGATACGTGATTTCTAGAACTTTATTTAAAGATGCAACTGGTGGATCCTATATATTCTCTTATGTTAATACCCAATATAACATCACATGTATAAACTATGCGGTTATACATTTCCTCCTAATGGGCATTCATTAACATATTTACATTTACATTAACATCTTAATTAGGAGTTTACAATATTTATCTTCCGATTTATTTTATTATTATTGAAGCTATAATACTTAGCGCGAATTAGATAGATGTTGACTATGATTATTTTACAGTGGGTTTATTAATAATATTCCCCAATCTACTATCTGTGGAGAAATGTTTTTTCTATAATGTGGTAGAATTTTCTAGGAATGTTGTTTAGAATATGCTTATTGTATGTCGGATGGAACTACGTCGTCTATTTTTCTTCTTATTACTATTATCATTTATTGTTTTGTTTGGTGCGTGTCTAGATTTCACATTTCGCATATGTGAATTACCCGTTACATTTACGTTTATTTTTGAGTTAGCCATATTATATGATATAACTTTTTATTTACAAATCCTCCATCTACACTACTCATCGGTACACTCTTAACAAAATTAATTTCAGTATTATATCCAGATCCTTCTAATGCTACGTTATGATAGTGCTTGTTATAATTGAATATCTGCTCATTTGAGAATAGCCTCTTAGACATATTTGGAATGAGTGTGTTTTTCGTAGAGTGTGTATGGTCTTAGTTACTGTCTATATAGTGTAAAGTATGATTTTGTTTATGGTAGGGTTTTAAATTATTGTCACATATAGTTATTGTTATATTGAAAATATTTACTAATTTTATTATTTACGTCTATAATTATTTTGATATGTCATTTCTTAAAGAAAAAGCGTAAAGACTTCTTAGTTTTTTTATAAATCTATATTGCTACAATTAACATCATCTCTATATACACTTCCTAGCATCCCTGGTACATCTTTATAGATTTCTCTTAAAACTAAACAGTAACTTGTGCAGAATCTGGGGCAGCCATAGTTATAATAAAAAAAAAATGGTTCCCTATGTTTCTGTCAACAATTTATTGTCATATGGGATTCATTGTTCTTCTCGCTAACGTAATTATATCGATTTTTAATTTGATCAAATTAGTTTCTTTTTTATCGAGATGGAGGGTTTTATTTAAAAGTGATGGGCGAATTGAGGGTAATGTTAGTCTATATCCAACATGATAAATTTTTGGTTTTAACTTTGAGGTAATTACTTAAACGATTTGAATACGTCTTCGGAGGAATATCATAAGTTATGGCATGTTTTTGACTTAATGCTAGGTAAAGTTCCATCTAAAATCATTCTTTAATGATTCTAGAGTCGGACGCACAAGGTGAAATAAATCTTACAGTTGGGTTATTATTGAAATCTACTCCATGGAAATGAACCAAAACTTATATTCCTAATTAAACCTACATATATAAATGCTCTGATGATGAGATGTAATAATTTTTCTTTTTTTTTATTTCCTAATGTTTTTAACACGTTTTTTTTGTAGATAGCAGTGGAGGCTGTTTCTGTGGATACCGTTTTGTATGGATGGCCTATATAAATTTTCTCTTATTATTAATGTCGGATATATATAAATATTCTTGTTTTTTTTCAATGTATAAATGATTTTTTTCAATATATATATATATATATATATATATATATATATATATATATATATATATATATATATGTGTGTGTGTGTGTGTCTGTATGTTTGTGTGTATGTACGCATGTGTGTGCACTTATGCTCGATCGTGGTTATTAATTCAATACTACGCTTTGCAAGAGCATATACTTGCAATTTTTATTCCGAGGAACGTTTGTTCGAGTGGTCAGATAGAATGAATCTTAACAAAGGTTATTGTTTTATTAAATAGCTATAAAGAGTTGATATGCCGTTAAACAAACTAAATAACCTCATAAACTACGCAGTTCTGTCACTTAAATTCTTGTAAAATTTCGTACGATTCTTTCTTTTATCATGACATCAAACAAATAAATAACACTGTTTCACTCGCGTTCAAGAAATAACACAAAGAAAGGCGCTATTCCATGGCCGTTCAATTGTTTGTACTCCATTCACTTTCTCGCCTGTCTCGTGTTAGTTTCCCCCAAAACGAAATCGAATCTTCTGCTTCGTTAGTTAGCAACACTGGCTGATCGAACGCCCTCTGTGGGTGAATTAAGCTTGATTGAATTGTAGTTAGAAGTCATTAAGGAAATTTACTTGGTTGATAACGGACGGATACATGGTTGAGCGCGGGGAAACTCAATCGGAAGGCCCCCTAACTGACTGATTTGGATTCGGGTCAAAGATACTTGATGGCTGGATGGATAAACGGAGAGATCTGCCCTGTTTATTAAATAGACAAAAGAAAGGGAAGAAGTAGCTTATGTGTTGGCGGCCATATTGTACGAGGGGAGAACGAAAGTCATTTGATATAATAAAATCACTGGCAGTTAAAAGAAAGAGAGAAGTATGTACAAAAGATAAGCAAGGAAGGAAAGACAATTAAATAAAAACAGTGATACAAAGTGAAGAGCGTTTCTTTTCTGTTTTGGAAACAAGACAGGGAAATCAAAAGTATTACCGGACAGAAATAAAGAAAGAAAGAGTTGAAAAAGGAAAGGAAAGAAGACAAAAAAGTCAGAAAGAAGAATCTGTTTCAAAATCCTTGAGATGTGGATTGATAAGTTACATCATTTTGATTATACTTACTGTTAGACTATTATTATTCAGACAAGATCTTGGATGTTTTTCTCGCAAGATTTCGACGTCTCTTCAAGTGCGTCTCATCAAACTTAGGAATCTGTACGTCGAACTCGGGAATCTGTAAAATGTTTCGACCCATGACACACCGAATATGAGTTATAAGTAATAATCAGTTCCAAGTGACAGTCTTATGGAGGTTGAAGTTTCAATTCTCAGTAGAATAAAATTACAAATTACGTAAGACTTCTATCCGGTCATGGCAGACGGAACGATGGTAAGCTACCCAGTGTATTAAATAAAGAGTTACGTTTGAAATCCTGTACCAATTGCCGAGTTCGACATACAGATTTACCAGCCTTCCTAATTTGAAAAAAAACGGATTGCACATCGACCGGAACGTTGTGAGAATAACACGCAAGATTACAAAATTAGCTCGAATAATCCAAATATTACTAGAAAAAATGTTTTATCCCTTCGTCTTCACGCACATTTTCATGAGATATAAACACTTTTCTCGATAATTAATGACGAAATACAATATATATATATATATATATATATATATATATATATATATATATATATATATATATTCCATGAGAAATGCCAGTATACTGAAATCATATGCCCTTAATAGGGTTAAGATGAAAATTCATATGCATTAAATGTACAAAAGAAAGGAAATCCCCAAATTTTTACACTTTTATTGGCATTTATAATTATATAAACATTGAACAAGCTCAGCTTCTCCCCAAGTATCAATTTCCTAAGATAACTGTAATTGACAAGACAAACAACTCTGCCCCTTACAAAACGATTGTGTCCACACTGACGACGTAGAGTATGCATGTACTATTAAAGAAAATGTTTTTCCCTCATCACGAACACGCCTGATTTACCAAACACGACCATTTCTTCCAATACTCTTCAATTAAGCTTACTTTCCCCTCCCAACCAATAATCCTATGACTCCTACGGTAAATCATACGAATACCTCTGATTAGTAAACACCTGAAACTAATACAGCTCTTCCTAATCAATACCATCAACTTACTCAGAAAGCAAAACCTATTATATTCGATAATAATACCTCTAACGTCTCACAACTATTCACTCGCACGCCAAATTCCCTAAACTATTAAGCCTCTCAATATTTATCCGACTACCGACAATAACATCCCTAATAATATTTTTTAAATAGCCGACATATTAACATTAACTCTTATCCTTCTAATAAGCTCTACACATACATAGGTTCGACCAAGTCCTGTATAAAAGTATGTATTTCCAAACACATAAGTTATTTATACGATTATAATAAGAGGAATCCTACATCTCTAACTACTCTCGTCAAAAAACATTAATTATACGTTGATTTGGTAGATTATGAAAATATGAACGTCATAAAAACCGGGTTCTAAAACTTGTACATCATGCTCTTCCCGTGCAGTAATGATAATGATATCTAAGACCCCTTTTATAAATAAGAAAAATGTAATTATATCTTCATGCAGGCATAGAAGATAGACCCCCAAATTATCCCACTCTTACTCAAAACACTGACCGAGTCATCCCATCCTGACATTTATAATCCCCGAATAGAATGTTATTCCTTATTTTGTACCTTCACTGTTTTCTTCTTTAACCGACATTTGTTTTTATTCACAACATTAATTTAACCTCATCTCCATTAGTTCTTCTTCTCCTTATAAGTAGTTTTTAATAAATTAGTTAGTCTAGATTTCTATTCCATTTAGTAGACCCTTTTTACAAACAGTTTTTTTTTAATTTTTTGTACTTTTCTACTCCGTTTCAGCATGTTTCCCCCTTTTTACTGTTTAACATAAAATCTCTAAAATTGAATTTAAATTATAATTATATCTCTTTTAATCAAAACCTTTCTTATATTCAGATATACTTCCAGGCTCCTATTAATATACGCATAGACATTTAATAATCTTACTACGACTTATCGATACACCTTATATTATTTTCAAACTGATGTAATTTTTGTAAATATATAAATTTCGTTTAATATATCGGCATACCCCAATCGATTTCCTCTACACACATTCTTATTTCTCCCGTCCAACTCCTTATCTCACATATACTATTAATCAACATATGCTAACAATTTTAGCCACAATATCATTTTAACTAATTGTTATCTGTAACTCATTACAATTAATTAAATTTTGTTTTATTTCATTGTATTTTAATTATTTTAATCATTTTTATAATGATAATTATTTTAATATCTATTATTTTACTACATAACTTCAGAACAATATAATTTAGATAATTAAATATACTTCTTGAATATATTATATCCACCGATTGATTTATTATCTAATTCCTAATTATCTATTTTATTTTAATTTTATCATTCTCACTTAATTTTTTAGCAGAGATTTATTTTACCTCCTCAAATTTATGAATTTATTTTATTACTGATTATTGCTTAAAACAAGTTTTGTATTTTAAATCTGATGAAGCTGTTTACCTATATTTACCTATATCATATAGTCAGTTGTGCTTTCCTTGTTAATTCACCATCCAACTTTTCGAGTCAACCGTCTTCACAGTGTAAGTTTAACGTCGTATTTAGAGTTTCTTGATATTCGGTGTGACATACAACCAACTTTTATCATCCACCTACTATTTCCAGAATGGGAAGCGCTCTTCAATGTGTAGAAATTATTTAACTTGTTTATCCTATGTTTGCATATCTGGCCATTTAATACTCGGATATACACTTAAATATTCTGCTATCTGTGCCTCCATGAAGTTTGATTTGCGAACGCCGAACTAAAAATATATCAATGTCAAACTCGTTATTTTTCATTTCAAATTATAACGTTTATTCTGTCTCTGCTTTATGAGTTACAACGCTTATAATTTCCCTTCAAAGGAATTTGTCTCTACTAAAAACTCCTTTAATTGATATAATTTTCACATAAATAATTGAAGCTAATGTTCGTCATTTACAAAGTTAGCTTAACCTACTGATGAGAAGAAATGTTTTTCTTTGAAAAGTTCAAATTTTCAGGACTCACATCTGCTTTGTTGAATATATTATAAAAATATAAAAATAAATATGTTCACTCTGTAACTATGTATTTGGTTATTTTTACGCTTATTTGACTATTATAATTATGCTCTATTCCCAATTCATTGCATAAATTATCGTATTAGGAATGTTTCATGATATCATTGAAAATATATTTATAAATAAAATAATTTATAATATCTTTGAAAAAGAATATATATGTATATATATATATATATATATATATATATATATATATATATATATATATATTGAGAGAGAGAGAGAGAGAGAGAGAGAGATGTAATAATTAGCGGGTAAGCGAAGAAACCATTTTAAGTCTTCAGAAGAAACAGGGAAGCAAATGGCATGCGGGACAAACACATAAGACTTACTCCGCCTCCCGAAATGAATGAGTAAATAAATCCCTCACTCTATGATAAAAAGGTCAACAGTTAGAAAGTATAATTTCTTCCGTTATTTTGACGCAGGGTGTACACTAGTACTATTATAAATTATCCATGCATTAGGTTGATTTTCTGTTTTATACTTACATGAAGACCCGTGATTGAATGAGGAAGCTTATGTCCATTTCGCACGCAGCCTATATCACAATATGACACTTTTTTATATTTTATAAGTTTCTACTTTTGGAGTGGGGCCAAAGATGTGCTCATCATTAGATTTATTGGAATGAGTTGAAAGTAAAGTGGCATTAATCAAAATAGAGTTTGGTAAATTTATTGTCTTAAACATTATCAAGGCACACCCGTCGTGTCCAGAACATTAATGAGGAACCTTATGTACACCTCTGCTCTAAGTCCTGGATCCCTTACTAATATTTATTTTCTTATTTTTTAAATTCTATAATTTTAATGTTGTAAACAAAATAAAATGATGCGAAACGTACGATTTTTACGGATATCAAGTGCGAACGCAGACTCTACACGAGTGTTGTACCACTTTCAACAAAATACAATATACTTATCAAAGTATCCTAGGTAATGTACAATGAAAAATATATATAAACTAGCGAGCTCTATCCTCAAAACCGTAGTAGTGCATCGTGAACAAGCAAACAATTAAACAGACAGACAAGAACTACACTTAGCATTCTTTTCGTTAGGAGCAAAGTGTCGTATCTGTTTAGATACTACACTTCATCTATTTCCTTCTTGGTCAGTGAAGGAGAAATCATTATTTGCTGAGGTTATTTTAGTGTTTTTTCCCTCAAAGTTGACCAGTTTTGTGTCTAACTCTGCCCTCGTGAGGAGGACAGTAAATAGGGACTGAGGACTGTAACTGCAAATATATATATATATATATATATATATATATATATATATATATATATATATATATATATATATATATAGGGTGACCCAAAAAAACGGGCCCAAAATCTAATTAGGCTTTGTTTCTTAGTGTTTCGTCCGAATGAAATGAATTTTGGGTCATAACTAGTTTATTATATTCACAACATCATATCAAAACACTAGGGTCGTTGGCCTTTTTTTCTCCGTTATACAGCATGTGTTCTAAATGGACTCCTTTTAGCTCCGTGCATTTCTTGAGGCGCAGAACTAAGTTGTCCATGACGTTCTTACAGACTGAATTGGGAATGGCTCTCATCTCCTCTCTGATGGCTTCCTTGAGTTCCGTGATGGTTCTGGGTTTCCCTGCGTACATTCTGTCCTTAAGATAGCCCCAAAGGAAATAATCTGGGGGGCTTAGGTCCGGGCTATGGGGTTGCCACTCAAAATTAGTCTTCAGACTGATCACTCAGCCTCCGAAGTTCTCTTTCAGCCAATCTCGGGACAGGTTTGAGGTGTGAGAACTTGCTCCGTCTTGCTGGAACCAGAACTTGCTCATGAGCGACGGTTAGAGGGTCTGGAGCTCACTCTTGAAGGTTTTGAGGACTTCCACATACCGCTCCTTGATGACTGTCACTGCTGCGCCAGATTCTTCGATGAAGATTGGTCCGATGATGCCTCTGACCGAGATTGCAGCCCACACCGTGCAATTAGGAGAGTGCAGGGGCTTGGTGGCTACTTCATTGGGTCTGGAAGACCCCAAGAAGACATTTGTCTTGGAGTTCGCCTTTTCGTCAAGATGGAAGTGGGCTTCATCTGAGGTCCAAAAGAAGGTTAATGAAACCTGGTGTCTCCTTGATCTTATCGAGCATCTTGACTGCCATAGCGCTCCTCTGCTTCTTGTCTGAGGCTGTAAGGGTCTGCAGCGTCTGTATTCTGTATGTGTAAGGTCTGATATCGTTCACCAGCACTCTCCTGCAAGTCTCACGGGAGATACCGAGGGACTGACTTCGCTTACGCACAGAGCGTTTCGGGCTCTCCTGTGACGTGCCGAGTGGCTTGGACGGTTCTCACTGGCAGCGTTAAAGTTCTCCACGGTCCCATACTTCTCAAAATGGTCCACCCAGTTCTGAATTCTGCTTTTGGGTGGAGCCTTTTCACATCCGAACTGATGCATGAAACTGTCCTGGGTTTTCTTAAACGAACCTGTCTTGCAGTAAAATTTAACACAGTGTATTCTTTGTCCCAGCTCCCACTGAGTTCTTGGTGTACTCACGGTCGTTGATTCTGCCATGTCCTGTAAAATAAGGGCAATCGGTGAATAAATAAAGGAGATATCACATAAAGTGTACACGGGGCCCGTTTTTTTTAGTGACCTTGGCATTAGTTTCTCCGATATATTTCTAGTTAGAATCCTTTATAGAAAGATATCGGGTACTTACGTGAGGGAGTTGGTGAGGGTTGCCAACATCCAAAGTGAAAGTTTTTCTGTGGACCGAACTGGATTCGAACTTGGCATACCCAGGTTATCTGTTCGTATCGCTAACCACTAAGCCACCGTCACCTCACCGGAGCACAATAAAGTACAAACAATTTATTGATTAGTATGTGTTTATGTCATATGAAATATTGCTTGGTATAACACAATCCCTATCGAAAAGAATTATTTGTATATGATTAGCTGAACATAATCGCTAAAGAAAAGTGGGGTTCATACCTTTTTTACAGTAGATCCGTTCATACTTTTCCCGTAATGATTTGATCTCGACATAGCCGAATCCATTATGTGCGAGATATCCATTCAGCAAACCATAGTAATTTTACTAAAAAAAACACTCGGAAATAATTACTAGTTTTTCTCTGCTTATCTTGGCGTTGCTTCCGACCGACTTAGATGACGTATTACCTCACAGCTTAAATCATGCCGAGTCAGCAACTTTTGCTTAACTATTACATAGACACGCTGTTTATCGATTAAAAAAAGCTTAAAATGATACAGCATAGTAATAATTTCAAGAATAAACTTGTTACATAAATAGATCATAAACGTCTGATATACAGTAAACTATCCAACTAAAACCATGTAAGGTCAACGACCTTTTTAGTCTTTGTTTCGAAACCGGAAATCTACAATGAATAAGTAATAATGCGTGTATATCGCCCTGTGTTCGTTCGTTATCATCTTTCACACCTATTTAAAAAAGGAGGCGTTCTATCGACAAATATTAAAAGTAATTGGAAAAACTTGATATCGCTTGATGCGAAAAATTTAGTTATTACCTATTTTAAAATGAATTTTTTCCAAAATCGAATATATCATCATATATAAAATTATGTCGTCCCGTCCACTTAAACAGATTAAAAACCTTATCTTGGGATCCTTTTTATTTTAATGTAATTTCGATCTACATCTATTTTTTACAATTTTTAATAAATAAGTTTTTATAAGTGACATTTGTTTGATTTATTTAAAGAATATTTAGCTGAGAATGACATTTAGTTTTGCGGAAGAAAGAAAAAGACAATTCTATCTTGATATTATTAACATATATTATTGAAAGAGAAATTGTATGAAAAACAGTAAATGATGCAGGTTGATGTAGAAAGCAACCCATGGATTTCTACGGGTCTCGGTAGTTCAATTCAAAAATCATCAAAGCTTGATATATCGTAAATGATACACACTAAAGCAGCTATGCCTGATACACAACAAACTTTTTAAAATCTTTTTTCGAAAGCTGAAATCTACAATGAACGAAGACAAACAGGAACGGGCAATACACTCGTTAATTGATCAAGTTTCAGCTTCTGTAAACTCAAACGACTTGTTGGGGGAGTTTTCATTCATGTTCTAGCGAGTCAGCGATTATTAAGGATAACAAGCCACTCGAGGATAAGAATTAATGAGTTTGTCAAAAGGATTGTAACAATTGTTGGGACTGGACATGGTTTCCTTATTTAGGAGGACGGCTCAATAAGAATGTGTTAATATTGGACTTGGATCATCTTATGATCAGCTGGGAAGCAGTCCTGTGGTAGTGTGCTCCACAGACAGGCAGTTCTTGGAAATAAACTTTTTTCGTTTATGTTACATTTAGGTTTGGATGCAGAGCATGAGAAAGGAAAATTATTTTTCGGTGGTTTTAGCTAGACGAATTACTGTTATGAATCATTTAGGGGGGGGGGGGGCATCGATTAGAGTTCTGTCAAGCACCGACCATGAAAATAACGATAGAGTAGATAAAGACTAGCAACCTCACTTCGGTGAGAAAAGTCATGGGCGTAAATGAAAAATATTAAATGGTTTATTAACAGACTAGACCGAGTCAAATATGAGATGGTTTAGGAAAAGTCTAAAGTGTCAACCTTGTAAGTTGAGGAATTGGCAACTGGTTTTCGGATAAGTGATTATCGCGCCAGATAAGATGGATGTGATTGGAGCTTATGTAGTGAAAATCATATAGATGAGTCAAAAAGAGACAGTGGTTAGAAGGGTAGAGTCTGAATTAACAAAGATGACTGCTAGCTGACGGTTCCTTCGTTCGTAGGGATTGGCTGGGCTGCGGCATTTTTTCTTTCTCTTTTGATGTAGAAAGCATCTATACATAAAATTATTTAAAAATGTAGCTATATGTTACACCGGCCGTTCTTACACAGGAGAAACTACACCGGTTGTCACTATAAATAGTGCGAGTCACCAGAGACACTGAAGACAAAGCACAGTCTTGTAACTGTCTAGCCAAGAGCTAGTCACTTTCTTACTTTGTTAATACACTTGTTAAACCAACCCTCGACTTGACTTCCTTTACTTCACAACACTATACATACTTGAAAATAAAAGGTTGTTAATTAATTCTATCAACAAAGGGAACTGTCAAATACAGGTTAAACAAAGAGTGTTTCAGAACGAAAGAGCTGACATTTATGAAGACGACATCATCATCTATGGCAGCACTTCGAAGAGAATTGATGATGAAGATCTTTCTCATTCTCGCTCTTCCTCACGTGAATGATGTGCAATGATGAAAAAAAGTAGCTTGTATAACCCCTCTAAACTCAATCTTATTTCTTTACATCACAAACACTCGGATCCTTGCTTTGCTCCAGTTGAAATAAATGACTCTCTACTTGCTTTGATCGGCTCCTATAGTTTACTTTTACTCAACACCGGAAATGAAACACTTATGTTAAATCTGCTGCTAAGGTCGCTGTACAAATAGTTGGATCGTTCTACCGCTGTTGACGAAAACATCTACGTGTATAAGAGTCAGATAGTTTTTAAATGGATACTGCTGCCATATCTTGGTGAGAACCGCTCAGAGTACAATTTTTTGCCGTGAGAGAGTGCAGAATTGACTTCGAAATCTAGAGGGAGTGATCTCTTCTCTTAACTATGGCTTTTTTCTCACAGAAGAAGACGTTATCCTAATTTACATGAAAGGGTTCTCGACTAAGCTTCAATCTCTGCCTCCCTTGTAACACATTCACAGATAAAACTCGTCTAGCTACAGCCACTACAAAAAGCATTCCTTTATCCATATGTGTACCTAAAACCAAACGGAACAAAGTTTCTCCTGTAGAACATTCTATCTGTGGAAGGCAAACAACGGGGTTAGTTCTTATCTAGTCACAACATGGTCGTTTTCAAATCAAATGTTTACAAATACCTGTCGACAATCTTATTGACTCTTATATTCGAATGGCCTTTAGGCTTTAATAAGTGATGACTGCTTAGTATAAACAGGGTGAAAGTCATGAAACAGATGGCATGAACAGCCCAACCCAACACAACAAAGAAATAAAAAATATATACCCCAAACAAAACTAAGGCTTTCGAGTCGAGTCTACCTTACTATTTCATACAAAGCAAGAGTATTAAAGAAACATTCTTATGGAACCTGAAACTGACATTCCAAAATCCGCTGATCAAACGGTTAACAGTTACATCACTTAGACTTCATATGTCTTTAATATACTATTTACTGAGCTCAGAACCCCTCATCCTCTCTCTTGTTAAACATTCACAGCAAGAACTCACCGGGCTACAACCACAGCAAAAGATGTTTCTTTCTCTTTCTCTGTACCAAAGACCAAGCGCAACTATCATTAATAAACTGTCTTTGCTAGAACGTCCCGTCTGTAGAACAAAATATCACGAACTGCTTCCCAGCCGACTACAACATGGTCGTCTGCCCTTTCATATGTGGTTTCTAATCCTCGCTACGTGGCACTTAACGTCCAACCGACGGTCTCTTTAACACTTATCCTTAAGTGGTCCCTGGGCCTTCATAAGCGGTAATCTATATATATATATATATCTATATATATATATCTATATATATATATATATATATATATATATATATATATATATATATATATATATATATATATCAAAACAGAGTTATTGCTTCAGTGTCACTGTAGGATGCTTACAACCTTCACGTGGCTTTTCTTCTGAGTACTCAATTCTAAAATAGAATTGGGTAGACTAATAAAAACACCTGAACGATGCTTATCCGTGCAAGTTTTATTTTTATAAGAAACAAAGTTTTATTTCATTCAAAACTTAAAAGACGTTCGGGTTCATGCCTTTGTCAACCGTATCCGTGCGTAAATAAACGTCGAATGGTATCGACGCGATTCGAACACAGCTGACTGATCTCCGGAGTCCGTTTCGATCAATATTATACCACTCACATTGCCGCCAACACGAAAGACGCTTGAAGAGAAACGTTTACATCTCAGACTAGATTAATGACAACAACAGTAAGAATATGAGAATGCCAAAAAACGAACATAAAGGAATAAAATAAAACGGATAAAGTACAACCTAATTAAGACGAGTACGCACAGGTATGTATTAAATAAAAGAAAGAAAATAGTCCATTTAAGAGAGACGTTTGGCTTTGGGGAAATGGATATTGATGTTTCAAAAGATTTAGCGGTCCTTGTGATTGGAGGCAGATTTTGTCCGTTTTGCTTTTTTGTCTGTACGCTCCTCGGCGTCATTTTGCAGGCAGAAGCGCATCTGCTACTGATGCTAAAGCCAACGCCGTCTAACGGTGATTGTGAGAAACTATTGAGGCTTTCGTTACGGCTTGCCAGGCGAACAGGGTATAGAAAAGTATCAACACTTCAGGCATGCACTGACCCGTACGATTATCTAGAGTGAATGTGACAAGGACAATTCACTCGAATAGAAACGGTCGGACGAAAATCTTGTCACTTATGCAAATTGATTTCGTTAACAAAACCAAAAATAAAATAACAAGAATTGAGGGATGAATGTAGTAGATGAGAAGTAAAGGGGTAAGAAACATTTATAAGGAGGGAAAGAAGGAGGAAGGGCTAAAATACAAGAGGAGGGGATGAGCGACGGAAAGGATTAACAAGGGGTGAGGAAGCGGAACAAGGGAAGTAACGAAGAGGAAAGGAGGAAAGAAGATAGAAAAAGAAAGGTAGTACATAAGGAAGAAAGGAGGCAGTAAAAAAGAAAACGAAGAAAAAAGAAAAAAGGATAAGGGAGAATAAAGGAAAAAAGTAAAGACGAAAAGAAAGAAAATAGAAGAGAAAAGAATTGAAAAAACATAAGCAACAAAATAAACAAGACTAGGCGAAAAAGAAGGAAAATAATGGAAAGAAATAAAGTATAAACATATAAAACTAAGAAAAAAGAAAACAGAGAGGAGAGAAGAAGTGAAATAAAGAAAAAAGTGGCGCGAGATGGGGTATATCGCTAAAAATAGAAAACTGGTGAGGGGCGGTTAAAGATTTTTAACCACCCCTTCTTTTTTTTTTGAAAAATTTGAGGAATAAAAAAAAGTTATATAAGAAAATAAGAATATATGAAACAGAGAAGAGAGAAAATATTATATTTCTGATTTTTTTAGATGAAGATTGATAATTTGCATAATTTTGGTTATCCGGACTACATTTCTCATCATGAGTGTTATCACAACGTTTCGGCCGCTGTAACCTCTTCAAGTGTATCTCTTCGAACTCTGAAATATTTCTGTCGAACTCGGAAATCTGGACGGAACCCTCTATTTAATCCACGGGAGTAGCATTATCTTGTTCCATCAGACATGACTGGGAGAAGTCTTTAGTAGTTTGCAACTCTGTGTATCGCCCGTACCCAGGATTGAACCTTCAACCTTAAAATGACTATCACTAGAACTGAATTAAATTTAGTACTATATCCACTGCGCCACAGGTCCTTGCAGACACTCAAAGTATGAATTCACTGGATAGTATCTGACTTTTCAACTCCCACCATCCATATACTGTTAAGAAATGAATCGTCCGCTGCCTTTAAAATCGAGCAAAGGCAATATGTAGTAACAGCAATACATAGCAAGAGGAGGTAGACAGCTTGAGAGAAACTTTTAACCGAAACAACTATCCTGAGAGCATGACATCAGCTCCAAGATATCTAGACCGAACACTAAAGGCACCACCCGAAAACTTACAACAGTGTGTATACCATATATGAAGAGCTTGTCGAAAAATGGCCAAAGAATATGTAATCAATATGACATCAGGGTAGTATTAAGAAGCGACTCAACTCTCCGCAAGGATCTTGTGAGAGTCAAACCTCCTACGGAAAAATGTATGACTATAAACTGCGTGTGTGCGATCCCATGTAAGTGTGGGAAAATATACAAAGGTTCGACATTTCGCCCACTAAAAGTAAGGCTAGAAGAACACTGGAAAGCCGTAATACGTGGAGATATCGGAAAATCGTGTATGGCTGACCCTATATGGAGATAAAAGGGAAACCATCTACGCTTATCGGACGAAGTAAACATTATAGATAGAGAAGAACGGTGGAGAGTTAGACGGCTCAAAGAAGCAGCGCATATGTTGGGCAATAATGACTTACTTACGAAGCAGATCTAGTATAGAATGTAATACAATATGGGAACTATTAATTATAAATAATAGATAAGGTAATAATAATAATAATATATATATATGTATATATATATATATATATATATATACATATATATATATATATATATATATATATATGTATATATATATAGTGATATGTAGTAATAAAAGACTACACAGAGAAAAACATGAATAGGTTTAAGGCTCCAAAAATTCATACTAGAACTATCCGCAAGGACCCGTTGCGCAGTGGGTATAGTACTAAGTAAAATTCATATTAATTAATAGAAGGAAATAGAGGGTAAAGAAAGACGAACGACGAATAAAATAAAGATAGAATAGAAAAGAATAAAGTAAGGAACATAAAGAATAGCAATAAAGAAAAGGGGGAAGGGGGAAATTGAAGGTAGGAATAAAGTAAAAACTATATATATATATATATATATATATATATATATATATACACACACATTTTGATAATGTTTGACTCATGAAATAAATAACAAAAACAAGTCATATACAGATAACTGCAACTCATCGTTTTGTTTATTGAAACTTTCCGGTTTACTTAGAGTTTTTTTTTAGAAGTATAATAGATATATATATTGTTACATATATAGTTTTATTTCTTTTTACTTTTCCTATTTAGCTCGATATGCCACCAGACTAAATCACTCATGTAAGTAAATTTAATTTTTTCAGTTATTATATTAGTTTGCTTCTACCATTATTTAAGGGATCATCAGTTGTTTACCATGAAAAACTGTTTCGGGAATTTTATATACATATATATATATATATATATATATATATATATATATATTTGAATCATAACCGCCGATAACAACACTGCGGAGACATCGTACCAAAGACGTTTATCAGGTAACAAAGAAATAAGTTTGTTTTATTCTTGTTTTTTGATGAAAAAAAATGACTCAATACTGGTACCCCCTGATGAAAGAATTTGATTCCGAAATTAATAGGATTAATGTAAAAAACAAAAACAAATAAATAAATCTTGTATTGCTAATATGGCATATATTTCAATTATATATATATATATATATATATTGTTTTACTTATAATATAATTATCCACAGACGCGCGTTCGCCATTTACTGCTCCGCAGCGTGGTTGAATTTTGGCGAGTTACTGCAATCCGGAACCCTGCGGAATCTCGCCAGAATGACTGGACATTTTATAATTCCTAAATGTATTTTATTTACCTCCTCTGCACAAGGTCAGGTGTTGGTTCTGTGGAACAAAATGAATTCGAACCAGGCACACCCAGTTTTAAGTCCTCGTCGTTAACTACTTAGCCACCGTCACCCCGTATACACTTACATTTTTCTTGTCATTGTTTTTGACGCTAGAGACAAGTGACCCAGTTCGATTATCAACTGTGAAACATTTACCTAAATGTCATGAGGAGGTAACTTCCCTTTACATTGTTTTCTGTACCCTATAAATGCGGGGATGCTAGAGACTATTTTATTTATGAATTAATTATACACGACGCCGGATTGCAGGAACTGTTATCACGGTTTCGAATCTCGACAAAATGTAAAAGAGATGACTCCTTCATAGAATTCAGGTAAATACTTCAGTGTTCATAATTTAACTCGTTTACTTGTTTCTATCGCCAAAACCAATAAGAAACAAAATTAATGTGGATATATATATATATATATATATATATATATATATATATATATAAACAGATTGAGATAGATAGCAATTTAGATAGACATTAATATAGTTTTATCGATAGATATATAAGATACCATATTTAAATAGATAGCTATGAATGGATTGAGATTGATATACAGATACATATATATATATATATATATATATATATATATATATGTATATATATACATATATATATATATATATATATATATATATATATATATATATATATATATATATATATATATATATATATATGGGAAAAAAGAAACAATGTTTCAGACAATATGTAAAAATAAAAATGGAATAAAGAATAAGCAATTCAACAACTAACAAAAATAAACTCAAAAACTCATCTTGTAAAGTTCCACCGAGATATTTCGGCCGTAGATACGACCATTTTCGATCAGTTAATAAACTTTATTTCAAAACGGAAAAGTTTTCAAATTTATACAGAGAATGCGATTGGAAGAAAATGTCACGTGCAGAGAACAACAAAACGGGGAGAAAAACATTCCTCGCATTCCTTTTTCTCCCCGTTTTGTTGTTCTCTGCACGTGACATTTTCTTCCAATCGCATTCTCTGTATAAATTTGAAAACTTTTCCGTTTTGAAATAAAGTTTATTAACTGATCGAAAATGGTCGTATCTACGGCCGAAATATCTCGGTGGAACTTTACAAGATGAGTTTTTGAGTCTATTTTTGTTAGTTGTTGAATTGCTTATTCTTTATTCCATTTTTATTTTTACACACATATATATATATATATATATATATATATATATATATATATATATATATATATATATATATATATATATATATATATACGTGTGATCCTATGTAAATAGACTGATTTATTATTAGGTATATTTGAAGATGTTGATGTATATATCTTTAGATATTGTTTTTTATTTATTCACTTTGTTTTCAACTGATCTCTTGTTTTGGACTCCATTCTAATTTAACCGTTCATACCTCAGATTTCGGACTCTGCCATCTGGACTCTATTCGATAACATTAAAATTATGCTAACCAGTAATACATTATTTTACTAATTTGTATCGTTTGGTTAAAATATATTATCTTTGAAAATCAATAGATTACGGTAAACATTTTTTTTAAATCTTTCCTTGAATACCTTATTAATTAATAAATATTGTAATCTAATCAGTTTTTATTTTTACTTATATTAATGTTCTATCTATTATATCGAGCATTCTCTTATCACGATAGGATCTAAGATAAAGATGAAATATTTATCTTTATAGTTTCATTCAACTCTCTCTCTCTCTCTCTCTCTATATATATATATATATATATATATATATATAGAGAGAGAGAGAGAGAGAGAGAGAGAGAGAGGGGAGAAAGAGAATTATGAACATATACCGAGGTAGATAGATTGATAGACATCTGGATATATATCGGGATGGCGATGGCTCGGAACGATCGTTGCATTTGAGGGTCTGTGCGGAGGAGAGGTCACGGAATTCCGCCTGTCCTTCGTCGGTTTATCCGGACGTACAATTGAGTTTGCATGCATTAACGCCCGCCTATTCTTTGTCATGCCCCTGACTTTATCAAAACATCCGACCGCCACTCACGACTCTCTGGGGTGGATAGGTTGGTAAGGGGAAGTCACTGTCGTCGGCGTTTGTTACTTTTCTTATTCTAGACAGGATTTTGCCGATCGCCACTAACCTTTCAAAATCGCCCCCATTATGGCCAATTCACCACACTGAGAGTCTCTTCGATCCCTTGGACAAAAACACGGAGAAAGCTGTCCGTTCATGCGTGTGGACGTTCTCTATTGTAGCAACCCCTGTAGACCGACGAACAGAGTCAGTGGGCAAAGAGATGTTACTTGCAGCCGTCCGGTGGGGGGAAATTGTCTGCTACCTACTCTCGACCGGGTTGATGGGAGGTAGATCTATAGATAGACAGACAGAAGGATAGCGGTATTAACAGACTATGATAGTATAAAAGAAAGATAGATAGATTGATAGATATAAACCGGTGGTAATAGATAGAAATATCGATATATAGAGATATAGAGCGATATATAGATAAATATGAACAGATTACGATAGCTAGCTAAATAATATATATATATATATATATATATATATATATTCTATATATATACTATATATACTATATATATACTATATATAACATATATATATATTATACATATATACTATATATAGTATATATACGATATATATAGTATATATAAATATTATTACAATAGTATATATATATATATATATATATATATATATATATATATATATATATATTATGACCAGCACACATGAACACGCATATATATGTGTACATATATATGTATTAATATGCGTGTCTGTGTGTATATTTCTGTGTGTATATATATGTATATTAACAAAAACAAAAACACTGTATGCGCGCACACGCACCTGCGTACACAAGCCAAAACTAACGCACTTCCCGAAATGTACATGCACTTCAGACACAGGCGCACACACACGCGCAGACACTGTGACTACAGAGTCCGCAATAAAATTTCAAAGAAACTGACCAAAATGTATTTAATCGCCACACACGATGATGACGACAGAGATAAAAGTTAGAAACACACATGCTTAAAAAATATATATAGTTTTACTCAGAGAAGTAAACACACACGGACACACGTACTTACGCACACACACGCGCGTGCACATGCGATGAAACGCCAAACTGTTAAAAATAAGGCCATGTTTTTTAATAGAAAAAATAGCTGAAGATAGCCAAAATGCTCGAAACGCGTTATAAAATTATAAAATTATAAAATAATAAACAATTTTTGAAGTAAATGTTTTTTGCAAATTTACAAATGTTGGTTGCCTCACTTCTTTGAATATACTTTTTCTCTTGGTTGAACTACTCTAGACTTTACTCTCTCTCTCTTTTTCTCTCTTTCTCTCTCTCTCTCTCACTCTCTCTCTCTCTCTCTCTATCTATCTATCTATCTATATATATATATATATATATATATATATATATATATATATATATAGTGTGTGGGTGTGTGTGTGATAACAAAAATAGGACATCCATGGAATCTAATCTAATAAAATTCACAATCTTTTCTTGAATCCAACCATATTTGGAACAAATAAGCATCAGCCTATGCTTGACTAATTTAGAACAATCTTTTTTGATTGCTGTTTAATAGTAAACACACCTGGATACGGCGTAGGGTATTTAATAACATGCATTTCATCGAATGTAAAGGTATTTTAATTATTGCTTCATTACTGGGTATATTAAAGCTGTTTCAATGCAGAGTATTTTAATTAATGTTATTTTAAGTAATGGCATTGTTAAAGGGTATTTTAAGGATATTTTAATGAATGCTGATTAAATTGTATTTTAATAAAATATATTTGTTGTCTTTTAATGTGTATTTTAATGTATTTTAATGGTAATTTAATGAAAATTATTTAAATGAAGAGTATGTAAATGAAAAGATATTGTTAATATAGAATATTTTTATGGAATTAAAAGCATTTTATGGATTTGTTTATGCTTATTTAATAGTATTTTAATAAAAGTTATTAAATGAAAAGTTATTTTGTAAAGGGTATTTAATAGAATTGAGTGTATTTTAATTAATATTTCTTTAAGTGTAGTAAATGGTTTTACTGTAGAGTATTTTAGGTGAATTTATCATTTTGATAATAAAATAATTCAAGCGATAATCATCTGATTAATGATTAATGAAAGCACATTTACTAAAATAAATCTGGTTTTAGAAGAAATTTTAGAATATTTATTCAAATAAAATTTAAAATAATGAGAAATACCTAATTTGATATTCATATATATCACATGATATAGAGATGTATAGAAAAGGGGTTGGAATGTTAACGATATTTAGTGGAGCCTTTTCGGGTGAATTCCTTTTTCAATGATATTCTTAATGTTTGAGTGAACGTAACATATCTTGCATTGATGATTCCCCGGTTTGTAACGCGAACCATTTTGCCATTATTCATCGCCGATAACTTATTTAGTAGAAAGAAATGGAGTTAATTTAGCTTTTTTCTTTCCTTTCATAATAGATTTGAATTCAAGCAATTGAAGTAATAGAAAGTTATTTCAATTCAAATCGGTAATAAAAATGCACAAAATAAAAGCAGGAGACAAAAGCTAAATTAATAGCGAATTAAACCGGTTTGTGTAGGTGGGTAAGAAGAGAAGCTGACGTCTAATTGTGGAGAGCAGCGTCCCATTTGAGCTTTCTGAAAAGGTGGGTGCTCTAAAAAGCGCCCTCCAAGAACTCCGCCGTTCATATTTGCAAAAGCAACCAATTCGCAAGTTATTTTTATTCGTTATTGTTTTTATTTTTTTATATATATATATACATTTTTAAAAGTTTTCTTTATGTTTTTCGTTATTTTTGTTATATTTGGCCCCACTTGTTCTTTGAGTGGTTCCCGTAATTGATTACACAACTTTATTAAGCGATCCAACTCCAGTCAATACATCCCGACCACTCTTACCACGACCAAAACCTGGCCTCAATTAGGCTCCTATTCAGAAAACCTCCCTCGCCCTACCCGAGCAGCATCGTGAGACTTGCTTGATGAATTTATAAAATGCGAAGAGGGAGAAATAAATGTTTGGTAATTTAATTAATTGATCACCCACATGCAAATATGATATTAAGAAACACACTATATATATATATATATATATATATATATATATATATATATATATATATATATATATATATATATATATATATATCATTTTGAAGTACTTGCTAGTCTAGTCACACTGGAGAGCTGTGATACATCTAAAATAATGCCACTATTATTAATTTCTGCATTTTAATATATGTAGATATACATATATGTATACGCATGTATGTTCAGTCATGTACGAATACTCGCATAGATATATTGCCATTATGTGTAGTTAATATAATAATGAGAAATGCTAAACCATATATGCTCAAAGTATATATTTGTGTACACAAACGCATTGTATATATATATATATATATATATATATCTATATATATATATATATATATATATATATATATATATATATTGTATACGTATAGAGAGATCGATTGCATTATAATAGAACTTTGTTGATTGCCACTCGCGTATAATTGATTATTGGATCCAAACATGATTGCATAAATCAAAAGCGAATATAAACTCGGCCACTTGAATTGAACCGATTTTCAATTGCGAAGGTTTTCCTTCTTGAAAAACTAGAATCAAATTATTATTCATTAAACTTTTAATTTGAAACATCGCATTCAGCTTCCCGACAATGTCAAACTACTTTTTGCATCCTATCCTTACCTCCGATCTTCTCTTTCCCCGTATCATTTTTATTCTCTCTCTCTCTCTCTCTCTCTCTCTCTCTCTCTCTCTCTCTCTCTCATGTATATATATACATACATATATATATATATATATATATACATATATATATATATATATATATATACATCATATATATATATATAGAGAGAGAGAGAGAGAAAGAGAGAGAAGGGGAGATATATATAATAGATAGAGAGATAGAGAGATAGAGAGATACAGGAAAACACTGAGACATACAGATAAATAGATGTTAGCTGTGAAAAAATGTGCCCTGTCTGGTCGCCCGATTAAGCTCGAGTAAATTGTTTGAATCAGGAAAAGTTGAGTTCACGAAGCCAGTTAAATATTAAAAAATAAAAAGACAAAATTTAAAGAATGGCTTATTTCCTCTCTCTCTCTCTCTCTCTCTCTCTCTCTCTCTCTCTCCATATATATATATATATATATATATATATATATATATATATATATATATATATATATATACTATCTGGGGCGATATATCCTAAATATACATTTTCAATTTGTTTATTCTTTTCTTTCTTTACTACATCCGACTTTTAATAAACAAAGAGATAACGCGAAAGAAAGAATGACGAAAACGAGAGTAATACGCACATTGAATGAGCGAGTCAAACAACATACTATGAAAGACAGTGAAGTTGGAAGATAGAAATGTAGTTTGGGTGGGTCACTTCATGATTTTTTTTGTGTAAATTACGACTATTTAGAACAATAGAAATGGAACAGATTTTCTTTTAAACATACTTCAATTCTAAAACTGAAGAATATGATAGTATGTATTTCCTGTTATCAAAATATATAACAAACCTCAAGGAAACAAAAGTTGATTGACTCAGCTTCAATATATATATTCATATATAGTAATTCACAGATTGGTGATACGTCTTCTCTAGACTCATCAGTGTGGTTTGACTTAGCAAACTTCGAAACTGGGACTCTAGAATAGAAATATACACGTAGCTTTTTCATCATATCAGTTGTTTTTGTATTAGAAGCCATTATTTATAAACTTACAACAATTATTAATAGAGAATATTTAGAGTAATTTTAAAGATGGCATTTGATTAAATATGAAATAGTTTTATTTGATGTAACAAAATAGTTTTATATTACATTTTTAAAATGGACTCGAAATGCTTCGCAATTAATAATATAATTTAATGTAAAACGTAGATAAATTACTTTCTGTGTATAAACTTCCCCAAATGAGTTTTGCTTAGAGAACGTTTTCTTTAAATATAAGCAAAATACTCAAAATTGTGAATAATGTTTATATTCTATTTCGTCTGCAACACTTGAGTTAAACACGCAAGTGTTGCAGAGAAATATAATATAAACATTCTTCACAATATTGAATTACATTCGTTTTTTCTAATTTTTCAACCATTAAATTGAAATATTTCATTAAAAAGACAATAGTAAAGCGGTCGACCATAGTCGAGGGCGACTCAAAAGCTTCCATTTGATCAGCTACTACACAAAGGTGTCAGGAAGGACACTATTCATTTCTAAGGATTACTCGACTTACCCTTGATCTTCACTGCATAATACTTAATAAGATGGGGATCAAATACAATTTTTTTTAGTCTTTGGTATGACCCGACCGAAGATTGAACCCTTGTCTCCCGTACGATTAGTGAGCACTATTATTGCATAAAGGATAGACAAATAAATGTAAGTTATTATACAACCGATGAATTTTTCCTATGATTTAAAGCTAGTGCCTACCTTCGGGCAAAACTAACGGAAAAGTTATGTTCGACAAGTGTCCGCACTAACATTCATGTAAAATTATAAAATTACTGACGTAATTTTATAATTTTTCATAAATTAATTATTATTATCATCTGATGACCTAAATATACATCTACCGCTGACCATTTTATCTAGAGTGGAAGATATTTTTCTGAATTTATTTAAAACAGTGGAGGTTGTCTGACTTGCTATATTCTTTCTCCCCCACTGTCACCACTTGGAATGGTTTCGTCCGGATGTTAAGAAAAGGCATGATTTTATTCAATAATTTTTGTGTGACGGGACGGTGTTAATATATTTATACTAG
This sequence comes from Sepiola atlantica, assembly GCA_963556195.1. NCBI lineage: Eukaryota > Metazoa > Mollusca > Cephalopoda > Sepiida > Sepiolidae > Sepiola > Sepiola atlantica. The sequence continues at coordinate 147,422,669 of OY744520.1, read as the reverse complement.
CGGTACCTGTGGAAATTCCACGATACTCTCGACATCAATCTGTATAATTTACTGTTAATAATAATATGGGTTTTGAAGTAGTATTAAGAAATAATACTCTTTCATCTTCCATAGAATTAACTTCCTCTTCTTTCAACTATTAATCTGAATGAATCTACGTAAAACATAGCATTTTTATCTGAGAGAACGGAATAAATGGAGAAATGTAGACTACGTAGGGTATATATATAGAGAGAGAGATAGAGAGAGATAGGGAGAGAGAGAGAAAGAGAGAGAGAGGGCGGTTAAAAAAAGCAAGTGAGAAAAAAGTGAAGGAAAAAAGTATGGGAGGGAAAGAAAGGAGCACGTACAAACAGAAGTGGTAAAACGTCACTTCTATCTATACGTGAATCAAGGCCATTAATATATTAGCGTACTAAAAGATAGATAGATTAAGAAATGCATAGATATATGTAAAATTGGAAATTCATCGATGTATAAGAACTATTCGACATAAGCGGTAGATATAAAATAATGAAATAAATAATATAAACGAAGTAGATAAATTGTATATAAGTATGAACAGATAGGGGAAGATAGATATTTTGATATTTTCTATTGAATAAAGGGAAATCCCAGAATATTCCAATCTTCTAAAAGTAATAAAAAGAAATGACTATCATATTTTGTTGATTGTCCTCAAATTCAATGACTCTAAGCCAAAAAGCGAGTCTCTATTTAATTTACAAAAATACGACAAAAGTTACAGAAGCTCACACGTCGCTTTAGAGATAGAGGCTAACAAGGTAGGAGGCACCAGAGAAGAGACCCCCTCCCAAAAAATAGAAAGATCTTCGATAAAGAAATTATTCCTAAAGGAAAAAAAAGGAAAGATGTTATTAATATTATTTTTATTTATAACGAATAATGACAAATATTCATTTGTCAAGCCAAGAAATAAGAAAGAGAGACGGGGGAGAAGGAAAGATTTGTACAATGGGGTCGGTCAGGATTTTGAATAAAAGCAGACGATACATTATTGAACGGGGAAGATGGCCTCATGAAAACGAGGCTGAACAATCTCGAACATTTTGAAGAGATTTAACGAGGTGTCGCCATCAAAGGTAACACACAAAAAAATGCCGGGGTTTGAAAATGAAATGAAAATAAAAATAGAATTAATAAAAGATACAATGTTCATACACACATAACGATGCACCTCATATATATATATATATATATATATATATATATATATATATATATATATATATATATATGAACAAATTAATAAATCAATGCGACCAACCCCTGATCACTCACAATGTTCAAGAAATAATATTCCTGGAGTTGCGAAAGGGGATAAAGCATGAATATTGTATTAAGAGATCACTTCAATGATTGATATTATCATCTTTTCATTTCTGCCTAGACAAGAAGACGTCTATCACAATGGTCGTGACTAAAAGATAATTCAATCTATCGTTAGGATTTTGTAGACACAGTCCAGTAAGAACTATTGGGGGTTCGACGGTATTATCTCATACCTTTAGAATCATTCACAATTTTTGTTTCCGACACATTTTTTATTCGGTGTGTATTAAGTTTTGGCAGTGTAATAGCGAGGGCATGCAGTGTTATTTGAAGACAAGAGGTATGTTACATTTTTTCAATATCCAAGGGTGTTGTGACTAAAGCTGGTGTCATGCATGTTTTTGAAGAATGGGCATATCACAAAAGATTGGGTACATATGGTCTCAAACTGGCAACTGTTTTATCTCTCTGTCTCTAACTCCTTTCTATCTCCCCCTCTCTGTCTATATAATACACAAACACAGGCTACATGAAAGTATATTTTTCGTAAGACCCACTATCATTTGTTTTATCTGTTCATACATCGTTCGGCTCTCTATCGTGTCTGCCGATGGTACTAAGTGGTAGCAGAAGAGGGAATACTATAGAGTTGTTTGCGGTTTCAGACGTAAACACAGAGTTATTAACTCGCCCAGATCTGTACGACGTGTAAACCCCTCACCGATTCACAGATTAAGAAGCTCAATAGCGTCCGACATTTGAGGTGGAATTGAATTAATTTAGAAACAATCATAAAACGCGAATTAATAGATCATTTTTGGGAACTATCGAATGAACTACCCAACATAACTTAATCTGCATATTAATATTGTATTGCTTATGTTTGTTGATTTGGGGGGGGGGGCGATCATGACAGTTTATGGTGATTCACTTTCTAACTGATTGAGAGAGAAAGAGAGAGGGGTAACTCTCTTACATGTATTACGTCTCCCCATTGCCTGAAATATATACGATTTGTATTCACTTAAAGGTTTAGCTATGTTCAGTGTTGTTTTTTTTTGCGATAATGACAGCTTATGAAGACTATCTTATAACTATCATTGTTGTACATATTTCAGGCAAGTCTTCGTAGATCAGCCGTAACATATCTGAATCTTTTCATGATCACCCACGCTGAGGAATTGCAGATACAGTGAACATGTGTACATGAATAACAATATTTTATCTATAAATAGACATATACGCCCCTAAATGGGGCGATCTAATGCAAGTAAGGGAGTTAACTTTCTAACAATCACTTAGGAAGTCAATCACTATAAAATAGCTTTCATAAGCTGTCATTATCGACAAAAAACAACAACAACTATAACTAAACATGTAAGCGATAAAAACTCGTACACACTTCAGGCAAGTCATCGTATCTCAGCGGGAAAATCTCGGACTACGGACAATGTGATTGTGGGTTCGAATATTGCTATAATCAGCTACGCTTAAGAGCTGTACATACAGCAACACATATGTACGTAAATAACTGTTTTATCTATGAATTAATAGTGTATTGATAGTCTACATGTTGGGTGCATTGATTGTTTTAAGGTTGGAGTTTATATAAATTATTTAAAAAATGAATACTCATTACATATTAATGTTAGAAAAATATGACCTGTTAAGTCACCCAATAAGCTTGGTTTTAATTGTTTGAATCAAGAAAAGTGCGTTTGCAAAGCCAGTTTAATATAAAAAATTAAAAAGACAAAATCCAAATTAATCGCTCCTGTTCGCTATATCGCTCGCTCTCCTTCCCTCTTTACCTCTTTTTTTCTCTTTTATAAGTAAAATAGTTGTACTACTTGTAGTGATATTTCCGTTTGTTTATAATGTACTATTCCGATCTTTTTATTCTTTTCTTTCGTTATTATATTCGATATAGATAGAGAAAGATAAAGAAATATGGAAAGGACAGCGATAGAAGTGGTATAAAATTAGAGCGATGAGGCATGAAACATACGGTTAGAGAGGAAGAGAGTAATAGACATAACCTTAGTAAATTATGAGTCACTTGGTGAATTAAATGCGAAGTAAGTGTAATGAGAACAATTAAAAGGCATCATTTTTTCAAATATAACGCATTCTAAAACTAAGAAATATGTTAGTATGTATTTTGTGCGATTAAAATATACACCAAAACGCCATAGGGAAACAAATGTTGATAAACCCAGCTTTTGTATAATAATAATAATAATAATAATAATAATAATAATAATAATAATAATAATAAATTGACTAACATTAATTACACACGTATATTTGCATTACTAATGGAGATTTAAAAATTAATGAGTTACGTAGTTATTTCATCTAACACCCAACTGATTAAACAGCGTTAATCCATTGAAACGACCTCCCTCCGCATTTGATTTCTTAATACTTTCATATACAATATTATCATTTTTTCACGATCTTACCTGAATTTATGATTCCATGTTTAATTTATAAAAAAAAAGATGTGATTTTCTTTCTTTACTGTCAACAAAAAAAAACTAACACATTGTACTGTAAAACTATACAACTTATTTTAGAATAAATTGTTTAATTAAAAAAAGGTCATTAAACAAACAAACACACACACAGTGTTCTCTGTATTTGATTTGTCGGTGCGTTTTCATTTTAGGACCCGCGCTAACTTTGACCCCGTCGTTAGGGTCAAGGTCAACGTGGGGGTTAGAGTTAGGATTAGGTTTTCTTTTTTTTTCCTTTTTAATTAAAAATATTTATATGTATGGGGGAGGATGAAAAAAATTGGGGAAGGCGGTACAAAAACTTTTTTTTTCTTTTCTTAACTAAAAATATTTCTATGTATGGGGGAGGCTACAATAAAAAAAATGAGGGGGGTGCAAAAAATGTTTTCTTTCTTTTTAAAGTAAAATATTTCTATTTATGGGGGAGAGTAAAGCAAAAATCGGGGTAGGGTCGAATTTCTTTTTTTCTTTATTTTCAACTAAAAAATTATTGGTTAAAAACAAAGAAAACCAATATCTAACCACCCAAGAAATATGACTGGGCCTCCATCAGTTTACACGTGATCGTTTATTTCTGACGCGGCAGCCTAGCAAAAATATGCGACCGGAGGGAGCATATATTTGCTAGTAATGATAATAATAATAATTATAATAATAACAATATCAATAATAATAACTGAACAATCACTGATGATGACGTATGTGATAACTCCTAGTAATTATAAATAATAATAATAATAATAATAATAATAATAATAATAATAATAATAATAATAATAATAATAAGATTCGAATGGAATTCGGAATGAAAAATGGGCACTACTGGGAAAGAAGAGGGGAAAACTCGAAACAGCGGAGCGCATAGGACTGTCTAACCACAAGCGATGAAGGGATTTAGTCACCCTGACATGTAAATATCTTAGAGGTCTGGAAGCGCACACTCTCAAAGCAACAGAGATGAAAGAGAAGTCCAGAAATCAACACCTAAAAACAAGAAATGCCACCCATAGCATCATTAATAAAAATCTGAAATCCTTTCTGTAATCAAACTATATTTGTTACAAATAAACTTTAATCTATGCATGATTTGTTCACTCAGATTCAGTCATGAATGTCCAACAGTCTTTGTTTTATCGCTGTTCAATGATAAGCACATCCAGATACGACGTGCACAATTGTCAATAACTCTGACATATTCCTCTATTTGATTTTTGCTGTGATCGCCTTTTTCATTTCCGGAATAATTATTATTGTTTAGATAACCCCACAGATAAACCTATGGGAGGTTAAAGTCTGGTGAGTGTGAATCTCATTCGGGATCACACTTCCAACTGATGAGACGATCACCAAAGTGGCTCATATAACTGGATCGAGTTAAAACAAAGAATGTAAAGTTGCAATGGTCACGGAAACAAGTAGAGAGGTCTGGAAATCGGGGAATACTAGTTGTCACTTAGACTCCAAATAACATTTGCGGTGGTTTCCAATGAGCAATCACTGGTTAGAACTTGTGTGAGAATTCCTAGTGAATACTACTACTACTACTACTACTACTACTACTACTACTACTAATAATAATAATAATAATAATAATAATAATAATAATAATAAAATAAATTTACAAAAATAAATACATAAAAATGTAAAAAAATGGTACAATCCTAGGCTGACACCACTCAAAATATTTTCATAGGGACAAGGAGGATGAGAAGACCGACGGGGACAGCACAAACCAGACCTTAACTGGAAGTGTAGAGAGTGCTGCGATCTTGGGGAGGCTTATTGCCACCCAAATCCCAGAGAACACCAATGGTCCTTACCAGCGATAAATCAATGGTAAACGGCTGTTGCGATACTGCAATGTTATCTGCGGTGGCTATCGAAAAGAGGTGGAGAATACTGGAAATCTGGGGAGTCTTGTTATCACGCAAACTCCATGGAATACCACCGGTTGTCCGTGAGCAATCACTGATTACCTGTCTGAGAACTCTTAGTGAGTACAAATAATAATAATCTGTGAAGCATAATTTTCCCGCATACTCCAGCGAACACCAATTGTTATTGCTTGTGCGAAATCACAAATAATAACTTGAGTGAAAACTCTTAGTAAATAATAATAAGAACAATAAGTAAAATAAAAACTGAAAAAAGGAGAAGAAATAGTTTTTAGTATGAGAAGAAATAATTGAAAACGAAAGAAAAAACAGAAAAAGCAAATAAACGAAAAAAGCACAAAATAAGAAAAAGGTGTACATGTATCATAATCCGTCGTTTAATTTAAATTGGAAAGAAGGAAAATGAACGAAGAAAAAGTTGTAGTTTGAGGATTGGAGGAAAAAGATTAAAAAGAAGGGGAAACAAAGTGAAACAAAGTGAAACAAAAATACGAAAAACAAGAAAGGAATGAGTATTCCAATGAAAACGAGAAGGTGAAAAGTAGAAGAAAAAAACTAAAAGAATGGAAATTGAAAAAATGAAAGAAAAAAAGAATCGAAATGAAAATGGAAGGAAATGAAGATAAAAAGGAGAAGAAAACAATAGAAAAAATAAAAATGGAAATTAAGAAGAAGCAGAGGAAAAAGAAGAAGGAGAAGAAAAATAAAAATAAAAATAAGAAGATGAAAAATAATAAGAAAAATAATAAGAAAATAATAAGAAAATAATAAGAAAGATAATAAGATGAAAAATAATAAGAAAGATAATCAGAATAATAACAAGAAAAAGAAAAAGAAGAAGAAATATAATTTAAAAAATAATGAGATGAAAAATAATAAGAAAAATAATAAGAAAAAGAAGAAGAAAAAGAAGAAAAAGAATAATAATAAGAATAGAATAAGAGGAAACACAACGTTATCACAATCAAGAAAAAGACGCAGAACTAACAGAAAAATTACCAGATTAAAGACTTGTATTATTTGATTTATTCAGACTACTATTCTCATCTTGGTTCTTATATTTACCACACTTTCAACTTTAGAATCCTCTAACTTCTCGAGTTCGATAGCAAACAATCTCAAGTTAGACTACAAGGTCCCCAAGTTCGAAAGGATACACCTGAAGAAGGTCGGAGATTACATCGGCCAAAATGTTGTGAAAATAATAACAGAGATGTGAATAGTAATCTTAATAATCCAAATAATCCAAATTATTTATTTAGTATCGCATAATTCCGAAACATGATAAAATACACCATTCTACAAAAGAACAAAAACTTAAAAGTCGCAACCGAAAAATAAAATAAAATACGGTCTTGTAATGATAAAAAATGGAAGAAATCGCAGACGAACTGCCGGAATATATTTCCCAATTTGGTTTACTCCCTCCCTTTTCCAAAAGTATCCACATCATTTCCTCCACAATGCATTGGGTCAATAGATATCTTTTCATGGTCTTTTCTATATGGTTCCTTCATTTCTACCTTGGCTATGCAATCCTTTCAAACTTTGCCTAACCTTACTTTCATGTTTTTCGTTATTTTTCATCTCATATTTAAAAAATCTTTCTTTTCACCCAATCCATTTTTCTCTAATTTATGATTATTTTTTTTTATAATTGTGTCCTTCTTTTTAATTCTTTCTTTCTGTTCATCGCACACATTCCCGCCTTTTTCCTAACTCATGGGGTCTTTTGGTTGTTTGTTTCTGTGTCTATTTTTCTATATAAAAAATACGAACAATTCCTCTGGTGTGTGGCATCAAGTCCTTTATTCGGCGTTGTCCCCGGAAGAGCAGACGACATATATTCTGCGCTATTTTTTAGAGTTTATTTTTTAATTCTTCCTCTTTTGGTTACTTTTTCTAATGATTGGTAGCTGGCTGGCAGATATCACCGTTGCAGACATTGTTGTGGAAATAGAAGTAAGTCTTCGTCTTAAAATTCCAACCGCTTTTCATTCTCACACCATTCTTTGAATTTCCTTTCACCCATCGCTCTTATTCGACAAAAAAGTATCAATCTTTTTTTCGTCTGTTTTATTCTGTCATATCGGCCATTGGTTTGTCGACATTTTTGTTGTTTCTTGTTCTTGTTGTCACTGATACGAGTATTTCTTTTATTGTCTTCGATAAGAACAAAAAATAAACATATTTAAAAAGGAATCTCCCCAACCACCCCAAAAAGAGACAGATCTTCGAGATTTAGCAAGAACAGAAAAACAAATAATGCCGAACTTAATTTTTTTAAACGCATAGAATAAAGAGGATGCCTAACAATCGTATAATCTCGTATAATCTCACATGTGGTTGTTTCAGATTATTGAAAGCAGAATAAAAGAACGGGAATGAGTGAAGATATCGTTACATTTTTGGTGAGGGGTGGACAACAAAAAACATAAAAACAATAATAACAGGTACAACGACCAAAAAGATGGCTGACAAAATGGGGTTTAAAAATATCTCCTTTGTATAGAAAGTTCCACATTCCACAGACTGAGTCAACTGTGCAACGCTATAGAACAATTAATGGCATTTAAAATGTTACCAAAATATTTTAATAGAAGAAAAGAAAGCCTAAAGCCTTGCAGAAAATGCCTTTAAATAGAAGATAATAAAAGAGGAAATATGTTGCTCTAATGGGAAATAATGGTGATGTGCTGATGTGGCATCTTTAACAAATGGCATTATCATATCTATATATAGATACATCTCTCTGTGTGTATCTTTATTTTATAAAGTTAGATATGTGTATATGTATACATATTTGTATGTACAGAATTCACTCAACTAATCAAAAGATCAATAGGAGTTTTGGAGCACAGCTGGGAGGCGGAAGAGGTCGTAATGTGGACTATATTTTCTTAAATTAAGTTTCTTGTGAAGAGAGTCATAAGGCAATGAAGCCCTTCATGAAAATTCAGATACCTCTGATTTTTTTAAAACTTAAATAATACGTATAAAAGATCAATTAATAAAATTACAGTTGCTTTAGCTACTTTAGAAATGGGTAAAACCTCCCATTTGAAAACACTATTTTTCAGATTTGCATTACATTTGTTCCATAGTCATTCGACACCAATCAAGCAAGATTCCCTGAATTTACATTTCTTCTGAAAACCCTTTCAATTTTAGACATTTTCTGAAATCAAAATCATGTAATACATTTTGATCTAAATAAGAATATGGATTCGAAACATAAGGTTTAACACCATTATATGTTGATTTTAATCTTCGCAACGGATCATAAAGTGGTGCAAAAATGTTCTGTTCGGAGAATTAATTTTACCCGTACTGGGACGAGTAGATCAATATGGCATCTAAGGTTTCAGGCCGGTGAACGAACGCAAGCGAAACTAAATACTTGGTCTCTTAAGGGTCTCTTCCTGGATCACATTCAAACAGGCCGTTCAATGCATTCTGTACTTCATCTCATAAAAACTTTATTTCTTCACGTTTATTATTATTTTTAATTGATTTTTCTCATATTTCCCCTATAAATAATCGGTGTGGGTTTCCTATTAGAATCAAAGACACCGAAATATATCAAATGTGTGTCCGTCCAAAACTATGATTAATCTGAATCAATGACCCGTTTTTATTATATTTGCTTTGCGAATTATAAAATCCACAACAACGATGTCTGTTAGTATAAAACACACTTTAATATTTAAAAGGAAATGTATAGTTAATGCCCTTTAAGATTTAATAGTCTTAATAATAGAGCCCCGTTTGGAATTACAAGATTGTTGTCATCCTAGTAATTATGCAAAGTTCCGCTCGAGCGTCGAACACTATCAACAACAAAACGCTTGTCCTCGCCTCTCCGGTAAGTACACGTTAATTTTAATTACTGTCCATGGCGATTTCTCGCGGCCGTGTGGACATAGGGGTGAGGCTCGTAATTCTAGGCTGAATGTACAAAATGCGTTCGGGCCCCCCGACCGCTTGCAACGTCACTCCTGCACTGATGAGAGTAAAACACGCTGAAACGACGTCATTAGTAGGTATAAAAACATTTTAATATTTAAAATATAAATATCACTCTAAAGATACCTTTTGATATATATATATATATATATATATATATATATATATATATATATATATATATATATATATATATGAATTGCAATCTCACAGATAACCATCCCAATAACATAGCGTATCCTCCCCTGTGCACCTAATTACTCTATTAACCCATAACACTTAATGTAAATTGAGAACTAATATTATTCTCCTCCACTCCACTAATCCTTAACCGCTTCTACTTCAACGCTCTAATGCCTATTCTTTTTTTTTTCAAGCATTGGCCAACTCTCGTACACAGTCACCCATTGCTTCCCTTGTATTTGATCCATTGACTCTGTATACGCTTCGCTCTACCGACAATATTTTGGTCATAGATTCCATTACTCTCACCTTTAAACTCCCTGGTTACTCATATAATGGTCCATTTGGCCCCCATTAAAATCTATTTTTAATTTTAACACACTAGTTCATCACTTAGGTTACATAATTCAACCCAATCATACCCCATAATCCGTATGCTAGAACTCAATTGTTGCAATCAGACTAACACTGTTCTCAATCCTAACTTCAGTTATACATTAAAGTATCTTATTTAGTCATGCATTTAATATTTAACTAACTGGGAATTATTTAAAGTCTTTACACATTAAACTCTGAAATACTAGTTTTTGTCGGAATTATTACATATTAAACACGTAAATTCCAGATTTCCATTCGTCTAAACCCTAATTTTCCAATTTCAACCTTTTTAAATATCCTGAATTTTATATAAGTTTGTATAAAAATCAGTTTTAATTACGGGACCCTCCCCTTACAGAACTATTTACTTACTGACCTGAATCACTTCTGTTTTTAGCGTATGATAACCGCACCCCAACTCGCATCGGTTTATTATTTACTAGCAATTTGCAGTCACCAAACAAACCCTTCCTCTTCTCTGCTCACAGCATTGGCCATAGTTCATTTAACTAACCCTATCACCCACCTCCTTTTTCTTATCCCCTTCCACTTGGCGTTGTCTCGAAGTCAATATTTAAATTCCCGACTGCCTGCATTTAATATACACATTTCAAACTCAACTTCTGAAAAACTACTTTCATTCTCGGTCCACGAAAGTATTTTACAATGCCCCTAATTCTCAAAATTACATCCGAGTAAGTGCGTTCCATCTACGATTAAAGTAAACATCTTTCTATTGGATTTACTTTATTTTGAACATTTTCAACGCTGCCTTCACGAAACCCCTTTTTTCATTTTTAAATCTCCATTCACCGGACAACTTATCAAAAGACATTCACCTACTGGACAGACTCCATATTTTTTACACACATACTCTTACTATCAATTACTTTACATTTTTTCAAATTTTGAATTTTGGCTTTTCAACTGCCAACTTATCAATCTATGTAATTCCTCTGATGATAAGATTTTGATCTTTGAAAAGCCTTGGCTTAAGGAAATAAAAATGAACATGTTTCCATCGAGTACACCTTGCATTGAACAATCAAAGTTGAAATAGATTTGTCATTAGTACATCTTTATATGTCTTCCTTCATTTATCTTTATAATTGATCTACCTCGTATATTGAGTTTAAACCATTTCACTATAGGTTCTATTCTCTAAAAGTATACTTTTAGTTTCATATTTTATATATATATATATATATATATATACATAAAATATTAATTTTTAGTAAATAATATTAAATTATTTTTACTTACATACGCCAACGTTTTAAGCTTTCACTCTCATCAGTGTAGGCAATGATAATTTCAGACGGCGGCAAGGTTCGAACCTCTGCTACAGAATAATCCTACACTCCGTAAGCAAGCGTCATAATGAATGGGGCATAGGGCATTACTACGCAAAGAAGGGAATTTAAGTTCTATTCATGCGAAGGAAGAGCTATATAGAAAGACTGACTAGAGATTCAATATATATATATATATAATATTTATATATAATATTTAAATATAATATTTATATATATATATATATATATATATATATATATATATATATATATATATATATATATGTATACTATGACACGAAATATTTTCTATACATTAGATATTCAGTCAAACAATTAGATATTTTTAAACTTCAAAAAAAAGTATCACACAAATAAAAACCGATATTTAGTAACTCCAAAGTTTACTAAACTTTTTTTAAATTCCCAACAGGTTTAGTAAACGAATTTTAATTTTAATTTGGAACGTTATAAAAATCAATTCCATTTTAATTTGGAACATTTTATTAATATTTAAGCTTTCAAATCTTATTAAGATGATCTAAATTTGAATAGGGGTTGCTATTCAGAACATTCCAGAAAAATATTTATGATTAAATTTGAGTATTATTAAAAATACTGTGTCATTTTCTTTCTTAATTTATTGACAAAACGGGCAAAAATAGAATAAGAGATCAAAACTACCGTCAATTGCATTGTTAACCTTCATAGCAATAGACTGTGTCAGAGAAAGATTAAATGTGCTATCCAGTTCAGTTGGTATGATCGTTTGTAATTGGATTAAATGTCATCTTATCCGTGCTTAAAAACGCTGGCGCAGTTTTAGAGAAAAGAACGGAGGGTACGGTCAAGATTATGAGCGAAACACTTTGGCAACGAGCTGGGGGTAGCGCTTAAAGACCTTTTGCAATGACTAATTATTAGTGGAGTAATTAGTCTTTCACCTCGTCGATATGACATCTCCCCGAGGACTTCAATGAAAAAAAAGTTTCTTAAGAGAAAACATATTCTTACCAGAGCATCGTATCAAACCGACAGCATTTTGGAAAAATATACTTTGGTAAAGGTCTGGAGGAAGCAGGGTACTGAATATTCATCAAAGACTACTCTCGAAAAAACAGTTAAATCTGTAGAAAGATCAATCGTTTTACTTCAGTGGAAAACGTGTATTAAACATTGAAGTGATAGAAGGGGGACGAATGGAGCAGATTATACGGATATTTTATAGGGAAATTTATGCCAGAGTGCACATTCGCTAGGTTTTGAATTAGAGTGGGTTTTTTCACAAGAAAACGATCACATAAATACTACAAAGCAAATCATGGTTGAATCAAAATAGAATAGACGTTTTAAAATGGTCAAGTCCATTTCCATATCTCAACTCGATTAAAAAATTATGCGGGGAGCTCAAACTGAGAATTCAAAAAAATAACATGCAAAACCTCCATGAACTATTGCAATTATTTCGTGAATAATTGAAATATATTAGCCAATAAACATGCAAGAAATTCGCAGATGATTAGCCTACATGCTGTAATTATCAAAAACGGTTCCATTACAAAATATTAAAAGAGTATTTAATAAATGAATTGGAAACGTTTGCATTAATATGTATTGTTGTTTTCATTGTTGGATACTTTTATTGATTAGTTTTGAAAATCTGATTCTTTGATTAAAGGTTTAACACATGTATTTAAGCAGTAAAAGTTCATTTACTTGTGTTAGAAATACATAAAGAAACCTTTTTAGTAAGGTTTTGTAAACATTGTATGACACAGTATATATATATATTAATAAATAAAGATAGGGATAAAATGATCCGACGTAATGTAAAATGAAACAAGAAAAGCCAAAATTCTATATTATTTATGTGTTTATCAACGTTTTGTCTTTATTGAAAGACTTCCTTAGGATGAAGAAAAATGAAGAAAAAATCACACAAGCATCAATTTGATTTGCCTGAATGTTGCGAGCTTCAGCTTGTTTGTGATTGAAAACAAATCAAAGAAGTGAGAAGACAGAAGAAAACTGCGCGTCAAGCAGCAGCAGCAGTCTATAGAGTTTTTAGGGGGTGGGAGTAATGTGCTGGTTGAGATGAGTTTATTAATTCGGCTTTGAAAGAAAGATTGTTGTCTGTGTCATCGTGTCAAACGAACGTAGGGGCCGATGTTTGAAGGGGCGAAAGTCTAGGCTAGGGCGTAACAATTAAGTATACACATGTGAAAATCAATGCCACGTTTTGAATTTAAAAAAGAGGAATGGAACGAAGAAAAATAATTTCTAGGTAAAAGGAATCGCGTGAAAAGTTGTGCAAACCCAAAATATGATGACGGAAAATTTGGCGAAAAACAATAAACAAGAATCTCAAACAACAAATGCTTCTCTCATAAACAGACATGTTCTTTTACTCCCTCATTCCAATAATACAGTAATCTGCGACACACTTAATAAACTATGAATTCCTGCAATACAAATCACATCACAAACCATAAAACAAACAATAAACTCTGCAAGACACCTTCGGAAACAATGCACATCGAACGCCAGTATATACACTATCTCATGTAAAAACTCTCATCAAATATACACAAGATAAACTAAAGGGGGACTGAGGAAAAGGCTCAGATAACACAAAAGAGACATACAAAACTGAAACTCCCTTAACGCGCTTTTCCCCCACGCTGTACAACACGACCACTCATTTAACTTTGAACAGGCTAAAATCATTCAATTCATATCAAATAAATCTCGACGCAGACTCATTGAAGCAGCACTAATGACAAACTCCAACACCATCAAACAACGTAATGGTTTCTATAATTTAACTCCGGTAATCAACAAACTCATCATGTCTGAACAAAAATTAAGATCATATTAAATTTTGAAATATAAATGAATTGATCTGAGACTTACCGTCTGTTTTCATTTATTCTTGTTTATTCTTATTCCACCTTCTTCTTTTTCAACATGACATTGCTTTTGCCTCGGAATTCTCACCTTCATATATATATATATATATATATATATATATATATATATATATATATATATATATATATATATATATATTGCGTGTGTATGCAGCAAGCATTACACCTTTCTCCCAAGAGAAAAGCAAAAAAGGATATTTATGCACATAGGTTAGTTGAAGAAAGATTGACAAAAAAGAACTAAATCACATAAATACTTCTTTTATAAAAAACACCGAAAATCAACCAAGATATATTACGTTTTTGGTTTTATTTTCCCTCAGAATATTTTTGCTAGCGGCAAAACTGCGATCATCAAATGTTCTTTCGTACGCCATCTTTGTAAATGTCCTTAAAGTTTGCACTAAAAAAGTTTTGTAAGATCTTTTTTTTCTTATCTCAGCTACTAATATATTTAGAGTTATCCCGTTTCAATTATTACGTATTTTATCCCTTCACATGAATCTCCAACTATCTGTTTCATTCACTGCTTTATGTCTCTTTCTCTCACTCTTTCACTTTCTCCCACTCTCTCTTTCTCTCTTTCTCTCTCACTTTCTCTCTATCTATCTATATGACCATTTACCTCTTTCATTCATAGCTCCATTTCTCTCACTCGATATATATATCTCCTCTCTATGTTATTCTGGCTATATCTTTATCTATTAATCCCTGTCTGTGTTAGCGTTCTCCCCCCTCTCTCTCTCTCTCTCTCTCTGTCTCTCTCTTTCTCTGCAATAACATATTATTCTATATTTGCCCATATGAAATGTCTTTGTTGAAAAAAAACTTCTTTCACAATTACACTAATGTTATCACATCTATAGTTTGGTTCATTTATTTTACGGCATATTGACATCTTTGGGTCATATAATGAAACACAGTGTTGTATACTAAAGGTTGAGGGGAGTATGTATCATGTGACTCTGACGTCGTGAACAAGAAGTGAGATATCGAACTATCTTTCCCGGTTAGAATTCACCGAGAGCGGACGCCTCCGGTGCCGTAACGTAAAACTCCCAGACCTGGGACAGAAAAAATGGTTGCCCCGCGTTATTAATAGCGATTTGGCGCCACTTTTTACGAAATTATTAAGCCAGGGTTTTAATAAAGAAATCAACCGTCATTTATTGGGTTATGTTGTTAACATATGAGTCGACGACAGCACCTAGTGATAATTAGAGATTGTGACTCGTCATCATATTAAAAGCACATGACATACATATTGTAAATGCTCAACTGTATACGATTAGTTGAACACAAGTTCCCCAATAAATGGTTGGAGACAAATTGTTGGTTCATAAATTTTCCAACATCATTATTGCGTAATCGACAGGGTTTGAACTCAGCATAGTCGATTTCATAGTCCACGATGGTATGCATAATTTTAATGATACCCAATGTATATGTGATGTATAACTGAAGAAAAGGGGGTGCTATGGCGTGATGGTGTGTGTCCCACACCTATTCGATTCTGTTTTTACGATTTTTAAAAAAGGGCAAGACGAAACTAATAATAGCTTCTATAGATGTACAAATTAAAACACACAAAGCCATTATATCTCTCACTATCTCTCTTAAACAGACACACACACATAAATACATGCATACATATATACACACCAATTCACTTATACACAGAGACACACAAAGTCGAGAACTTGTAAAGAGATATACATATATATGCACACAGAGGTAAATGGAGATACACACTATTTTGAATTACCTACTCGAAAGAACTTGAATGCCTGTCCTCGGGTGTCTTCGGTCTCTCTTTACAAGGGTTTGTCAGGACAACCTAACATGAGTCTACCTCACCCTAGAAGTAAACCCTGACCTGACCACATATTCAAAATAACGTAGTATTCGAAGCCCAAATAAGATCTCGGTTTGGTTACACGCCTATACAGGGATGGTGTATCTTCTCCTAACGATGTTACTCCAAGTAACAGCACTGAACTGAGTGATCCACCAGAGCAGATGAATTCTAGTTCTGGAATCCGGTAAGACCAAGAGACCAAATATAAATACACTGGTCAATTGGGGAGAGGAAATTTAATGTGCTTAACTTCTTCACAAACTAAACGCTTTAGAGGTAAAGGATAACTTTAATGGACTATTCAAATATCTGTGTATCTCATATAGAGATCAAGTGTTAGCCCCAAGAAGAGGGTCCCTTAATTTTTAATAACTTCGACTGAAGTAAAAGACAACGATAAAAAATACACACAGTGATGTACATAGGTACAGATGAGCGCAGGAAATAGAGGCAAACACACTGACAGAAACACACACTTAATTAGATACAGACCCGCACAGAGTCAGATAGATAGACAAAGACAGAAACTGACAAATACAAAGATGTGCATATCCATGTTCAATGATATGCTTTACATGTGCACCTGTGCCATGCAAAATTTTCAATAACGCTGAAACAATCTTCTCTGGGCAGTGCCCTCATTTTGTCTGTGAAGCCCTTCTTCAGTTTAGGGATTGTTTTGATGGACATTATATTTGAGATAACCCCACAGCTGAAACTTATGGTTTAAGTTCCAGTGATTGAGAAGCTCTTCCAGGACGACATCTTCTACTTATAAGACGATCACCAAAGTGTCCCCGAAGTCATTCTAACGAGTCTTTTAAAGTGTGGAGAATTTCTATCACACGCAGAGGATTTTCTGCAAGTGTTTTTACATTCCATCACGTACACTGCATGCGAAGCAATATCAAAATATGGAATCATTGGTGGATACCGGATCTTTTATGAGAATGGACACTTAATCAAGCTCAATGCTGAGCACTATTTAATGGTTGTTAAGAAGTATTGGGCAAACGACGAAGTGGTGTACATAGTTTTCAACAGAATAGGGCAAGAGGGGAGTGGGTCACACTTATTCATATTTTATATGCTGTCAATACAGAATTGAACATTTGAATCATATAATTGAACGGCGATAAAACAAAGATTGTTAAACATTCATGACTTAACATTGGGAATCAACCTGTATAATTATTTCACCCACTAGAAGTTTTCACACATGTCATTAAAAGTGATTGCTTACTGAAAATAACCACTAGTGTTTCCCTGGAATCTGAGTGACAACAAGTCTCCTTAAATTTTTGGCCATCTGTATCCCTTTCGTTAAACTTTGCAAATAATTTTGCGTCACCGCAACAGATATTTACCATTGATTTCTCGCTAGCAACGACCGGAAATACTCCCCCAAGGTCCTAGTACTATCACACACTTCTAATGAAGGTCTCGTTGATGATCTTCATTCCCGGTCTTTCTATGCTCCTTGACCTTTCACGATGATTGTGTGTGGTATTAGTCAAGGCTGGTTGTTATTATTATTATTATTATTATTATTATTATTATTATTATTATTATTATTATTATTATTATTATTATTATTATTATTATTATTATTATTATTATTATTATTATTATTATTATTGACACAAAATAAACCTCCTAAAAATGAAAATGTACGGATAATTGTTATTATTGTGTTGAGCTAAAAAGGTAAATATATACAAATGTCTTAAGTCAACCATTCATGCGGCATCTATCTGAGAATTCATCGAACAACCACATTTATGAGTAATAAATAAAGATCAAATTTCTTTGCAATCTATCTGTTGAGTATTCATTTACTCCTCTCCCGGAGTTAGGTACAAGGCTAGTTTTTATCTTGCTCCCACAAGTAAGATGTGACCCAAGGTCGGGTCGGGAAAGTGGGGTTTAAAAATTGCCTGGGCAGCCCCGTCGGCATTCCCCGGTAGGGGCGCCTCAGGCAGTAAGCAATAAACTTACTCCTCCCCAAAGAGGGGAGGCGAAGCCTGGGAGGGTAGACCTCCTAGTACTGCACAGGACAGACCCATAGACAGGCGTAAATCAAGCCCCGAAGGCCAAGACAATACCAGTCTATGGGGTGCAGTATCCATCGGAACAGATACTACACTTTGATCTTATTTGTATTATTTTGTGTTTTCCTTTTATAGTTTGGTTAAACTAAATAATACTTTGGAAAATACTTCTACCATTGAATGACAACCTTAGACGAAGCGGTGATTCATACCTTTAATAAGTACTTTATATGTAAAGACAAAACTTATATATGTCTTTCAAACACAATCCAGCGCAACAACAATTTTAAACTTGCATTTGCACACCAAAATTCATTGAGCAATTCACACCCACAATATATGACAGAAAGTTCTCTCTTTCACAATTTACAGATAATATATGTGCCAGGAATTAATTGAAATATCTAACATATTCCTAAACCTGCATTATTATCGCAATTATAATTACAGAAATCTAGCTAGCTTATATATCCGGGCAAATATGACAAAGTTGTTATCAAATTGAAAACCCCAGTCACTTAAAATTCTCAATCACATACAAGTCCATAATTATTTATGCCAGGCATATGAGCAGGCGATACGGGTGTTGGGTGCGACAGATTTTTCAGGACATCATTTCTGAAATAGTTAAAGCCTTCGGAATAACTGCGGGGCAAATTATATCCGTGAAAAGAAAAGAAAGATGGCGACCGATTTGACGGAAGCAGGCAACCAACTTCCGGTTTGTTCGATTACGACCTTTTCTCAATTGAATACCAGAGCGGCCGTTATTAAAGCATTTTATCAGCCAAGCCAATATATTACAGTCCATTTTATTAACACAAATTATATCATTTATAAAATGATTATATTATATGGGAATATATTTGTATGTATATATATTGTAATATATTATGCTGAACCAATCAGTGGAAAAGGAGATGTATCTATGGGATATATGTGTATGTGAGTGGATGTGGATTTTTTAGTCCAAATGTATGCATGCGTCTATCTATGTATGTGTGTGCATGTATATATATATATATATATATATATATATATATATATATATATATATGTATATATATATATGTATATATATATATATATATATATATATATATATATATATATATATATATATATATATATTTATATACATATGTTTATGTACGGATATATGGATATGTATGTATATATGTGAATATATGTGTATATCCGTGTATGGATATATGCTTATATATTTGGGTTTGTTTTATTTTATATATGTATATATATATATATATATATATATATATATATATATATATATATATATATATATATGTGTGTGTGTGTGTGTGTGTGTGTGTCTATGCGTGTACGTGTGTATCTAAAGATGTGTGCACACGTGTGTGTTTTATATGAAGATCAGATATTTATGCTTTAAAATGTATGTATGTAGATTATAATTTCGAAGTGTGAAATGAAGAAGAAAGGAATCCAAGCTAAGTGGGTAATAAAAAGAGAAAAAAAGAAAGAAATAGAAGGAATTGCAGGTAATAAAAATGAGTAAAAAAGATAGAAACTAATTGAAAGAGTTAACAAGTAAAGAGTGTAATCCGATCCGGTGAAAATTATAAACATATCACATCTCCCAAAAAGATTTACTTAATGGAAAAGTTTTCCAAATTCATCTCACTTCCTTGTCTACTTTGGTCTGAAGAGGTTGATTCCCTGTGAAGAGTACAACGGAAACATGTATGCACGTATGTAACCAATAATGTTTGTATAAATTAAAAATTATCCTAAAGTACAGATCTACTTGTTATTGATTACTTTTTATAAACACTGGAGTTTTAACAGATTTACATCTACAGAAACTAATACAATACGTGTACTATATATATATATATATATATATATATATATATATATATATATATATATATATATATTTATATATATATATATATTTACATATATACATATATGTATATAAATATACATACATAAATATACAAATAAAATATATGCATATGTATATACACATATATATATATATATATATATATACATACATTATATATAAATATGTATATACACATAATAATATATAAATATATGTATACTAACTGAAGTACCCATCTATGCCGGGTGTCTCAACTTTTCTTGGATGTTATAGCTAATATTAAATGCTAAGATCATCTTGTTAATATTTGTTAAATAAATAGATAGTCACTGAATACCCCTACCAAAAATATTTAATGGCATTCTACTTTTTAGACGGTAACGTATGAACACCCTGAAAAAAGAAAAATAATTATTGAAAAATTTAGAGTGCGGGATCTTTTTCGCATCGGAATTTAACATAAAGTGATCCCAATTCCCACGCAAATCTGTTTTTTTTAGCGTAGTAAAACAACATTTATTTTGTCATGTGAGAAAAATGATGGGCATTTTCTTTTCGTGATAATAATTACTTACACTACCGCAAGCCCTAGCACAAGTCGACTACTTTCTCTACTTCGAAATACATAAAATATTGAATTTGAAATCTGGCGCTCTATCGACAAGACGACCTAGTTACGGAAAAATATGTTGTTTTTTTTTAACTTAATTGAGTTTCTTGTCGGGATTTTTACGTTACCGCATAAAAATAGTTCGATTGTTTAAAGTAAATTAAGAAACATGTGAATCTCTCCGCATAAAAATAATTCGAATATCTAAAGAAACAAAAAAACAAATAAATATAAAATTTAAAAAAATTCTTATTGAAGTTAAAATATATTAGTGAACATTTATCCAATATTTTTATTCATTTAAAAAACAAGAAAAGTTTTCTTTTCAATACGTTCTTAGACGTTGAAATTGTAAACGATTATGTTGTTCGATCAGCTGAAAAGGAACGCGAAAATGTCGGAAGATTTGCTTCTAATGTTTTTTACGTACTTTTAATTTGTAATAATAATGGGGTTTTTTAAGGTTCAAGAACATCTAGTATCGATAAAGACATGAACTCGATGGTGCTAATTCCAAATATGCGGTTAATTTGGCACTCAAATGACGCGACACAAGTACAGACAACTTTGCTTTATATATATTTATATACATGTGTTTGTGTGTATCTATACATATGTGCGTCTGTATTCTTGTATATTTTAGGTGTGCGCATGTGTGTAAGTGTATGTATTTTTATAGGTATATATATAAATGTGTAAATGTATACATATATATATATATATATATATATATATATATATATATATATATATATATATTTAATTATCTACAGACGTACACGTTTCGTCTTTTCGGAATCGTCTGTGTGGAGATAATTATAAAAACCAGTCGCACAATTCGAACTGGGGAACAAAGGTCACCTTTAACTCTAAATACCGACGCTCAAACCGACGAGGCCATTCTTAATAACTATATGGATTGTTGCCAAATAAATCCTATTATGCATAGTAGGCGACGATATTCAGTCGTCTTAACAGTATTGACGAAGGAGGAATATTATATATATATATATATATATATATATACATATATATATATATATATATATATATATATATATATATATATATATATGTAGAAAGATGAAAAGGAATTAGAAAAGCAAAAGTCAAATCTTTTTTCAATTCAGTTGTTCAGAGCAAGGTATATTCCGCAAAAAGGCAATTTATTCAAGTTAAATTTTTCCTTACTTGAATAAATTGCCTTTTTGCAGAATATACCTAGCCGTGAGCAACAGAATTGAAAAAAGATTTGACTTTTGCTTTTCTAATTCCTTTTCATCCTCCTACATATCTATCTGCTCTATCCTGGATATTGAGCTGTATACTTTTCACAATAGGTTTTACCTTTCCTAAAAGTTCGCTTTTAGTTCACAACTTTATATATATATATATATATATATATATATATATATATATATATATATATATATATATATATATATGGGGGGATGTGTATATATATACATATGTAATCGCCTGCAACCGCCACTCCTGCACTGATGAGGATAAAAAGCTGAAACTATATCAATGTAGGTATAAAAACCGCTTAAATATTTTTAAAATATTTATCGTTAATGCCCCTTTAAGATTGAATAGTCTTAATAGTACAGCCCTATTTGGAGTTACAAGATTGTTGTCACTAGCGATTATGCAAAGTTGTGCTTGAGCATCGAACACTTTCAACAAAAAAAATGCTTGCCCCCGCCTCTTGGGTAAGTGTACGTTAATTTCGTTTACTGTCTGTGGCGATTTCTCGCTGCATCGATGGCATAGGCGTTAGGCTCGTGATTCTAGGCTGAGTCTACGAATGGCACTTGATATAATATATCTATTAATTTGTGCGCACGTGTGTATTTTATATATTGACCAGATATGTATGCTTGAAAATGAATAAATGTGTATATCTGTGTATGGATATTTGCTTATATATTTGTGTCTGTTATTTTTTATTTCTTTATTTTATATATATATATATATATATATGTTTGTTTATATATGTACTTGTGTATCTATTAATTTGTGCACACGTGTGTGTTTTATATTAAGATCTGATATTTATGCTTGAATATGTTTGTAAATAGATTAAAACTTTGAAGTGTTAAATAGAGAATAAATGAATACAGACTAAGAAAGGAAAGAATTAGAAGGCAGGTAATAAAAATGACAAACGATAGAAACTAATTGAAATAGTTTACAAGTAAAGAATGTAACCCGATACTAAATCATAAAAAATATATATAAAAAATTATCTCATCCCAAAAAAGATTTATTTAAAGGGAATGTTTTCCAAATTCATCTCACTTCTGTGTATTCTTTGGTCTAAAGAGGTTGACTCTCTGTGAAGAGTAGAACCGAAAACTGTATGCACATATGTAACCAATAATGTTTGTATAAATAAAAAGTTATACTTAAGAACAGCTCTACTTGTTATTGAGAACTTTTTTATAAACACTGGAATTTCAACGGACTTACATCTACAGAAACTAATACAATACGTGTACGATATATATATATATATATATATATGCGATTTTATGAAGGCTTACCAAAGCATTCCTTTCAGGACACCAATTAAATATTTTTCTTACAAATATTATTTATTCAAATTAAATGTTTTTCCTACACGTGTTTCACTACCAAGCAGGTACTTGCTTGGCAGATCATCAGGGAAATTAAATGTCTGGAATAAGGCTTTCAACTACCGACAATACACAATGTGGCGTTGCAATAGGTGAGGTCACTTAAGAAGAGAAGAAAAAATAAATAAATAAAAATGAACGTTAAAATTAAAAACAATTAAGAACAAAGATAAAAAAGAAAGGCCTAGAAAATGTCTCAGAAAAGTAGCTCGTGCATTATTTCTGCCACCAAACCAACAAGCAAATAATCGGTCTCAAATGCATTAAAAAAACACAAAAAAACGAAATGATGTGCGATAATACACGTTCACGTCGGGCGGCACAATGATGAGAAAATCCCCCACCCCCAAGAAAAAAATAAAACATTCAATATACCGCTTACAAGTTACCATTCTAATCCAATGATAGTATGGGAATTCTACATCTAATTCATCATAAGGAAAGTCAACATAAATGTTCGTCCGGAATGCAGGGCTGAGTTGTTTCCCTTCGAAATAAACACACGACGAGTTGAACGAACGTCAATCTCGCAGAATCTCACCTTTATTTTAAGAAAAAAATCTTAATTAGTATCTTAATTAGTAGATATAAACTATCTATTCAAAATACTGTTTCTAAAAAATTATATTATTAAAATTATTCTTTTTAGAAATTAATTATCTAGTGTCTAGGACGTCATTTTACATTTTGGGAAAATATCTTTCATT
Organism: Sepiola atlantica; assembly: GCA_963556195.1. Classification (NCBI taxonomy): domain Eukaryota; kingdom Metazoa; phylum Mollusca; class Cephalopoda; order Sepiida; family Sepiolidae; genus Sepiola; species Sepiola atlantica. The sequence goes on along the minus strand of OY744520.1, from coordinate 147,398,472 downwards.
TTCGGTTTTCTTTTCTATTAATTTATATATATATATATATATATATATATATATATATATATATATATATATATATATATATATATATATATACATAAAGATGGGTGTGTTTATATTTTTATATATGTGTATGTAGAGGATTCACTCCTAAACTGATTAATTAATCATTTTGAAATGCCAGGCATAAAGGGTGAACATGTAGGATATGTTTAGTTTGATTTTTCTTCCATGCAAATGGGGCAAAAAGAGGTTGGAGGCGGTTCGGGAAAATTCGGATTTTAACATTTTATATTAGACATAAATTAATGAATATTCCCAAAACTTGTATTTATTTAGAGGATTTTAAAGGTTGTTAAAGGGGCATTATATGGGCACAACCTCTTATTTTCAAATTCAAATACATCAGATTTACATTAAATTTGATCCATATTAATTAAACACCAATTAAACGAGATTCCCTGAATGTTGATGTTGTCTTAATATCGTTTATTTTATGTAATTTATTTTTATCAAAATTAGAATAAGCATTCTAAACATAAGGTTAAATATCATAATATCCTGATAGAAATCTTCGTAAAGGGATAAGATAGTGGTGCAAAATCGTTTCTTTTTTTTAGTTATTCTGACTAAGTTTCGCTTTAACTTATGAGTGTTTATCGAATGAACCTTTTGATGTGCAAACGGTTTCTTTCGGAACATTCGAATCTAACTTTTCTGAGACTTAAAATGTTTTTGGCGTGTGTACCCCACATTTTTCCATTGGTTTTCGGTGTTTTACGTGAGATTTAGAAGACGTTTTGTATGAAGTATCAGCGTGATATTGTATGATTTTAATTTGTCAACAGATTTCGTGTTATTACTTTAATTTTTTAAAATATGTTTGTATTCTCCTAGAAACACGTGTTAGTTTTTTCTTTGCTTCGAAATTTAAATTAAATCACCGTATTATAATCTCTGATTTTTAATTTTATTTTTTATAATTGTTTAAATATTGAGCTTTATTTTGCTTTGTAATTAGATACCCATATGAATCGATTTGAACTATAAAAGAATTATTTTTTATACCATCACTTATACATACACACACACACACACACATATATATATATATATATATATATATATATATATATATATATATATATATATATTATATGTCTTCATCTATAGAATTCTCTCCTTAACTAATGAACTGATGATGATGAATTATGGAATAAATAGTCTAGGCAATACGATGGGTACATATATTTTGTAAATGTTATCATACTATGCATATACATATATATATCTGCATCTGTATGAAGGTAAATATATGTATATGTTCATATGTTTTAATTAACATGATTCTATACTAAACTAATAAATTGATCATTATGACTTTTTACAAAACTATTGTTCTGTTGTTTATATTTAGTTTTATTCAGTTTTATGCAAAAGGGGTAAAAATTGAGTGCAAGAACTTTGTAGAAAATTCAGATCCCTCCAATGTGTGTGAAATCTAAACGATGGGTATAAGATGTTTATTTAATAATTATTTTTTTAAATTTCAGTTTCTTAGAAGTATTTAAAATGTTTTAGATAGCATGATATGAACACAACCTTCCATTTGAAAATTAAAATGTATCACATTTGCATTGAATTTTATCTATCGTCATAAGACAAATTCATTGGATTTGAATTTCTTGTGAAGACACCATTAGGGTAGACCTTACATTTTAGAAAGTTTCTAAAATAAATATCATATAATCGAGTTTGATCAAAATTAGACTTAAGATAAGGATTCTATATTGATTTTAATATTCATAAAGAGACATAAATCGTGCAAAAGTGTTCTTTCCGGTAAATTAATTTTGCACGTCCTAGTACGGGTATTTTTCTAGTACACACACACACACACACACACACACACACACACACACACACACACATATATATATATATAGATATATATATATATATATATATATATATATATATATATATATATATATATATATATATATATATATATTATAGAGAGAGAGAGAAAAAGGAAAACATTAAACACAGGAAGAAATCATCAAACGAGAGATTTACTAATTTTGTTCGAATCAACGTACGTCTTTAAAAAGTGAAGATTTTAATAAAATCTACACTGAAAACGTTTGTTGACCGATAGCAAAGCGATAAATCTCCTACGTTTGATGATTTCTTCCTGTATTTAATTGTTTTTTTTTTTTAGTCTTTAGTCATACATCCTGTCTCCACGACATTTCCTTTCATGATATCTTGTTTATTTTATCCTCATATATAAATATGTGAAACAACGATTATGACCGACGGAGATCGTGCACCTTAGCGCACCAGTGTGCATCTCAGCGAGGATGCTGGATCCTACGTAGAAATGAGGTAGAGTTACCATTAGTATATATTCAACCCAAATCGGTCATCTTGGCGAAGAAAAGGAATGGCGCCGAAAGTTTGGAAGGATTCCTTAAATTGTCTGGTTAAAAAAAAAGAAAGATATAAAAAGAGATAGACGGAAAAAAAAACGGTTTTTAGACTTTGAGATGGTCTGGGATCGCGAACTTTTAGTCAGCTGATTAGAAGGCCCGGACAGACTCGAAAAATAATAAACAACCAGCCCAGAGACAGAAGACCACAAAGGGAGGAGAAGAGGGGTAAGTGACTCTTTGATTTCCCTTGTTCGCTTGCTCGGTTTTGTCGGTGTATCGATTGTTGTCCCAACTTTGCACACAGTTTGGGTAGTTCTGTTGTAGGGGTGGTAAACTAGAACGCAACGGGAATGGGTTCAGAGGAAGACCTAGTAAATAGCATAACAGATATGGGGGGAGATGAGACCAGAAAATTAGAGAGACCGATCGGAGGAATACGCATACCTTCCTTCAGAGGCGATTCCGCCGATCTAAGAGAATGGTTGGCGGTAATCGAAAAGAAAAGTTTTATTTACGGCTTAGAAAATCACGAGATGGTGCTGCTCGCTCTAGAGGGAGCGAGGGGCCCAGTGTCAAGATTCATTGAGGGGAGGTATGTAGAGAACCCGGGGATCACTTGGACGGAGCTCCGCGAGCAGCTGGTGAGGCAATACGCCAGCGAGCGAACCGCGATTGAGGCCGTACGCAAGTTGACCCGGCTATGGTAAAACAACGGCGAGGGACTCGACGAGTTAGTCGAACGAATCCAGGGATTGGCAGTTCAAGCCTTCCCAGATGGGGCAGTCCGAAATACGGGTCCCATCCAGGCAATCCTGGTGGATGCCCTGGTAGACGGGTTAGGTGTTAGAGAGACCCAGAGGGAGGCACCCGCTCACACAAGCGGAGGCCCAGAGATTAGCGAGAGACAGTATAAGACTAGAGGAACGTGTAGATAGAGGCAATGGCGAGGAAAGGCCTGGGAGAAGTAAAACGGTGGGGAGCAGGGCGAGCCCGGGGCCCCGTATGGAGAGAGGGGGCGGAGAGGATTGGGAGGCAGACTCCGATTCTAGAAGGAAGGCATGGGACCTTCAAAATGAGTACGATAGGCCCGCACCGGCCAGAGAGGTATCAGTCTGCTTGACCTGTAGTGGCGAGGGGCATAGAGCAGCAGAGTGTCCCACAAGTTATGGGCGCCCGCGCAGCACGTTTAGACCGAACTGCACTAGGTGTGGTCGGTTCGGACATGAGAGTCGGTGGTGCACAGCAGCATAGATCGGAGGTGAGGAATTACGATTCCGAACCTTAGTGTGCCACCTGACGCTAGGGTAAAGAACCAGGGAAGCGCCCAGAGGCCACCCCACAGAGTATAAAAAGTAGGGTGGCCCCCATAATGATAAGTTTAGTGAAGGATAGCAAAATTAAATGGGAAGAAGACGGGCTTGGGTTTTGTTCGCCGGTTTATGAGAAACCGCAAGAAGCAATGAACCCCCCGTAGAGAGAGAGATCGAATTAAACGCGACTGCTAGGTCGGTTGACGAGTCCAGCGAGTGGGAGGAGAGCGGCAAAATACCCCCCTACCCAGTTCCAGAAGAGACTGAGAGAAAATCGGTTAGCCAAAAGGGTAGAGGAATTACCTATGAAGTTACGGTAGAGGGGAGCAGAACGCCCCACCACAGAATAGTAGGAAAGCCAAGCCAAAGATAGTCAGGGACCTGGGGGAGAGGCCGAGGTTGTGCTGTGTCGCATTTGTTGGCTCCACCGCACGCAGGGAGGGCCCCAATGCATGTGCGGTGCTGGTGGTTGTGGCGCGGACAGTTGTCTTGGGTGCCCCCCCCCCCGAGATAAACGGACATATATGGATAGAAAGAGATGCATAACTGGGACCGATGGAGGGTCGTCGTGGTTAGATCCAAATGATCGATCACAAGTAGTAATATACCTGCAGCTAGATGGGCTGTTGCCGAACGACCAGGCAGATATATAGTGAGTTTTAAAAACAAAAGAAAGTTGAAGTAATCGACAGATGTTCGAACCACCGTGAATATGACAGATTGTGGTGCGCCTTACGAAAGTGCACAGAAGTAATGATAAGCGAAGAGAAGGATATGAGATCCTATCTAAGATAGATAGTGTTGATACAGACGAAGCAGAAGAAATCAGTGCCCCCCCCGTTGCTGGGAGAGGCACTCGATGAGTAATTAGGGACAGTGTCGGGAAGCGATGAGAGAATGATCATGAAGAAATTGGAAGTTATAAGGAAGAACCAAAAGGGTTACTGTCGCATGCAGCCAGAGAAGGCGCATCGATATCGAATGTCACCGGGCCGAAGTGAGCCAAGAAGGTGTTAGTCTGAGAGAATTGTTTTCCCAGAGAAGGGAACGAAGAGAAACTGGCCGAGGTGGCCGACGCAATGATAGTGACGGTATGCGAACCAGACAGGTCCGTACCAAGAGAATTTCAGTTGTTGACACTGACGAGTGAGTGCACAGGTGCACAGTTGGATATGCAATCGCTAAGACACTTGTCGCCGAATATAATCACTTCGGCAGATTAAGGGAGTTTCTGTTACAGATACAGACCGAATTACCAAATCGTTTGAGATTACCGATCGACCCCATCGAACAGTTATGAAAGTATTATAATGTATTAAAATGCGTTGCATAACCAGAAGGTAATAAGCTATTAGCTTTAAAAAGATTGAGGGTTCGATTAACCCCGTCAGGAAGGAAAAATTCACGTTAAAAGGTAAAACTAGACACGGGCACGATAGGGCTTGGCCGATGTTAGTGAGAATTGTGCACATAAATAATAGGGTAAGCTTTTGCAGAAAAGACAAAGGGCGTGAGAAAGACATAGGGAGAAATTGGACGGCGCGAGTACACTGACAGCCGAGTGCATGAGCGAGGGAGGGTTACTCTTGAGTACACTTCACCCAGATCGCGAGCGGGGGCAGAAGTCGCTGCCCCTGTCGGAAATCCAGGTGGATGACCAGTGAAGAAGTAGGGATCGATTCCGAGGAGAATCTGTATTAACAAACTTTTAATTGCATGCAGATTAATTCATTTTGTCACCTACCCACCTCCCAGCACAGAGACCGCAAAATGCATACGCACATACACACATACATACGTAGTCCTGATGTTTTAATAGACTGGAAAGAGAAAGAGAAGGACAGACCAAAAGAAAACAGAACAGAGAAAGAAAACTTTTTGTTCCATTTTTAGCTACAGTTTTTTTTTTTAATTGTTATTATTATTGTTTGATTGTGTTACCTGTTGTTCTCTCTGTGTGTGGGGAAAGGTGACGGTCTGGTAGATGTCAATTACAACCAATTGACACGAAATAAAGATTGGGCGGATGTGAAACAACGATTATGACCGACGGAGATCGTGCACCTTAGCGCACCAGTGTGCATTTCAGCGAGGATGCTGGATCCTACGTAGAAATGAAGTAGAGTTACCACTAGTATATATTCAACCCGAATCGGTCATCTTGCGAAGAAAAGGAATGGCGCCGAAAGTCTGGAAGGATTCCTTAAATTGTCTGTAGCAATTAGGTCGGTACCTCGCTGAGTTTGACCAGCTGAACAATTTGGTCAAGGGTCTTTTAGTTACTGATGCATATCAGCTCGTGGGGGGTCGCGCGCGCGCGAACCCCCCCCCCCCATAGAGAGAGAAAGAGAATAAGTCTTTTTGTCACTCCCCTCCCCCCATGGTGGAGAGAGAGGGAGAACAGGTCTTTTGCGGTGACGGGAGGGGGAGCGACCCGGCCGGAGAGAGTGAGGGAAAGAGAGAGAGAGAGAGAGAGAGTATGAGTTGGACGTTTTTCGTTTTGTTGTGGAAACGAGAAGACAGAAAACCGGAGTTAGAAATTGGAATTCGCAAAAGACGGACGTGCCGGCCAGGAGGGGGTCGCGCGAAAGGCCCCCTCGTTTGACTGGCGTTGCCTGTGCTGTTCCCACACACACCGTTTTCAGTAGATAAGTTACAACTTAGTTAACCACTTGGAAATCGTAAAGGGAGTTTCACACACACACCGTTTCTCAAAACATAGATAAAGTTACAGCTTGTTTAACAACTGGGAAATCGTAAATAGAGATTCATACACACAGAGAGACAAGATTGTTTAGTAAACAAGCCATCATCGAAAAACAGACTTTGGGTTAAAGTTTAAAACCAACCGTTCATCTTGTTAAATAAGTATTGCTTATGAAAAGACCTAACCGTTTGTTGACTTATTTCTGTTGTCGAATTGTTCTGGTTGTGTGACATTGCCTTCACAGCGGACCAACGAAGCAATCATCAAACATCCCGACCTAGAGGAGATTCGACCGACACATCTTGGTTTCTACTGCCACTATAGACGATATCACGAGGCAAAGAAAGGGTGTTCACAGTCAGGAAGGATTCCTGCGCCGAAGACGGTTCTCATTACAGTTGATGCCGTCGCAAGGAAGGAGCGTGTGGGTTACTGTTCATAAGTGGCGCCGCGACCAGGATATCAAACACCTGTGCGCGAGTGGCCGACTACGATACCCACGGGGCGAAGAAGAGTGTGAGGACGGGGTCTGGTTATAGATATTGTTTTAGCCTGACGATTCCTTACAAGAATAAAAGGCGGAAGCTTCTGTGTAGCTTAATTGCCATAAATATATTTTCATAACGTACTAACTTGCTCTACTCGCGTATTGAGTACTGTTTAAGTAAATAACGAAAATCGATACATAATAACCTGATAACCTTTCATGTGGATATATCAAATAATATATATATATATATATATATATATATATATATATATATATATATATATATATATATATAGTAATGTACATACATATATAGTAATATATATATATATATATATATATATATATATATATAGTAATATATATATTTTTATAGTAAGGTATATATATAGTAATATATATAGTAATATATATATGTATTTATAGTAATGTATATATATTGTAATATATATAGTAATATATATATATAGTAATATATATTTATAGTAATGTATATATATAGTAATATATATATATATAACAATACATATATAGCAATATATATATATATATTTATAGTAATGTATATATATAGTAATATATATAGCAATATATATAGCAATATATATATATTTATCGTAATGTATATATATATATATAGTAATATATATATAGCCATATATATAGCCATATATATATAGCAATATATATATATTTATAGTAATGTATATATATAGTAATATATATATAGCAATATATATAGCCATATATATATAGCAATATATATATATATATATATATATAAATATTATGTATATATATATTATATATATATATATATATATATATATATATATATATATATATATATATTATGCGTGTGCGTGAGTGGTGTTTGTGTGATGTTGCAAGTTTAATTTGGGTAATATCCAATACCGAAATACAATACTTTTTGTAAACGATTTATCGTAAAACATTGATTAAAGAGTTCTTGTGTTTTTATTTGTTTACCCGTGGCTATAAAGTGTGTCAACACGTTTGTCAACAGAATTAGTACGTGTAACAATGCAGAAGACGTGACAGTATTTGTACTCGGCATATTCATCACTAACGTCCGCGTTTCTTACGCCACCCGCACCCAATGATAGCAACATTAGAAGAAAGAAGACGCTTAAAAACACCCGAAAGATCAAAAGAAAATAGGCATTCGACTGAAAGATAAACGGAAGTTTAAATGAGATAATAAAAGAAATACAAATCAAATGAAATAAAAGAAAAATAGAGTGAAAACAACTAAAGAAAAAAGAATGACCGAGAAAGAAAACGCAAAGGAAATAAGAAATGTGTAGAATAAAAGGAAGAAAGAAAGGAAGGTTCGTTGGTTTCAGGATTTTACGGCATATCAACTGTAATTTAGTCATTTCACTCCGAAACTTGACATGTTTTGTATACTGTAGATTTATAGATTAAGTTATTTTATATGCGTATGTTTTACAAACATATATGTCGGTAAACCCTAGTTCCTATCCAACTCTTAGATGGGATCCTTCCAGATATCATCACTCTTGCTTAAAGTGAAACTACAATTAATGGTATCAAGGTGTAACTTCTTTGGCCTCAGAGACGGGTGAAAACAGAAAGAAAAAAGGAAATACCAAATGGAGGTTCAAAAGCGAGAACCAACAAAAATGACAGAACACGAATAAAAGTTTCATCAAATAAGAAAGTTAAATAAAAAAAAATCTGTTTTGTATACGTTATTATCGTATTCAACTTTTTTTGCACTGGTATCTTTGGTGTCATATTTTCCACTAGTAATTCGTTCAGGTCCGCAGGTAAACCGGACTCAGTCGCTCAAGTTGTAAACGATAAATAAATATTATTTTATTGCGGACAAAACCCTCTACCTATATAAGGAACAGACACGCCCTAAGATTGAATACTAGTGTCATATCTGGGGAAGTTTCCGCTCGGTGCACGCTTCCATGCCTTTATAGAGTACAAAATCGACTTCGCAATCTAGTGGGAAGGTGATCTCTTCTCTTCCCTACAGCCTCTTTCACACAGAAAACATGTTATTAGCCTCTCTTTATCGTATCGTTATGTTCATTGTAGGTGTTTGTCTGAGCTCCAATCACAGCAACTTGTCTAGCTACAACCACAACAAAGTTATTTCTAATCTCTCACTTTCTGTACTAAAACCCAAATAGAACTTCTATCAACAAAGTTTCTTTCCGACTACAACATGATCGTCTTCAAGTCTAATGTAAACAAATACTTGTTAATAATCGATTCCTCTTAAATAATCTACTGTCTATTTCACCCATTGTTTCTAATCCTCTCGTGATGGTGATTATCGTCAAACTGGCATTTTTTAACCCTTATCCCCGAGTAGGTACTGGGCCTTGATAAGCGGTGACTCATTCGTATTTTTTTGTTTCAGCAGTGGCAGTAGGCAATTATTCAATTGGTTGTAAAATTGTGTTCATCCGGATGATTGGCGGAATTGCGGCCGAGTTTAGACTCGCAAAAATGGAGCAGCTTTTACATTACCTTTTTTTTTCTTTTTCATTTCATACATAAACAAATGGAATATTTCTAAAGTAATGGTAAAAACAAGTAGAATATAGACAGTTTTTGTTCATGTGGTGACATCACTGAAAAATACGTCACAAAGTTAAATGGAACCGATCGACGGACACACGCTCGTGAAGATACACGTTTTTATCTAAAACAAAAAGAAAAAAAGAAAGAAAAGAAAAAAAGAAATACGAAACAAAAACTGATTTAATGAAAGACAAAGTATTTGTAATTCGATAGGGGAAATCGAAATGCTTGGCTAAGTCGTACGAATGACATAAAAACGGTTTGATGATCTCCTTCGAAACGGGGAGGTTTCAAACATTGACCAGCAGGTGGCGCTTTATGGCATTTACGTAACAATGCAATAGGATCAATGAGCAGGAAGTGGCGATAAATGTTTCATTGGATCTAATAGAACGAATTCGTGCCCATCGCTGTAATGTCGTTCTTGTGTCTTTTATGGTCGACACTATGATGACGTAAGCTACAATAGCGGAGATGGACGGAAACGGAAAATTGTAAAAACTACTTTATTGTTCTTTTAGGTGTTAATGCCTTTCAACTGGTTCATCTCTCTCTCCCTCGCTCTCTCTCTCTCTCCCTCTCTCTCTCTCTCTTAATATACACACACACACACACACACACACACACACACACACATATATATATATATATATATATATATATATATATATATATATATATATATATATATATATATTAAACAACAGGGACAATTCCTGTTTCGTTCTTTTTTTATCCAGCTTTTGATGTTGACGGACCAATGATCTAATATTTTGTTCAAGTGTGAACAGAAGCGCGCTAAAACTGCTTACGGTTTCGGCTCACATGAGTCTTCATCAGGCACGTGAGGTATTACGCAAATTAAAATTGATGAATTTATTAAGAAATTCAATTGAAACAATTTTTTTATTTTTGTAATTAAAGACATTTTAGTATACCTTCCCCCCCCCCCTCACATCGAGCTTGGTTGATGGGAGGTTTGTTTTCTCGAATAAGAAAGGATTCAATTATGGGGAGGTGAAGGTTGCAATTGAGACAGCGAGGATGGCAGTGTTTTTTACTAATATGTTTCTGAAATTTGTTTGGGGGGTGTCATGTTCTACTAGATGTGTGTAAATAGAGCTATGAGGGGAGGAGCAGTGACATGTAAGGCGACGAGAGATACTAGTCTTAGTCATGCCAATATATGTATTGTTTTTGGAGACACATTCTCCCATTGGGCATATTAATACACACACAGCATTACTAGTTTTTAATAAACTGTCATCAGACGTGGGGTGATTTTTTATTAATAAATTAGTTGTTTTAATTGGTTATAATCAATAGTGAAACAGAGTTTATGGTTTTTGTCAGTAGGTGAGTTATGTTTATGTATGATATTTTTAATTATTTTTTCATCTAGTTGATAATTAGGGTGTATTTGGTTGCAGTAATATAGATTGATATTATTATTATTATTATCACTATTATCATTATTATTATTATTATTATTATTATTATTATTATTATTATTATTATTATTATTATTATTATTATTATTATTACTAGTGTTTTTTGTTATGGCGGCTAAACAGTGTTTAATATTAGTTTAATGTCAGTAAGTGCAGTATAAAATATGTTATCAGTTGATGAGTTCCGTTTCGCTCGGTAGATGAAATTTTTCACTACGGCTATTTTATATCTATAGAAGGGCAATCACTTTTAAAATTAAGCAAGCTTGAGCCTTTGCTTGTAATTATTTTGTAGGATGAACTTATCTGTGTCAGCTTTTATTTCTATATAGAGGAAGGGTTTTAATCGAATTTCTTAATAAATTTTAATTTGCGTAACTCCTCACGTGCCCGATGAAGACTCATGTGGGTGGAAAAAGTTCACACTAGAATAGAATATTAGATCATTGGTCCGTCAACATAAAAAGATGGATCAGAAACCAAACATGAATTGTCCCGGTTATTTAATCAAACATGAATCAACGAAGAAATGCTGCCTTAGTATATATATATATATGCATATATATATATATATATATATATATATATATATATATATATATATATATATATATATATATATATATATGTTATCCTATCTTTGTATATATGTATCTCGATCTCTGTGTAACGCTATCTCAATATATATATATATTTATATATATATATATATATATATATATATGTGTGTGTGTGTGTGTGTGTGTGTGTAAGGTTAGTGAGAGAGAACCACAACAGAGTGCTCGATTTTTTTTTAATATAAGAGCGTAATATGTATTACAGAAGATAAAAACACCATAAGTATCGTCGGTTTCAAATAAAACAAAGGGACATATACTACCGGGGGAGACCGACATAAACAGAGGCTGAAGAGAGTCCAGTATAATAGCTCAACTATAGTACTTTTTTACTATGTATATAAATATATATAGCATATGATACACGCTGTTATGCATAGAATCTCAGTTTCAATTTTCTTTTAAATTTAATGATGTTCTATCATGTTTATTGATAGATGGTGGCCACCGAAAATCTACAAGGAATATATAAAAATACACTATCGTTGTTCAGAGAATCACTGTTGGGAATTGCAAAATAATTATTTTTGTTGTTTCTGAGTTCACTTTACGCACACACACATACCCCCCATATATAGTGTCTGTTGGGTGTACATGGGTTCCAGTGCTTTGACCATGGCAAGTCTGGGATAGAAACTGGCATATAGTGGCAGACCGACTCTTCAGCACTTTACTTTCTGAATGGTGCTGAAGAGTGTGTCTGCTACAATATGCCGTTTAATATACGGTTTCTACCCGAGACACGGCATGCTCAGCTGGATGTCATCACAGAACAGAATCGCATTACGTTAAGCATTTTACAATGTTTACCACTGGTTTCATATGTTATGTTATTAATTGTAGGTGTTTGTATGTAGATAGCTTCCAGTATTTAATTTTTTTTAAATTGGTTTCGGAATGTATAAATTTAGTGTTATTAACTAGACTTTGTCCTTAAATCAGAGGGAAACAGTTATGTTTTAGTAGATGACGTAACTTGAGCTAGAGTTTACAAGATGCATGGTGAGGCGGCGGTATAAGGTAGTGGTTGTAAAACCAATGCATCTATTAGCTTTATTATTATTATGGGAGTTACATTCTCCCAAATGGGCATTTAAGCTTATAAATAATATCGGTTCTTTCTAGTGGGATGGGGAGAAATTTTATTTTTTATTTTAATACAAAAAAGATCATCAGAAAAATTGAAAAAATAAACACCGGTATAATTAAACAGACGAATGATGTTATTTTTAACAATGTTTGCATAAATATATATTTATATATATATGTAAACACATAAGTACCTGAGTATGTTTGTAACGCCGCGCTAATGATACTCTGTTATGCATTGTATTCTGAATTAATAAGAGATGCTAATAATTGAAATATTTACACAGAAAATAATTATAGCTGAAACAAATAAAAAAGATGATATTTAAAATTATAAAGTGGGGAATCTGAAAATTATAGCAGAAATTGAACTCACAACTTGAAGAGAAAAAAAAACGAAGTAGAATTTGGGATAGTGCGGGTAGACCCTTCGCGCCAATCCACCTCTAATCTCACAAGATAAGTGAAGTCTGACTGCAGTCGCTATAATCTAAATCAGATGGTTCTCCTGGTTATTCAAGTTCGAGAGGTGAAGATTCTCAGAAAAAGGTTTTAAACCTTATGCTAATAGAATGTATACAAGATATTGTCGCTTAACTCTCAGAAATATTAGTCTGGGGTGTTTCAGTAGCGCAACAATGTGGCCGATGACAGTTTTTATATGGAAAATTATAAGTAAATTGACAATCTGACTACATACCTGACTCTAAAGGCCAATTATCATCTGACCGGAATTTGAAAGAGAAAGATAATCTTGATAACGGAAATATTAAGATAGTGACCTCCCAGCTTATAGAATTAGATTAAAGTCAAGGGTAACGCAAACGGAGAAAGGTTTTCTATTGAGGATCGAATGAGTTGGCGGTACATTTGTTTCGTCATGCATAGGGGATGGAGTAAAATAAAATAAAAAATAGATAGAAACAAAGCGGAAGAAAGAAATGGAACAATCGGGTTGATTGAGGGCGTACCTTAGGTTAGCTATTTTCTGAGAGTGGAGAGGACTAAACCAAGGAATTTCGCATGCCCAAGTATAAACTCTAGTGTCATTGAAACCCACGCCAAAATATGTCACTCTTTGAAATTGAATAGTGAGGAGAAAATCTGTTTTCGATTATTGCGACCGCGCTTGAGGTTTGTCAGCCTGTGGTTCATATTTGAGCAACACTCACTATCTCATATTATTATTTTTATTTTGTATCTCTTAAAAAAAATAGCCGGTAAAGTGTTAAGTTCTATTTCATCTACGTTTCTCATTAACCACATCTATAGATTTAAAGTTTTTTTTTGTTTATGAAATTTTTTACACAATTTGCATTATACGAAATGAAACTAATACAGCCCACATTACGACCATTTTTCTTTAGCAGCAGTGTCCCAAATTTCATAATGATCGATTAACGTGTTTAGAAGTGAATTTTGTGCATACAAATACATACATATATATACATAGTTAAGACTATTATGTACACAACCGAAAAGTGCATCTAATTCATCTCATCTTCAAATTTATACTTGCTCTGCTTAATTGGATATCGAACTCTCTTATTCGGATTCCTACCGAAATCATTCGAACCAGTATACTATATATATATATATATATATATATATATATATATATATATATATATATATATATATATATATATATATACATACAGACTGTTTCGTAGTTGGCGATTTTCTTTACGAGAGCTCTACCCAAGAAGGGGGGGGTATAGTCATCCACATACAGACTGTGTCGCTGTATCACAGCTCTTCAGTGCGGCTACTATCAGATACTTACCAAAAGGTGAAGCGACTAACGAAATACGCGTATTCTAATAATGGCAGATAAAACGTATCCCCGTGAATATATCTGTATATCAGGTGTGTTATCACCTGTCACCTAGCAATACGTTTCGGACCGGTTATTGTCCCCCACTCCCCGCATTCGCAACCCCAGTCCAATTAATGTGCAATAACGACGGATTGTGAACAAAAGGCAGGCAATTTATAGGTGTAATTAATTTTATTATAATAATAATTCAACAGCGTACATTTCTGAGTGCGACGATCGGTTGGGCCCATTTGCAAATATAATCACCATCTTTTCAAACCCGAATGAGCGAATCAAATGGAAATCAATTTGCTCCAACGATTTCGAATGTCCGACAGCGAATTGCGGCGAGTCATTTCAATTGGAATCAGTTTCCTTTGATTCTGGTTGGTTTGTCACAATCAAAGCAAAACAAAGAGAATTCAATTCGAAATGTTAGCCTCATATTAACTTAACACATAAAACGCAGGTGTATATCTGAATAAATAAATGCAAAAGTTGGACCCATTTCTCGCACTAACGGTAAAGTCAAAACGCCCTATTTCAAGTCTATTTACCTCTTTTCAAGCGAACTCTGACCTACACAAAATGCCTGAGCACCCCCGTCTGAATTGCCTCACCTGATTTACAATAAACTCCTTCACAAAAAGAAGGTAAATCCTGGGAGAATAGAGCTTCTTGGACTAAACAGAACCATACCTCAGCCCGATGGCAAGAAAGCCACTGTCAGACTGATCGTCGAGTACGTACCTTTGATTGGAACGAACCCTATTTCAAGTCAATTCAACATCCCGCAATAGACGTACTATCTTTTCTATTTACTGCTTACGTATATCGATATCAGTCGTAAAGTTAACTAATTTGCATATTGCTTTTGACAAAGGATATTTTATTAATTAACTTTCATGTGTTATTGTTTTTTAATTCAATGATTGTTTTAATTGTACTATTACAAATACTCCTGTTTCGCAGTATTCTTTTATTTCATGTACAAATGTTTAGCATTTGTTTTCAAATATTTCTTTTCTTTAGTGAGACTGACTTGATTTTCCAAAAGTGGGGATCTATTTCTAAAGTGCAAGTTAATAGACAAATTGATTTTATTTGTTTCCTTTCTTTAAGGGCACATTTAAAAGATAAATACATTTGTATCGAAATTACAAAAATGTTAATGAATATATATAAATGAATGCCAAAAATGGTGGTTCATGTTTACGACAAAGTTATGAATGAAATGTTTATTATTTCAAATAATTGTTTAAGTATTAAAGACGCGCACCTTGCGCAGCGAGCGCGAACCGGAAAATCTAGCTAGTTTAACGCGCAATTCATGCCTGTACGTTGCTTTCTTATTGAGTTTTATAGTTAAAGTAAGCTCTGTATTAATAAACCTATCCGGTAAGATATCGTATATATGTGTGTATTGCTCGCCTATATTGAAATTTGATAAATACATTTTTAATTATTTGTGTCTACAATATAATAAGAGAAGTGATTTGTGTCGAAATATAATGAGAGAAGAATAAAACGAAATTTTTAAATTCTTATCTAAAAAATCGTAAACATGACTATACTTTGAATTAATTTTCTGTAAGACCTCCACCCGGACATATGAGTCCACCCGGGCAACGTCCGATATATACAGTTTGTTGCACAACATATAGAAGACAATGGGATAAGTTAGATTCAATCTTTATAAAATAATATACATTTTTTAAAACATAGTTAACCCCAAACAAGGCAGGCCGTCACTGTAGACGTAAGGGGCTACCGAGAAAGTGGGTGTAGGTTTTGGGAGTCATCCTTAGTTGGGAGCTGTGCAGCGAGATGTCTGTTTACATTAGTTTTAAATGTTTGCATGTCAGTACAGTCGGGAAAACAGAGAGCAGGGAGGGATTTCAAGAGGCCGGCAGCGCCAGGAAAGAAGCTATTGGAGTAGAAGGCTCTTCAGCATCTGGAGACCTCCACAATGAATAGATGGGATTTGGTTGATTGTCGAATTGGTCGAGTGGATTTACGTCGATAAGGTACTAGTGCAGCAAGTTCATCAGGGCACAATCCATTGAAGTACTTGTAAAACAGGAACAAGGATGCAACATTGCGGCGATGGGACAGGAGCTAGAGCTTGGTGGATACTGTTGGACCTATTAAGTTGGCGACTCTTTTTTTAACCTTGTCTAAGAAGAAGAGACTAATGGATGGTGCACCAACCCAGATGTTGTAAATATACTCCATGCATACGCGGATACTGGCTTGGTATAGATATAGGATAATGTCAGGTGGGAGAAGTTTACAAGCACAGAAGAGGAAGTCCACCCTCTTTGCAGCAGCCTTGGCAATGTCTTCAATGTATTTATTCCAATTCATGTTACCTGTTAATGATAGGTCGAGGAGTTTGAATGTTGAACTCTCAGGTAGGGTGTTATTTGCCACGGCAATCGGTTGTTGAAGAGGTTTCTTGTAGTTATTGAAGGAAGTGAGCTTTCTCTTTGCGGCATTAAAAGTTAACATCCATTTATGACCCTAATCCTCTACAGCCTTAAGATTATTTTCTAAGAATTCAGCCATTGACTCGGATATGTGCACGTCGGTTTTGCCCACATGACGAGAGTAGATCGTGGTGTCGTCAGCAAATATACCTATCTCAGTCTCAATGGCATCAGGGAGGTCGTTTATGAAAATCAGGAACAGTAGAGGTCCAAGGATTGATCCCTGCAGTACACCAGCATGTATGTCATGTTGCTTAGATGAACGGCCATCGAGTACACCCTGGATCTTTCTTTTGGTTAGGAAGGATCTAATTATATTAATTATTTGTTTAGTAATACCGCCCTAGCTTCACCTGCCTTGTCCAGTGTATGATATATGCGTTCAGAGATGATCGTTAGTAGATTGTGCTTGTCTGAATCCATATTGGCGGTCAGAAAGAAGTTTAGCATTAACTAAGTGCCGGACTATCGCTAGATTGATTAAGGATTCAAAGATTTTAGAAAAGAGCGGCAATAGACTGATGGGGCGATACTTTTGAGGATCAGTTTTATCTCCAGAATGCTTGAAGACTGGTACCACAGAGGTAATCTTCTAGCTATCAGAGAAGCAAGATTCAGCGAAGCATTTGTTGTAGAGTTTGGAGAGGACATCGGTCAGTTCTGCAAAGCATTGATTAAGGATTCAAATATTTTAGCAAAGATCAGGAGTAAACTGATTGGACGGTAGTTTTGAAGATCAGTTCTATCTCCAGAATTCTTGAAGACTGGTACCACAGAGGCAATTTTACAGCTATCAGGGAAGCAAGATTCAAAAAGGCATTTATTATAGAGTTTGAAGAGAGACTCAGCAGAGCATTTCTTTATTACTATTACTGGTATACGATCAGGCCCACAAGCTTTGGAAGTGTCAAGGTTTGTTATGATGTCCCTGACCTGAGATAGGATGATGATCAGGTTTTCAAGTGTGGCCTCAGTCTGTAATTGGAATTTAAGGAAGGAGTAGTTTGCTGAGTCCAAAGTGGAGTTTAAGGCGAAACGCTGGACAAGTAGTACAGCTTCATCAGTTGTCGTGCAAACGACACTGTTTTGGTTTGATTGCGGGGGAATTGTTGATTGTCCATTGGGCACCACACTATTGTAAATTTTCCAGGTTCTCTGACTGAGTACGTTTTTTGGTTAACTCTCTATATTTTCTCTTTGCTTCACCTATCACTACTTTACAATTACATAATGAATCTATATATTAAGGCAATTTAATGTTCGTACGTACGTTATCATTCTCTACTTCTATATACAAGATAAGATCGCCTGATCGCTGAAGATGCAATGCTTTGAAAATTATTGTAATTTAATATGGTGTCGAACACGAAACGCGAAGTAAAATGCACTTTCTTGTCCTTCAGACTAAAATCAATGAGTAGTATATGTTCTGTTCAAAGCTCGTAAATTAATATCGTTGGGTCTGTGTCGTATCGGACACCCATAGAATTAGAATATGTCAGAAACTCCAACAAAGGGTTTTGAAGATTAACCGCGGTAACCAGATATAATTGGAAACTTTATTAACTGCAGTACTAAGATAAGTATATTTCGGTTGTTCGAATAGGTTGTACAATAATATGGTGGTGTTTGTATTCGCGCCAGACGTCCAGGGAATGGAAATATTTGTAAGCATGGCAGCAATATACAACGGATGAAGGATACAACCGTTGAATTTCTATCGGCTTCACTCGTATTATGGATGTGTAGTTGTGGTTAATATGAGATATTAGACGAATATAAAGAAAGAAATGTATAAACCCCTGTATATACAAACTATTAATATTTATTCTCCATTTGCAACTGAAGAAGTTCTCAATAGAGCTTCAGCCGGTGAACTACCGTTTGGGGCATTTTGGTTTGGTGTAGCTCTATAACTTCCAAGGAATATCACTAGGATTTCTAAAGTAGTTAAAAATGCTCTCTTAAATATATACACATAACGTTCAACCTATCCGTTTGATTGATGATGAAACAGTGGCGTGCGTATATGGTTGATATTATTCTGCCTGCAAATATCTGACAATTTCATTGAAATCAAATCAGTACCATTGTCAGAGATTATATTCCCTGGGACTTCAGATCGCTTGAAACTGTATTGTAATTTTGAAATACGTTCCTCCAAGGCAATGCGAATCATTGAAAATATTTCAGGCAATTTACTGTAAGCATCTAATTGTAGTAGAAAACATATGTTATCAATGTGAAGACATGACCAGGGCAAATCCGGAATATGCCAAGAAAACAGTTTAGCTTTTCCTGATGCCTTGATTGCTAAATGTCATTTTGAACAGTTATGGGTCAGTTATTCTAAGTGTGTGTTCATGGTTGGCCAATAGACATGGCTACGTGCTAAAGCTTTCATCCTTGAAGTCCCAAATGAAATAGTTTAAATACACAATGTTACAATTTTAATGGAACAATCACATATTATTCAAAACGAATACGCACATCAGGATTAGACAATGATGATTAACGCTGAAAAAAGGTAGAAGGTTTTTGTCTTTAAATAGTTTAGGCCATTTTGTACAACGGAAGTTCAACACTGCCCAGAAGCTGTAACATCGCGGATCATCTATAAAGTAATTACCAGTGCTCTGACAGTTGATGCAAGCACCGAAATAATTCATGGTTGAACAGATAATGCTGAAATGATTGAATCTTCTTAAACTATAGTGGTTTCCTTAACCATAACGATGAAACATCTGCACGTCCGATTGCATCAGTTGAACAACATCCGATGGAGAAATAATAATCCAGCAGCATAGTGGCCTATCTTTGCAGATGGTTAGCTCTATAGATGCATTTATAGATACTCTATAGATACTATTTTTGGATCCGAAAATGCTGACAAGAGTTTCATGATTTGTGATCAAGATACAATGACGTTCACATAACATTTCGATAAAAGTTATCGCCAATGCTTATTTCTCTATCTGATTATAGTTTGGTTCGGTGAGTGTCAGTAGAAAGATGCATGAGCTATTGCTTTTTGGTTATCATCGGGAAAGCTGTGTGAAATGGCCCGTCCAACACCATAATGTGATGCATCAGAAACAACAATAATATCCATGAGTTGTTGTAGTGTGCGAGCAACATATCTGAAGAAAGCAAATAATTAATATTATAAAAAGAGATTGACACTCATTAGACAATTTCCATGGTATATCTTGTGTTAAAAGATTGTTGAGAAGTGCAAGAACTCAATGAAGTTCTGGCTAAAATGCACTGTGCGACTAAGCATACTAATAGAAACGCGTAAAGTGTTAATATCGGTTGAAATATTTTCTGAGTCTAGACATTAACCATTTTTGTTAAAAATTAATACCAGATACGTAACTTTTGTTCGAAAAGTTCACATGTTTTAGCTTTTATATGGAATCCATACTGCTCAATTCGCTCAAATATTGAAATCAAATATAGAAATCAAACGCTGTAGAAGTTCATGTTTTGTAGAACCTATATGGATGATACTATCAATTAATGCAGCAACTCCTGTCAATACGGTGTAAATTGCATCCATTGTTTGTTGGAATATGACTGAAGCTAGTTTGACTCCTAAAGGACGACGTTTGAACTTAGTCCCTTATGTGTGTTTATTGTCAAAAGCTCTTATGATTTCTCATTAATCTCCACCTACAGGAGAGCATCTGAAAAATCTATTTTGCAATAGAATTACCACCATTTGATTTTGTGAAAATACCCTCTGGCAAAGGTAACGGGTACCTATGTGCATCTAAGGAATAGTTGAACAATCAGCACATATTCTTACTCTCCATTTGCTTTTTGTAACAACAACAATGGGAGCTGGTCATGCGGAGTAATTGATTGGTTGTAGTACTCTCTTTTGTTGGACACATATTATTAGTATTCAATATGTTAAGTGCAGCATTAGGTACTGGTCGTTTGGGGCTGAAAAAGGTTTTGTATTAGACTTTAATTTGAGGGTCGCTTTTAATTTGGTGCAAAATCCTAAACGCTCCTACAAAACATTGCTAAAGTTAGCCTTGATTAATTCTGTTAATTGTTTTTCAATAAAAATAATAGAAAAATATTTAAACTGTTAAAAACACGCTTGAGAGTCAATCCCTCTATTCAGTCTAAACCAAGCAAATTTAATCAGATTTACCATAGAAATAGCATATTCCAAGAAATGTTTACATTACAATTTAACTCAACCGTGAGTTGAAGTGTGTTGCCTTACGCAATCCGAGTTATTTGATGGGTTTATGTTAACGCCAGCTTCATAATATGTTCCCAGATGGAATATGAGATAAGGGTAATACTCGAAGACATGTCAAACTGAAAACGAACTGGATTGCTATTTAGAAAAACAGTAAAAACATTCTGCGAGATTCAAAATCAATTTTGAATGTTACAGATTAAGAAGTTGAATTTTATTTATTCCAGCCTGTTTTTTTATTAAATTTCCTGTGTGTCAAATTTGAATGTTGGACGTTTTACCTTTCTGAGGATTACAAAATCCGTCTTTATGTCTATAATTGAAGTATTCCTGTCACTTTTGCTTGTTAAATGGACAAAAGAGCAAAAAATGCATCTTGCCACAATTTCAGCAATCACTTGAGGGTTCCTTTTAGTAGACATTGTTTGTAGTAAATCGATTACTGGACTGTTGTACTATGAGTGTGTGCGTTTAAGACCTAATAAACGTAAACATTCTGTAGTTAGATTTTTAGTGACAAATACTTTTTCTGGTCAAATTTTGAGCATAAACATGTACAAGTGTGTGGATCTTGTGGAGATTGTAGTCCGCAAAAAATATCAGACATTTAAACTTATCCTCTGTGAGGGATTTCATTTGATTTTTTTCGCATACACAGTTTGCAAAAAGAAAATATAGTCGTCCGTTTTAGGCAATTGTAACGGACGTTAAAAAGCTATTGGTGGACGCTTATAATGTCCATACGCCTTTCCAGCGTTTTAGTGAATATTAAATTTTTACTTCTTTTGGAAGAATAAACTGAATGTATCGAGTATGCTCCTTTGCTCCTAAGTTTCTTAATAAGAAAAGCGTTTTCCTAAGTATGGGTTTTATGAGATAAAATCAGTTGTGAAAGTGTCTTTCTAACGTGGAAACCATTAAATAAAAGTAAATCTTCGAGGTTCGTCGTAGACAAATTCTTCAATGTTTCTAGGTAAGCTATCTGCAAAATCATTAGTTATTTTGGTGTGAACGCTTTGCGTTTTAAGTGTCTGTGTAAATTTCTGGTTTAAATCAGTTAAAATCCATAATTGTGATTTCTTAAATAACTTCTGTTCGTTTGTCAAAGTCTTTTCAAAAAAGTCTTGAAAACTCGCCATTTTTTCTTTTATGCTTTTACTGCAAAAAATATTTCCTTTATTTTGCCCAGTAGAAAAAGTAGTTCGTTTTTCGATTATCTCATCGTCTGGTCGCCAGTTGATGTGTAGACGCGGTTAATGTGAGATTTGAGGCGAATATAAAGAAAGAATTGCATACAACTCCTCTGTATGAATCAACAATATATATTTATTCTTGATTTACAACTGAAGAAATAATTACTTATTTGTTAAGACTTGTTACTTTGAGAGTGTTGTATAACCCGTCTTCATCCAAGAGGTCTACTCTTTGGAATGTGCAAACCTCTTTGAGGTTAAAGAGATGACCAAGACAAACAGTTATATTCCTTATAATATGTTTGTTAGATGAAATCTGTTGCATCTAACAATTATATTATTTGACTAAACACATTCTGTTTTATATGAATTTAAGGTTATACATTTTTGAAACTTATTTTTATCAATATTAATATTATTTTTATTTCCACAAAAGATATAAAGAAAACTATATTTTTATACCTTTTAATTTATACACAATGGAAGAAAGTAGCAGTAATAGATGAACATACGTTCGCGGTCAGATTATATTTTGATTCATTTAAAATGTTATTCGTGTTTATTACTTGGATTATTCGAACTACTGTTATCACAACGTTTCGGAAGATGTAACCTCTGACCTTCTTCAAGTTTGTCTTGTTGAACTCGAGGATCTTTATGTCGAATTCAGGAATATGTACGAAATTTCGTACGGAACTCTTCATTTTATCGTTTCCTCGTGGGTAAAAGTCTTAAGTAATTCGTAATTGTATTTTAGCATCGCCCGTACTTGGGATTGAAACTTTAATCCCCAGTTGACTTATTCAGAACTAATGATAAAAGTGTTATACTTTTATCCGTTGCACCACGGATCCTCAACGGAACGAGAAAAAGCAATCCCCGTGGATTAAATAGAGGGTTCCTTTGGAAATTCCGTACCGATTCATGAGTTTAACAAGACGGACCTGACCAAGGTGCGAGGTTACATCGACCGAAATGTTGTGAAAATAACAGCCACGATGAGGCTAGTAGTTCGAATAATATAAATAATAAAGATTATCAAGATTTATCTAAAAAATCCGAAATATTAGAGTTTTAAAAAACATAATTTAAATAGCAAATGTATTCCTTTATAAGTAATGAAATACGTATTACCTAGCAGGGGAGCTGATTGGGTTCGACGCTTTTTATGTTTTTGTTAGTCGCCCCCTCATTCCAGCCCCACGCAGGGATCGAGTTATGAGAAACTTGCGGAATTAATCAAGTTTACTTGCCATAAAAGAACAGAACATCAAAGCGTATCCGGCTATAGAGTAAATATTATATCATAAGTTGCATTAGGATTAGATGTTTGTTTCATTATTTCTACCGTTTTTAAATGTGTTTATTATTAGTGGCATAAAGAGAAGCACAAGACTAGCCCTTCTGCGACGTCTACTAGTGCCATTACTACAGAGAGGCGTCACTATCCGTTGACTTATGTAATTACGAAATTCAAACGAGACGACTGCTGTTTTGTGTCAACGATAATATTACGGGCCATCTGATGCCGTCGAAAGGATTCCACATCGAACGTTACAGACAACTTATTAGTGCCACGTGACGTGACACATTTGTTACATTTTTGTTTTAGAAATTGGCTGTAGTTACGCAGAGTACAAAACCGACTCTGCAATCTAGCGGTAGATGATCTCTTCTTTCTCTTATAGTCCTTTTCTCACAGAAGAGACGTTGCTAGTCTTTCTCTACTCTATCGGTATGTTCATGGTAGGTGATCGACAAAGCTACAATCTCTGGTTCTCTCCTATAAAACATTTACAGTAAGAACTCGTCTTATTGCCACCTCTTCAACGAACTTTCATATATTCTGTGTACCTAAAAATGAGCATCCAATTTGTAGAAAACAATACCACGGGAGTGTTTTCCTGATGACTACAAGATGGTCGTCTTTGAATGTCAACAAATATTGTCGAGCAACCCTGTTAGATAATAAAATAATCTCATATTGTTCATTAATCCAATTAACAATTAACAATTAACAATTCCAATTAACAATTCCATAAACCTTTGGGCCTTGGTAATTGATGACTTATGTGTATAAAAAATACCGGCCACCCTTTGAATCAGGAACATGTCGTTTAGAATCAAAACGACGACGTCAATGCACATATACAATACAGTTAGACAGACACCAACTCTTCATTATAATAGGATATAAATATACTTAAAAGGAACCGGGAAATAAAAAAAAAGTATCTTTAGAATTTATAATGAAAACGTTATGGCTTTATATATGCAATTTTCTTTCATGATTTTACAAACTGATATTATTGATACCTTTCCTTCCCTCACCTTTCCTTTTGGCTTTATGAATGCAGTTTATTTCATTTTGTGTGTTTTTTCTCACCGTCACTGTGGGTCCCGCCTATTGATACCATTAAGAGACAGGTGTGTTTTTCAAACAAAGTTTAAGCACAATCGCGCACAATCAGCGCGTCCCGGACCCCCATTCACATCCCCTGCTCTTGAATGCAACCACCCACGTCCCCGGGTGCTGTCTCACCCATGACAAAGACCATTGCCGCTCGAGGCTGATTTTTATTCAATGTTTATTTGCTTCCGTATACCACCTCAACGGACGTCAATGGAAAGAAGAGAAGAGATTCTATCGACGAAAGTCAGTCTTACAAACACCGGGCGTATATAATTACAAACACACACACACATAAATACATACATACATTAATACACATACATACACACACGCATATATTTATGTTGCCTAAAAACACACAACATGTTTTTATACATAAGTGTGTAGTTCCTGTTTGTTTCTTCATAAATACCTCCTAGGGTTTTAAAGATATAACTCTTATCTTGAAATTATATTATTCAGAGTACTTGACTAAGTATATTTAATTTGGATCAAAGGTAGCACAAAAATATCGGATTGCAATAACGATTGCATTGATTAATGAATATATATATTACCAGATTTTTAATAAAATAGAGTGTCCCTACTTGTCTCTCCACGTAGACAGAGTTAGACACAAGATCGGTTGTTAATGTGGGCAAAATCCAGCTCCCTAAAAAGAGGCACTCTGGATTGCAACAAAAATAAATATTGCCTTAATCTAAAAGAACCTCTTCTTTACTGACTGATGGCAGAAGAGACGAAGTGCAGTATCAGAACAGATACTACACTTAAGTCACTTATGTTTGTCTATTTAAATTTGTTTTACTGTCGTATAAGGTATTAAAGTGAGATTCTACTAATGTGTATTAATGTGTGCTAGCTGGACTACGTGGAAAATCCACGGTGCTTTCTACATCAATCTGAATATTTTACTGTTAATAATAATATTCAATTTGAAAAAAGAAATGCCTGTCAAGAACAATACTATTAAAGAGAAATTACTCTATCTTATACCATGAGAACTGTTGTCATATTTAGCTAAATACTCTTTAAATAAATAAAACGAACATGTCTTATATTTATGTATCTATTAAAATTGTAGGAATTTAATTATTTTTGAAAACAATATATATTTTCTGTGTTCTAATCATCAAAAAAAATTGATACTTCAAATCAATAAAACGAAAGTCACGAAAGTAACTATTGAAATGTATTTATTAAAATGTCTATTGTTTTACTCAACGAGATGACATAATTTGATTTTAGAGATGCACACCATTCAAAAAAGATACTAAGAGGTGTTTTCGGCAGTGGATGGATCGGTAAGCTAAATGTGTGCAAGCTCAAGGGGCCTTCTTTGAAGGGGATTGCGATCCCGACCCTGTCACGTATTTGAAATATTTTTCCGGCCTAATGTCGGATACCTTTTAGACATGCTTCCTATATATATATATATATATATATATATATATATATATATATATATATATATGTGTGTGTGTGAGGGGGGGGGTTTCATATATATCAGGAACGTTTTCGATTCTTCGTTGAATCATCATCAAGTGAAAAAGAAAGTGAACAAAAAAGCTGGAGAATTAGCGTCACGGAATAAAATTATCTTACGTTAAGCATTTTAAAATGTTATTGGTTCAAAATGTTCAACGTAATACTATTTTATCATGTGACCCTAAATTTGGGTTGCGGAATATTAATTGTAAACATCTTTCTTGGAACAGTGAGAGAACGTTCTCTTGACGTCTAACTGACTTTACGTGCTTGTTTCTCGGCTATCATTTGAAGTTCTCTTCTATTCTACAGCTTTTTTTATTCATTTGCTTTTTCACCTGATGATGATTTGACAAAGAATCGAAAACGTTTGTGATACATATGGAATATACTTTTTGTTTTAAATTATTTTTACACAAAAAAGATCATTAGAAAATGAAAAGAATGAATAAAAATGAAAAATATATAATTAAGCTGGAGAATTCTGTTTTTTTAACAATGTTTGCTTAAATGAAAAAATGCTGCCTAAATAACACACATGCTATATATATATATATATATATATATATATATATATATTAATATAACTATATATATATATATATGTGTGTGTGTGGTAATGTGTGTGTATTGTGTGGGTATTTGTGTGTGTTAGGTGATGAGGTTAGTAGGTTTGTCGGTGTTATTTGTATATTTGATAGAAAACGTTTGTTTAGGAATAGAAGATGGTATACACTAGGTTATTATACATTGCAAACAAAACGCGTGTCTATTTGATTCTCTGGAAATAAGCTCTCAGCTGAATGACGACGAAAACGAGTGAAAATTCCACGCTCTGTACATCCGGACTTTTATTATGAATTGGGAAAAATCCGGAGATTTATATTTTTTTTATTTTACAAGAATGAAAATGAATTGCCTGAGCTAAGAAATAATGAGAAATCTGGAGGGCGAGAGAGTGAGAGAGAGAAATTGAGAGGGCGAGAGAGAAAGAGAGAGGGGGGGGAACATAGACAAAAAGGGGGGAACTCTGGTTGGTTACGTGTTGGGATCGTCCGTTAAATTCCATCCGGTTGGAAGACTTAGACTTTTATTATGGACACAAGAAAATCGATTTTCGTGTAAGAATCTAAAAGAGAAAGTATTATGGGGAATATAAAAAGGTTTCTTTTTACTATGTAACCATGCATCTAAATCAGAAGCTCTGTCTGTTGTTTTGTGTGGTTTTCGTTTAAAATAACATTTTCTTCTCTGCCATGATTAAGTTTCAAATTGCATTTTTACATGTTTCCGCATCTCTATAAGAGAATAAGTTCGGATGTTATATTTTCGCTAACCGGTGCGTTTATAAACCATTATACACCGGTGTCCTTGCTTTTCTGTGGATACAATCACTCGGGCGCCGTTGTTTAGTTTTTAATAAAGGTTTATTGCAAAGAGAACAACAGTCACAGAAATAATCAGTGACATGTTACTTCCGCCCGCAACGAAGAGAGACAGACAGACAAACATATAGATAGACAGATAGCTCATCTAGCTACACTTAGTTACATCGCGCCCCCTCCCCAATGAGCACGTCTTTCATGCTTTTAGTCACGCCAACCAAGAGAGCGAAAACCTCTGTTCGAAAGTAACGTTGTTTCGGTGATTTTCGTTCTGGAGTCACCTCTAACCTTTAAGATATCACTTAAACTTTCCATTGAAACAACAATCCTCACTATGTAACACGTCTGTCAGGTTTTAGTTAGATCTAAAAAATGCATCTTACATATATATTTCCTTTTTTGGGATTTTTCAACATATATCAAAAACGTAATTTGGGCAGCGAAAGAGGGGGAAGGGTCTCAAAATGATTGAAAGTTACATGTGTTTAACCGTTGTGAGAATAACATCCAAATAATCTAAATGAAACATGTTGAGTACAGGCTGGTTTTATTTGTTATTTTTGTTGTAAATGAACCCGTTTTGTGTTATTTAATCCCGAAGCATCATATCGATAGTTACATACGATTAAGTGAACATAAGTTGCTAGTTTTATCAACAGCTACAGGGGAAAGTATCTCAGTTCGTAATTGAACACACTAGATGAGATATGATTTTAATAGGAAGATACTTTAATAAGACAGGTGTCAACAAATGCGTTCGATAAAAAAGAGACATAAATCATGGAGGATAACATGGTCATCTACTGTCAACAGATTCCTGTCATTAACCGCCAAACTAGTATTCGAACTCGATCCATTCAATCCATCATCCTCTAGTTCTTCATCCTTCAACTGATAATAAATCTCATTAACCATTATCCTCGAGTGTTTTTTGGACTTGATAAGTGGTACTTATCTAATAAAAAAAGAAAATCGATTTTTATGGTGAACAAAATGTTTTTTTTTGCATTTTCTTTTTCAATACACATCGATAAACTATCTTTTCAGCAAAGTATATTATCCCTACACAAGACATTTATAACTATGGATGTCCCAAATAAGTAACAATATTTTTCTATCTCTTCTGTACAATAACCCAATCTAATAATATTCCTACAAATACTTATTTATAAGAATCAGACTGGTTATAATTCTAGATGCAAAAAAGGGAATTGGTCGACAATGGTCGAAGGCAACCCGAAGGCTCCCTTTTCATTAACTACTACAGCAAGTTGTAAGAGAAGGCGCCAATCCGTGGATGATTTCACTCACCCTATAATGCTGAGTTTTTAGCAAGGGTGACATCAAGTACCATTTTTTAGTATTTGGCAAGACTTGACCGAGGATTGAACCCTAATCTCCCGGGCCATTAGCAATCTCTCTTTGTCTTTCATGAACATCAGTGATGACTCATAATACCTCTAATATTGTTTCAAATATTTTTTTGTTTTACGTTTGAATGTCGATAAGTATTCAGGGAAAGTTGGGTCAATGGGTTGTCTGGCAATGTTAGATGGGCAGGTGTGATAAAACGCGTGAATTAAAAATACATAAAGTGGTATAAGCATGGATTATGTGATGAGTGACGTCATTTAAAAAGTTAGAAGATAAGATTCTCTAAGTAAGCGAAATCGATTTAAAGCGATGTGAAGTTGATGGAAAAACGCGTCTTAAAAATGAGTGGTTAACTGAGGTAGTCTTTTTATTCCTCCCATCGTGTCGAGCTATGGCATAAGAACCAGAATAAATGAAGAAGCTATCAATTTAAAAATCAGATTAGAGTTTGTTCTATTGATTTGAATTACCAACAGTTGGTTTTGCTTCTTTCAAATCGAAGCCGCCATTTTCCTTTATCATTTTAGAGATCATAAATGCGAGAAATCTACCACCTTTACTTCCCAGGGTGCACCATTTTTTAAAGTTGTGTTTTGTGCTCTTTGCGAATATAAAATGCATAACCCGGGAGAAGTACAAAAAATCGACGATATTGACTTCACAAATCTTTAACTATGTACGTTAGATAAGTTTAAAGGTTAAAGGTCGGCTTAATGTAGTGCATAGTATTCATGGACCTTCATGGCTGGTAACAATTCCTGACGAAATTTCCGAATATTAAAACAATTGTTAGCAAAACGCTTAACTGCACAACTGATTCGAAACAATTCGAAACAATTCGAAACAATTGGTTGTAAACTTTCAAGTAGTTTCGACATGCTATTGTAAAAATGTGTATTTTAATTATTACGCAAAAGCATACACACTCATCATCATCATCATCATCATCATCATCATCATCATCATCATCATCATCATCATCATCATCATCATCATCATAACAACAACAACAACAACAACAACAACAACAACAACAACAACAACAACAACTTCTGGAGGAAGGTCCCATCTTTGTTTTTTTTCCACTTTGTGTTGTTCCTTGCTCGGCGTGCCCACGTATGGCCGAGTTGGCTGCTGAGGTCGTCTCTCCACCGCGTTGTTAGCCTTCTTTTTAGTTTGCCTCTGTAATTTGTCGCTGTAGATGTCCACTTGTTGTTTCTAGATCTCGAAAATTGATGTCCATATATGTTTAGTCGTTCGGATTGTGGTGATGATATTGTTTGCTGCAGTTTGCTGTCCGAGCAGTTTCGTTTTTCTTTCACGTAGACTGATGCCGAGCATAATGCGTTCTATTTTGCGTTGTATTTCTGCTTACAACAGGCATGATGTATTCCTTGAACACTTTCCGTTTTCTGTTCACAGTAGACTTTCTACTTTTCATGATGTCTACTTTCGAAAGGGCCGTCTATCCAAGCGCAATTCGCCGTTTGATTACAAGCATGAAATCGGCGTCGCTTCTTACCATCTTTCCTAGCTAGATACAGTTGACAACTTTCTCGATATTTTCTACCGTTCACTATGACTGGAGATTTAAGGCCAACTAAATAAAATGCCGTTAACAATCCCTTCGATTTTTTACACACAGACACACACATACACATATATATATATTTATATATATTCATATAAATATATATATATATCATTATGGTACAGAAAAATTAGTACAACATTCGTACCGTTGGTTTCAAGCACGGAAGGACGCAGCCATCCGGCTCTCTTCAGCTTCTTATGTCATCTGTTTCGGAAATGTTAAGTCATGTGTCACTCTGGTTATATATATATATATATATATATATATATATATATATATATATATATATATATATATAGATAGAGAGAGAGAGAGACAGACAGACAGACAGACAGACAGAGAGAAAGAGAGAGAGACAGAGAGACAGAGAGAGTTTGAATTACCTACTTGACACCATCCTCGAATGTCTTAGGTCTTTCTGTACAAGGGTTTGTCAAGATCATCTCACACAGATATACTCTACATTGCAAGTAAACCCTGACCAAATATTAAAAATAATATAGTATTCGAAGCTCTAATAAAATCCCATTAACACGGCTATAAACTGGCTCATACGAAGAATGGTGCACCTTAGCCTAGTTATGTTACATCAAGTAACATCACGGTTGGATACTCCACCAGACTAGATGGATTATTTTCCTGGAATCCGGTAAGACTAAGAGACAACAAGAAAGATATATTATAACAAAGTTAACTGGTCAATTGGAGAGAGGAAAATTAGTGTTCTTCACTTCTTTACTAACTAAATGTTTTAGAGGTCTCATATAGAAATCATGTGTGAGGCTCAGAGAGTGGCCCCCTGATTTCTGAGAACTTACTTACTAAAATAGCATTAAAAAAAAAAATATATATATATATATATATATATATATATATATATATATATATATTTATATATATATATATACATACATATATATATATATATATCATACATGTATACATCTCTTCTGCGTTTTTTTTTATATTCTGCTGTATCTGAAGTCATAAATTGCGAACCAATGTTAATCCAGAAACAATACCCAATTATTTTAGGCCGCATAGGTTTAGGCGGAATGTTTTATGTTTATCATTTATAAAAAAAGCAGTTTGACTATATTATTTGTAAAAATTGTTTGTTACTTTGTAATATAATTTCATTTTGTTAACAACAAATAATTTAACTATTAAAAAAATTATTTTTAAAAACATTTCTATTATAAAAAGAGTTTAATTTGATTATTTTTTGTAAATATATTTTTTCAAATTTCCAATGATACAAAAACAGTTTAATGTCATTACTTTTTAATAATCAAACAAATTGTGATGTGTCCCTCTCCCCCCTACCCCCCTCCCAAAAAAAATCCAGCCTCAAATATAAATGGTGATTTTCTAAAGGATTATCATAGATTCGTAATTTCCGATTTCAGATACAGCGGCCATGATCAAGTGGATACTTTTAGTTTACCCAATAGTTTGTAGAGTGTACATATATAAACGTATATGATATAAAC
The DNA here is from genome assembly GCA_963556195.1 of Sepiola atlantica. NCBI lineage: Eukaryota > Metazoa > Mollusca > Cephalopoda > Sepiida > Sepiolidae > Sepiola > Sepiola atlantica. The sequence goes on along the minus strand of OY744520.1, from coordinate 147,366,317 downwards.
TTCATCGAAGAACAGGAAGTAAAATTCAGCCGAACCTCTATCTTTAAGAAGCCCTGCCATTAGCTAATGAAAACATTAACCCGTGAAAAGGAATAACGAAGAATATCATTGGTTAGCTAGCAAGACTAAACACCACGGGTATATATAAAAACACCAGCTAACACGAATGTTATGCATGTTCGTCTGACGTTTCACTACGGGGATGAAACGTGTATCTCAATTGCTATAAATATATTTTCATAACTTATTATATATATATATATATATATATATATATATATATATATATATATATATATATATATATATATATACTAGTAAAAATGTGTCCCCAATTGTGCTTTTAAAATCATTGTGTACGTACTGAAATTATTTAGAACTCTATACTAGTTTGTAGTATAACTTCATGAAACAAGAACGATAAGTTTATTTAAATAAAAACAATATTTAATCATATTGTTCGTTTTTTTAATATTAGTTTATTTATTTTAAAGCCCGCATCAAGTCAATGAATAAGAATAATTAATTGAGATAGATTTTTATAAGAAAATGTTTTTGGTAAAATTTGAAGATGTCTGAAAATATTTTCAATTCATATAAGTTTATATAATTTAATTATGTTTTGAGCTGTGAGAAATGTGATTGAATGTGTTTTATTTATATTTTAAAACTTTGTGTAAAACATCATATTTTACTTGAAATAACCCCTTGATTTTGTCGGTTTGTTGTTATATTGTAGTCTTATCTTGATTGCAATTTTTAGCCCTACCTTTTTTTCGTATTAGTAAGTCTCATCTGCGTGGCTATATACACGCATATATATATATATATATATATATATATATATATATATATATATATATATATATATAATATATATATATGATATATATATAGATATATAATATATATATATATATTTATATATAATATATATATATACTATGTACATGTATATATGTATATATATATACTATATATGTATGTATATTTATATATATATATACAAATGATCCGACGATCCCACAATTCAAACCTCAGATCTAAAGTCCCATAACTTCACGTCATAATCAAATTCACTATAGGCTCAGCTGTATGAATGAGGAGTATAAATACTGTATTAAATCGGTACGATACATTATCCCTTAAAAGTGTGAATCTCAGTTTCGACATATATATATATATATATATATATATATATATATATATATATATATAACTTTATTGAACTTTTTTGCTACTACCACTCACCGCACACACAAAAACATCTTTTATTACAATGAGAAGAAAGCGGCTGAAAATTAAGTTTTTAAGACAGTTTTAAAACTCATGTTGTATTCTTATTCGTCAACATATTTGAAATAAAATTTAAAAATATACAAACATTTATATATTTTTCACTCTTACTTGTTATACATATATATCTATATATATATTATATATGTATGTATATATATATATATATATATATATATATATATATATATATATATATATATATATATATAAGAGAGAGAGAGAAAGAGAGATACAGAGACAGAGACAGAGCCAAGAAAATATGCGCTTAGATCGCGTATATTTTTCCTAGTATTAAATTATTCTCAATGTTCAGTGTATAAAGTAATATATTTAGAACTGTGACGTAATATTGGTTACAGACGCCAAATTTTTATTATATTTTCTTCACTTATTTTTATAAAATCGGGGGACCTATGTTTTGAGGCATTTCCGTCTGTCCGTCTGTCCCTCCGTCCGTCTGTCCGTCCGGATTTTTCTCCGCAACCATCCATTGAATTTCTCTGAAATTTTGCATGAAGTTGTAACTTTTGTCAGGTTAGAAAGTGACATTCTCCGATTTTTGAAAAAAAATCTGGTTAGCCCCCAGGGGGTCAAAAGCCCCCAAAATGGCAAAAATGACATGTTTTGCCCCATAACTTTTCATCCATCTATTCAATTTCTCTGAAACTTGGCCAAAATATGGAGGCAATTGTTCCTAATAGAAAATACGTATCGCTGAGCTTGGAAAAAATCTGGTTCGCGCCCCCAGGGGGTCAAAAGCCCCCAAAATGGCAAAAAATGACCCTTTTCTCCCATAACGTTTTATCCATCCATTCAATTTTTCTGAAATTTGGCCAAAATGTAGAGGCAATTGTTCTGGATATAAAATGAGCATCCTTGACCTCAGAAAAATTCTGGTTCGCGCCCGCAGGGGGTCAAAGGGGGGTAAAAATGCCCCAAATTGGCCAAATTTATTGCATTTTACACTCGCCACATCGAGTCACATACAGAGGCTTGTAATTATTTCATTATGTACAAATTATGTAGGTAGATTATATTTTTTTTAATTTCTGGCAGCTCGGCCGAAAGTGGGTTGAGGTAAAAAAAAAATCCATATTTACTACCTCACAAAAAAGAGAGAGAACGAGTAATTATATATGATATCTCCACTTATCGAACTGCGAGATGTTTTCTTAATTTTTTTCATTAATTCGCTCGTTATTACTAGAACCTTGTACTTCATGAGAAACACCGATATATCTATTCGTCTCTATTTATTTCTTCATTTCCAGTTCATAATGAAGTTACTTTTAGGTCATTTCGTCTCTAGAGACAAGCAAATTAAATTAAAATGTTTTATTTACTCCGTAAACTAGACATTGTCCTTACTTCATTTAAAGGGAAGAATATTACATTGAATCAAAACTAATTTTTATTCCGTGAACTGGCAATAAATATTGAAAATTAAATCTCTTTTTAATAATTTTTTTTTCATTTTCAATAATTATATTTTATAATCTAAATATAAAGTTTAAATTTACATTATTCTCCATTGTCTTATTTACTATTTAAACTTCCAGCATTTTGTTACTGAACAGTTACGACGAACGATTTATTTCGTTATACTGGTATGACATCACATCAGTCCGGCTGTGACTTAAGATCGTTATTATATAAGCGTGATTGGATTTGATAGATGTGTACAGACTGATACAAGTAGATAGACACGGAAAGGCATTTCACAAGGTTGCTGGACTGTTTTATTTAGTATTAAAGATGAAAAGTCCTAACTGGTAGGTAGACTACTTAGACGTTTGAACACTTTTTAAATCACTTTAAATTTCACCCAACATTTAATATTATTCGGCATTCTGTATTTTATTTCGAGGTAAACACAATATAAATATCATTGCGTCAAAATTGATAATAATGTGTTAGAAGTAAAGAAAATTACCCATAACGTCGGGTGCCATTAAACAGCGCCTCAACAATTAATGGCGGACTAAGTTTGCGAATTCACCGTTATGGTTTTGTTCCGATTCAAAAATAAAATCTCTCACTGCTTCTGTTTCATTGGTTACCATCCCGAAAATGAATAAACAAAACGAGGCTGAATGAACATTTACCTGTATTTTTCTTTTATTATCAGCGTGTTTCGTTTTTTGTTTTTTTGCTAACTTTTTCTTTATCTATTTAATAAGTATTTTCGAAACGCCCTAGTATCTTTATAAGATATTTAGTCGATCCGTCACGCTTCGGTTTCAAATCACATTTTCACTGTTTAAAAATAAAATTTAAAATATAGTATTCGTTGGTTTGTCACGCATACGTTTTAAATAACATTTGGGTTGGTCTCTTAAACTAAAATTTGAAATAGTATATTCGCTAGTTAGTCATGCTAATGCTTTAATTGCTTTTTTCATGATCATGTTCAGATTGGATGGATGAATCTTAGAAATAGCCTTTCTTGTTAAAGGCCAAAGAAAACGAATAAAAATGAAAGCGCTCTTTGTTTTCATTTTTAGAAGTATAATCCACTATTTCAAAAGGAACCATGAAAGCATAAATTTCGCGATTCATTCGAATTGAATTAAACTTTAGAAATATTAATTTGCTGGAGCACAAATACTATTTGAATACACAATGCTTACACACACACACACACACACACATACACACACACACACATATATATATATATATATATATATATATATGTGGGTGGATGGGGTGGATGTATATATAAATACTGCTTAAAAGATTCATTTTATTTGTAAAGTATATTCTAATCTGTAAGGTTGCTTATACATTCATGTGTTCCTACGATATTTTTTTATTTACAAAAAATATATGTACAAATTCATCGGGTGGGGCTGCTAAATAACAACAGAGATTGCTGAAAGATTAGATGCTAAGTTCTCACGAGTGTCCCTATTTTGGAAACGATGGATATCTGTGTCGATTTTTTGTATCGCAGCCAGCTATCATCCCTTTCCATTCCTGAAAGCATATTCGTGCATTTGATCAAATTTGACATGATATCCGTTAAATTCAGGTTTAACGGTGTAATGTATGGAAAAATAGACGGTGTACCCCTAAGCTTAATCTTGGGACCAACAATGGCGAATATTTTCATGGGTGTCTATGAGAAGGAATTATTACTTAGACCGATTAAATATTTAGTCTATTTCTGATATGTAGATGGCACATTTTGCTTCTGTAATAATCAAACGCAGGCAAATAAAGTATTCTCCTTACTTAATTGCATGCATCCTGCATTAAAATATACATATAACGGAGATGACAATTCCACTTTAGCTTTCCTCGATGTATTGGTTAAGAAAATCCCATCGAGTTACCTAACACCAATCTACCATAAAAATACGTTTGCAGGACTATATACCCGATGGGATTCATTTTGTTCTAACACACAAAAGTTAAACTTAATTTGCTCCCTAACACATAGAGTCTTTATGATTTATTTACAATCAAAATTTGACAAAGAAATAAAAACTATTACGAATACTTTGTCCAATAATGATGTGAATATGTCAGTCATCAAAAGAAAAGTAACTAATCTTTAAAAAAATAAAACCAAATACGGTGACTTAATGTACAATTTACATTCGTTTTCCTTGCTTAGGTACAGGAAGTGAGAAATTCGCCAAGCAAATCAGCTCAACATGTGCGTGTTGTGTTCGCTACAAAGCTTCAATTGGCGTTCTCGTTTAAAAACCATAAGAATAATGTGATTCATCATTTTAAATGTTTGTAGATTTCGTGTCACCACTGCTTGCACTGTTTGCCCGACTCAAAGATTCATATTAGCTCATGTACTCGCTATCCGACATAGGAACATCCATAATGTAATAACGTGCTCAACATGTATAATTTTCCCATTGTTTATAATATTTACTGTTGCTTTATATATGCTGTGGAACATATATTTACTAGTAGAAATATATTATTTTACAATTATATAAATTGGTATTATTTTTAATAATAATAATATAATTAGTATATTATTACTTTTACTATTATAAATTATTTTTACTGTGTTTATTAAGTATTTATTGCGTCTTAGCCATACAACAATAACAAAGTTTAATGGTATTTTTAATAATACTTTTGTATAAATTATTCCTTTTCGGATGATGTTTATCTAAAATATATCTTGCCAATGTGTGTTGTAAGAATCTTTGAGTTGGGCGAACAATGCAGGCCGTGGGGACACGGAATCTACGTATGAATAACTTTTTAGAAACATAAAATATTACAACGTAACATAATTTCAATGTAAGTATAATCATCATATTCAAAGGTGAAAATTATAGAAATTGCACTACATGTCTAAATATATATGGGAACAAAAAGTAAACATTTTAGCTCTAATATCAATTGGGAAATATTACATTAACTACTTTTTGCAATATGAATATTAACACTGTAAATGATGCTTTGTGGAATTATATGAAAGTATAAACATAATTAATGTATTAAACAAAAAGCACGAATGTATCGCTAACTGCAAACACATGAACAAACACTTATTTTCATATTTAAGCACAGATAAAAATATAGAATATAAAACAAGTGTCTACAAAATTAACAATAAATAAAACAACAATAAAATAACAAAGGCAACCGTCGATTAGAGAACGATTAATTAATAATAAGTAAAACAAAAGTAAATAAATAAAAAGTGTAGAATACAAATCAGTTAGTAATCAAATGATTACAAATAACGATAAGATTTAAGATAGTAATGAATTAAATTAAAAATAAAATATCAACTCTCATCTCTTTCGGTCTTATCTTGTTTGATGCAAAATAACGTATTACATACATACACACATATAAGCTCTGAATTAACATATGCACACCAGCACACAGATTTACATGAATATACATATAACCATATTCACACATTTTCACAGACACTAACCTATGTAAAATCATATAAGATATAGTATTAACAAATATAACAGTCTTACAAAATCTAGACAGAACTATGCTTAGCTTTTCTTGTGGATATTATAATGAAAGTACAACGAATGTAATTTATATTCCTATTCATTCTATTTATTTGTTGCTGTTAACTTGGAGTTTGAAAAAATAATTTAGTTAATTAATTTATATTGACTGCATTTAATAAGAAATATCATTCAATAAGACATTTTGATTTATTAAAGTATCTTTATTTTAAACGACACGATCAACCAAAGTATGGAACTATTACCTTCAAACATTTCCAATCATCATATAAGTACGGATACATGCATCAGAGTACAACTGCACAAAGTATTATTTATTATTCATCATACATAATATTTTAAAATTTACGGTTTTTTTGTAAAATGCCACAGACACGTTTTAAAGCTCTTTGTAATCATCAGACACGGTAAACTCCGAATTTTGCGTCGAATGCCTTCTCGTTATTTATTATTATTATCTATTAGAATCCACGAATCTAGTTACATTTAGACGATCACAAGCCGTATATGTATGTATGTTTATAAGCCTGTCGTCTCTTACATGTTGCTGTAGATGTACACGTGTATCGGTGTGTAACAGCGGAATTAAACGTATTGTCTACAACATATGCGTGCTCAAAGTGTATATAGTCAGTGCGCATCGTGTATATTCATGCTTGCAAATTAATGCACCGATATGCCCGCCGTTGCTTTGCTTGATGAACCTGTATGCAAACGAATCTGTCTAGAGATTGATTTAGTACCGAATTCTTGGTACATATATTGTCGAGTACACGCACACACTTGTATGTATGTATATACATATATGATGGCGAGTTTGAGTCTCTGTGTGTTGGCCGAATGATGGCTATGTGACAAAGGGAAAGGTTTTCCGAATATTATCGTATAGAATATTCTAACAAAGAAAAAACGAAAAAGAAATTAGGATGTAACTTGCTTCTAACTTCGTCCTAAAAACTCAGTACGAAATAGTAAGTTATACATTTATTTTCTTATTTATCATTTTTTTATTCATTTGTATCCCACTTGTGTGCTTACGATTTTCCATCCACTGATTACATACACACACACACACACACACATATATATATATATATATATATATATATATATATATATATATATATATATATATATATTGTAAAATATCTAATATTAGATGCGGAAATTTTAACCATATTCGAGTGGCTAAAATTTCCGCATTTTATAATATAAATCTTAAATCTGTCTGAAGACAACATCCAGAAGGCAAGATAAAAAAAGACGCGAAAAGATTTAATAGTGAAACAAAAGTCATTTGAAACGACCGACAAAGCGTATATTGACAATGTATTGTTGAGTTGAGACAAAATCAATACAAAGTATTCAAAAAGAATCGTGAAATGAAACGAATAACCATTTTCCTGGTTAATCATGTCGCCTTTTATCTTCGTTTCTCATTAAGACGCAACTCGTGACACGGATGAATAGTCTGGTCAGATATAATTCGAAAGCGATCGCTTATTTGGGTCAAAATGGTGACCATTTAATGAAATGCCTGCTTGAAGACAAGGACGGATCCTTTCTTAAGATATGTCCATTTATTGTGACAAAAATGCTATTTAATCGTGACAAACCAAAGTAAACGCTATTTCAAAATTAAATCGTGTCGACCAACGAAAATGCGATTTAAAAATGAAGTCCATATAAAGTTAGGTATGTGTACATGTGTATACATTTCCATGTACATGATTCACTTCCAACCTAATAAACCGATCATTATCAATTTTGGAACACAGCTGCGAGACATAAGGGGTCGTAATGTGGGATTTTTTTTTATTTAGCTTGATGTAAAGGGGGTAAGATGAGGTTGGAAACCCTTCATGACAATTAAAAAACTTCCAATCTTTGTAAAATATTAATAAGTATTAAACGTCAATTAATAAGTATAATTTGGAGTAATCGGACTAATGTTCTCATCTAGAGTGTTATTCTCACGACGTTTCGACCGCTGTAACCTCCGGCCTTCTTCAGATGTATATTTTCGAACTCGGGAATATTTCTGTCGAACTCGAGAATCTGGACGAAATTTTCCCGAGTTCAAAAAGATACACCTGAAAAAAGCCGGAGATTACAGCGGCCGAAACGTTGTGAGAATAACAGTCAAGATGAGAACAGTAGTCTGAATAATCAAAATTATACAAATTAGCAATCCTCATCTCAAAAATACAGAAAAATCAATTAATAAATCTTCTTCAAATTGCAGTGTATTTGCGGCATTGCAAGTATTTTAGGGTGCATTATATGGGCAAAAATCTCTCATTTGAAAATTAAAATATTTCAAATGTTCATTAAATAAATGTAACATGGAAGAAAAAAGCAACTACAATATATAAATTAACAAAATGTACACTAAAGTCTTGTTGCAGCATACACCCTGATGTTTACAAAATCTCCCTTTGGTCTCCATGGAGCTCAATGCATTTTGTTAATCTTTCAGGGATGCAGATGCATACATTGGTGTCGATCTATAACAACACTTCGGATGTATTCTTTAAGTTCAACGATGATTAGGTATGTTTTTAATAGACTTTCTCTTTGAGAAGTCCCACGGGAAAAAGGCGGAAGGGGTAAAATCTGGCGAACGAGACGTCTACTCAAACGGTTTACACCTGTTTATCCATCGACCAGACAAGTTGTTGCACAACCAGTCTTGTAAAGGCGAAGCATAATGGGCTGGTACCTCGTTCTGCTGCAAGTACAAACTCTCTGCAATATCTTGCTGTTGTAATAGCATTTTCTAATCTCTGCTGATTCTTCATTGAAGGCTGGACAAAGGGAAAGGTTTTCCGAATATTATCGGATAGAATATTCTAACAAAGAAAAAACGAAAAAAGAAATTAGGATGTAACTTGCTTCTAACTTCGTCCTAACAACTCAGTCACTAAGAAACAATAAAGTAAGATTTTCTGAATTTTAATTTCTTCTTAAATCCCCTTAAGATTAAGTCTTACATTTTAGAAATTTTCTAGAATTAAAATCATGTAATGAATTTTGATCATTATTGGAATAAGGATTTTAGACATAAGGTTTAATATCTTTATATACTGACTTTAATCTTCGTAAAGTTTTGCAAAGCTGTTCTGTTCGAGTAATTAATTTTACCTCGCTTGGGATGTGCATTCTTCTAGTTCTATACATTCTTTTTCCAGTGAAAATGCTACTTTAAACTGAAGCCTGACAGACCAAGCGTTTCATAAAAAATTGACGAAGCATCAAATATGTAAAGAAACAAATTAATTCCGAATGTTCGTCATCACTTTTAAAGATAGGTGTCTAGAACGGTACTATTTAGTAAATAAATCCATTATCAAACTGAGAGTGAGATTGAAACATATTCAAAAGCGATAAACAATAGCTTTCTCACATACTTAACAGGTGTATTCGATCAACGTCCAATTAGCATATTTCTTTGCAAAATGACATTTCATTAATTTACTATTCGTTCGTATTGTTTTCTAGTTCCATGATTGTTTTTCATTTTACTTTTAAATCCTGGATAGCAATTTGGCATTTTGCGTGAAAAGGGTATTTTCATTGTTTCTCCAATTTACTGTTGAGGGTTGCGATCCAGTTCTTTCTACTTTTTAAATTAAAAACACCGCCTAAATATACACATGTACACACAGCGCGAGCAAGTAAACAACTCTGTGAGTATCCCTTTTTCGACATTAATTTCGTTAAGAAATTAGATTTTATCGCAATACATTTCGGTTTATTTGTAAACAGAGTATTGATTTACTTCTATCCAGGAGTTAGGCACAAGGCCAGTTTTTATCTTACTCCCACAAGTAAGATGTGACCCAAGGTCGGGTCGGGAAAGTGGGGTTTAAAAATTGCCTGGGCAGCCCCGTCGGCATTCCCCGGTAGTGGCGCCTCAGGCAGTAAGCAATAAACTTACTCCTCCCGAAAAGGGGAGGCGAAGCCTGGGAGGGTGGACTTCCTAGAACTGCACAGGACAGACCCATAGACCGGCGTAAATCAAGACCCGAAGGCCAAGACAATACCAGTCTATGGGGTGCAGTATCCATCGGAACAGATACTACACTTTGATCTTAGCCAAAAGGCCAAGTCGACATTTAGAGTGAAACAGAGTATTGATTTACTCTTCTCCATGAGTTAGGCACAAGGCCAGTTTTTATCTTACTCCCACAAGTAAGATGTGATCCAAGGTCAGGTCGGGAAAGTGGGGTTTAAAAATTGCCTGGGCAGCCCCGTCGGCATTCCCCGGTGAAACAGAGTAGCCATATCGTTAAATTTTAGATTAAAACAAAGCCACTCCTAAAAAATATCGCGGTCAAGCAAAATCTTAGTGAGATTTTATCGCACATAAATTTCATTACGAAATTAAAATACCAACCCGATTCCAACTTACTTTTTAGAAATTCATATAAAGAACATTATGTAATTACTTTTTAGAAATTCATATAAAGAACATTATGTAATTACTTTTTAGAAATTCATATAAAGAACATTATTTAATTACTTTTCAAAAATTCATATAAAGAACATTATGTAATTACTTTTTAGAAATTCATATAAAGAACATTATGTAATTACTTATCTGTTTATAAACTTAGCTATTTATTGTACTGACAATGTGATTAAATCTCAAAATTCAAATATAAAAATAGAATAATTTGTTTCTAATATGCTGATCAGGTTTAAGTTATCGACGTTCCAATGTTAACTAATTTGCATATTTTTCTTTTAACGTAACATTAATTCAATATGCGTCCTTGTTTTCTAATTTAATTATTGTTTTATATTTTATTATAACATATGGAGTACTGTTGTCATATTTGGGCTAATGAATCTCTGTCCCATTTGAGCGTCTTGATAAGGTGCAGAAACGTATCTGCAATATTGTTGTCCCTACCCTTTCTTCTCTGCACACACACACTCTCTCTCTCTCTCTCTCTCTCATAGATGTAGTGTTGCTAGTCTCAGTGTTTTCTATAAATACTATTATGGCATGTTTTCTTCAGACTTATGTGATCTATCCCCGCTTCTTTTGTTCCAGCTCGTTTGATTCGTTGGTCTAGTGGTCTCCATCGATTCGTTGTTTTCATACCTCATTTTAATACAGCTTCCTATTCCAGTAGATTCTTTTCAAGAACTTCAGGCTTGTGGAACTCTCTTCCTGTTGACTGTTTTCCTCCTACCTATAGCATTGGTCTTTTAAGGTCAATAGGCATCTCCTGTTACAATAATCATATTTATTCTTGTTAGCTCTTTACATCAAGTGGTTTCATGCCTAGTCTGGAGCGATTGGCATAAAAAAGGTATATATATATAGTTCTATTTTATATGGTTGTTAGAAACTTGGCATATTATTTTCAAGTCACGTAGAGGCGAAAAGCACATGCATAAACAGAGATGCAAGAAGTGGTCACATAAGTGTATTAATGTAGTTATAGTAGTAGCAATAGTAGTAGTTATTTAATTGATATTTTTTATTGTGCATTTTCACTGCGGGTGTCTTTTTATGTTTTGTTGAAGTACATTGTCGCAGTTTATAATACGAGATATACTTTTGAAAACTATCGACCCGATTGTCATATTGTATCAAGTAGCACAACAGGAGTCTGAATATTGTTTACCGAAAAATACGCTCTTCAATTTGATATCTTTCTGTCCGCCATTTTCTATGTGTTCGAGTAAGTCGAGCAGGTCAATTATTCCATAAAGAAGATAGAAAAAAATGGACAATTAGAATAATCGATGTAGAAACAGGTAGATACACTCAACTACACGGGTATGTGTAGATATGTGTGCAACGACATAGATGCACACATTTTTGCGACTATTCGTTTCTGCCACAAGGGCGTCTTTTAAAAACGGACTGAGGATGTGTAATCATGAGCAATTGTTCTGATTCTAATCAATAAAGAAGTCTTTAGTCACTCGCAGATAAAGGTCAGTATAATAATCTTTGGAAATAATGCGCGCCTTCGTCTCTGTAATATAATGAAGACGTCTATATTGTGTGTGTTATCAATAGTCTATAAATCAGTTATTTATCAACGACAGAACTGTCAACCCCACGCCCGCACACAGAGACAACCTTTATTTCAACAGAAGCTAAAAATAATGAGATCAAACAATAAGACAAAGGGAGGTAATTTGAAAAGAAAGATGATAATACGAGTAAGAAATACAAATAAAAGAACGCTTCTTTTTAGGATACGGCCAGTCAATCTGTACGTTTAGTGCGGAAAATGATATTTCATACTTAAGCGTAACAGACTAATCATTGGGCATAGCCTCTTATGGATATACTTGCATGTGTCTAAATGAAGACGCGTCCATTTAATCTGCGCATTTAGCAAGTAAAGCGCTAGTAATATGTAAATGAGAGTAATCTCCTCTTATTTTAGGATTACCTCCCTTTTTGAGAACTTTATTTAAGTACGATACTATAAAATTTACTACACCGGTATCAGTTAGAATAACTGATACCGGTGTAGTAAATTTTATAGTAAGAGTAAAGCTTGCTCAGGTCTTGTGTTGTACTCGTTTCTCATTACAGTTTGTCTAGTTTATACCAACGGACATAGCAACGAAATGAGATGCATCTAACATACAGTAATGCTGGATAAATAACAATGAGCTACTATACATATATATGTATGTATAGATATATGCATACATATATATGTATATATATATGTATATATATATATAATAATAAATATTTGTTATTGTTTATTATCTATTATCTATTATATATATATATATATATATATATATATATATATATATCGAAGTATGTATTAAAGCAAATGAAATATCTAAAGTATCAATTACTTTGTAAGGAATACTGATTAAAGAAAGGAGTCTGAAGAAGAATGGTTTTTCTTTCGTAGAATACTTTTATTCTTTTGTATCGAAAAGGTCAAATGGAATTGATTGGCTGTTTTATTTAGATCAACCGCAGAAAAGGAATCTGTAGTAACACGATCAGAGAATTTATACTTTTAACAACGATATTAAAACTAGCAAATACATGCTCTCTAAAGTCGCAATCTTTGGGACTAGTAAATGAAAAGTGTACTTTAAATCTCTGGTTAATTTATATTTCAGTTACTTAAATTATTTCGAATGAAATATGTTCTGTATTATTCCCATTAACTCGTTTTTACTTAAAATCACTTTTTAGTAGAAAAAAAATTGAAAATAACATCTTCGAATTTAGTTATAGGAAGTTGACTGATATAGTCTAAACATCCAATATGGCGTCGTTAAAATTTTGCAAGGGATTTTTAGGAAGAGAAATGTAAAGTCATCACTCCACCAACCGCATCATTTTTATTTGACAAAGAAATCTTAACCAATGAATGCATTGAAAGAAATATAGAAACTCAGAGAATAAAATCAAAATTAATTCGCCGGGGTGAAATAGTTTTGAATTGTTAGAAATATTACCGTTACGGCGCCACATTTACAAATGATAACATGTTTTTAATTACTTAATTATTTGTTAGCAGAAGAAGACATTTCAACATGTACTGATTTTGATCTTGATATTTCCCGATGATTTTTCCACTGTTCTCCTACTTGTTATTTAATATCTTTAGAGACGATGTGCGTTATACACGACTGCGAGAAAATAGTATTTTAGGAAAACGTACATTTTCATGCGAATTTAATGCGAAAATATGTTTTTGCTGATGTGTCATTGTTTATCAAGGCCACTTGAGGATAAAGGTTTATGAGATGGATGGATTGTCGGTTTAATGATGAAGAACATTTGAGATCAGCGCAAATGATAATTAGAATAAACTAAGATTGATTATTTGTTGAACCGTTTATTGCAAGTATTTGTTATTTAAAGGCGGTCATGATATAGTCCACAAGGAAACAGTGCCGTTGTATTGTGTTCCCCAGATGGGAAGTTCTAGGAGACAAACTATGTTCATGGAAACCACTCCTTACGCTAGAAACACGGAGGATAAAAAGGGGAAGATATTATCAGTTGTGGTAGGAAGACAAGTTAAACGCAACCCTTTAAGGTAACATTTGCTGAAACGCCAGCTAAAATTTCACAATTAAAAAAGTATAAACTGATCATTTAGTGCTTCATAAGTAGAACTTAGCAGGAAAATTATTGACACACACTTTTAACGATTATAGGGGTCGTCTATATTAGCGATTTAATCGATGTTTGTCTGAACAATTTTAAAAAATCAATAACATTTTTAAAAGAGAGGGAAAGCATCGGATCCGTCCGATTATCTTTTTTTTAATAATTTTTATTTAATGATCATCATGTATAGTTTAAATAATTTTTATTTAATTTTTATCATACTTTTAGTTTAACTAATTCTTATTTAATTATCATACTTTTAGTTTAAATAATTCTTATTAAATTTGTATCATACTTTTAGTTTAAATAATTTTTATTTAATTTGTATCATACTTTTAGTTTAAATAATTCTTATTTAATTATCATACTTTTAGTTTAAATAATTCTTATTTAATTTGTATCATACTTTTAGTTTAAATAATTCTTATTTAATTTGTATCATACTTTTAGTTTAAATAATTCTTATTTAATTTGTATCATACTTTTAGTTTAACTAATTCTTATTTAATGGTTATCATACTTTTAGTTTAAATAATTCTTATTTAATTTGTATCATACTTTTAGTTTAACTAATTCTTATTTAATGGTTATCATACTTTTAGTTTAAATAATTCTTATTTAATTTGTATCATACTTTTAGTTTAAATAATTCTTATTTAATTTGTATCATACTTTTAGTTTAAATAATTCTTATTTAATTTGTATCATACTTTTAGTTTAACTAATTCTTATTTAATGGTTATCATACTTTTAGTTTAAATAATTCTTATTTAATTTGTATCATACTTTTAGTTTAACTAATTCTTATTTAATGGTTATCATACTTTTAGTTTAAATAATTCTTATTTAATGGTTATCATACTTTTAGTTTAAATAATTTTTATTTAATTTGTATCATACTTTTAGTTTAAATAATTCTTATTTAATTATCATACTTTTAGTTTAAATAATTCTTATTTAATTTGTATCATACTTTTAATTTAAATAATTCTTATTTAATTTGTATCATACTTTTAGTTTAAATAATTCTTATTTAATTTGTATCATACTTTTAGTTTAAATAATTCTTATTTAATTTGTATCATACTTTTAGTTTAACTAATTCTTATTTAATGGTTATCATACTTTTAGTTTAAATAATTCTTATTTAATGGTTATCATACTTTTAGTTTAAATAATTCTTATTTAATTATCATACTTTTAGTTTAAATAATTCTTATTTAATTATCATACTTTTAGTTTAAATAATTCTTATTTAATTTGTATCATACTTTTAATTTAAATAATTCTTATTTAATTTGTATCATACTTTTAGTTTAAATAATTCTTATTTAATTTGTATCATACTTTTAGTTTAAATAATTCTTATTTAATTTGTATCATACTTTTAGTTTAACTAATTCTTATTTAATTTGTATCATACTTTTAGTTTAACTAATTCTTATTTAATGGTTATCATACTTTTAGTTTAAATAATTCTTATTTAATTTGTATCATACTTTTAGTTTAACTAATTCTTATTTAATTTGTATCATACTTTTAGTTTAACTAATTCTTATTTAATGGTTATCATACTTTTAGTTTAAATAATTCTTATTTAATGGTTATCATACTTTTAGTTTAAATAATTCTTATTTAATGGTTATCATACTTTTAGCTTAAATAATTCTTATTTAATGGTCATCATATTTTTAGTATGAATAATTCTTATTCAATGGTTATCAAACTTTTAGTGTAAATAATAATCATTTAATGTTCATCGTATTTTTAGTATAAATAATTCTTATTTGATGATTGTAACACTTTTAGTATATTTCTGTAGTTTTACCTAACAATTTAATAAACAGAATAGTTAATCAAACCCCACCTCCCCATGTTAAGAATGGCTCTCTAAAGTATAAAGTCATCATTTCAGCCCTGTCCGTAAACTGCATAAGTACCCTTTTTAATTTATTTTCGCACTAATTCTTTTGATTTTCCTTATGAGGTATGATTACAAAAAAGAAACACAGTTTGAATTATCTCTCCTTTCAACTGACTCTTCTAAATTAAAGATTAAAATTTCATTGGTCCCCATTAATACCGAAGCACCCAACTTTTATTTTAGTCGGTAAAACTATAATAACCCTGATTCATATCTGTTTTGCATTTTTATGTCAAAGGTACTGAAGCCAAAAATTAGCGAAACTTTTTTTAAATCGTTTTTATATTTATTTATTTATTTATTTACTTTCATTTATTGCCTGTTGTTGGCAGATTTACGTAACTATTGGCCTCGTCTGATAAGAAAGAAAACAGCGCAACATCTCCGTCAGTTAGTGGAAAGGGAGATAATTCCGACACGGTTCAGTCAAGGGAAATAATTACGACACGCTCCAGTCTCGCTGAATGGAGAAGTCAGCCTTTCACTCACTGTTCAAAAGCAACGAAGAAGAAAACAAAAAACTTCCTTTGTTCATTGCCCATTACATGTAAGAAAAAGAAACGGAAAGAATATATTTAGTTGTTATGCTTACCAAACGAGTCACTTCTTTCTTTTTTGTTCGTCATTGCTTTTCATAGTATTTCTTTAACGGGCAATAAATTAGAAGAAAGATTACAGATATTATCAAATAACTAAAAACATTAAATATTGAATGAATTTGTCTATTCATCTCTCGCGCATTCACATTTTTCTATTTGTCTAGCTGTCATTTGGGCTCTTTATCTATCTATCAATCTATGTTCATATATATCTTTTAATCTATAGATGTCTTTTCATATCTAAAGGCATGTGGCTATTTTAGTATATCACTCTCTCTCTCTCTCTCTCTCTCTCTCTCTCTCTCTCTCTCTATATATATATATATATATATATATATATATATATATATATATATGTATACATATATACATATATATATACCTATATATATACACACATATATATACATATATATATATACACACACACACACACACACACATATATATATATATATATATATATATATATATATATATATATATATATATATATATATATATATATGAATTAAAAAGGAAACAGCCGTAAAAAAATCAACGTTTCGCCCAGCTGTTGCGTGGACTTTTTCAAGAGCTAAATAGTGATAAAAGCGGCAAGGAACGATAATATCTGTAATTTTGGGAATGTATATATAGTGATAGTGTTGATAACATTTTAATTTATTTACAATATATGTACTTAAGCACACATAAATACATTGTGCTTATGTACATATATGCATATATTCCCTCTCTAAATAGATTTTAATTTTATTAACACTATCACTATTTCATGTGTATACGTATACTATTATAAGGGAATATAATATATTATGTATAGATTTTCAGTATTTACTTCAATAGTGCTCGATACGTAGGTAGAAATAGGTAGTAAGGTAAACGCGTACGCCTCTGTGTAGCTCAATTGCCTTATTATATATATATATATATATATATATATATATATAGGTTTCTATTTATACAAACATTATTGGTTACATATGTGCATACATGTTTCGGTTCGAAACATGTATGCACATATGTAACCAATAATGTTTGTATCAATAAAAATGTATACTTAAGAACAGCTGTACTTTTATTGAGCACTTTTTATAAACACTGGAGTTTCAACGGATTTACATCTACAGAAACTAATACAATACGTGTACTATATATATATATATATATATATATATATATATATATATATATATATATATATATATATATATATATATATTAAGACCAAAGGTGATTGTACAACACAGAATGTTCCTGCTTTATTAGTCTTATTTATATTTTCTCGACTTTTCGGATGATCCATCGCGTATTTCTGTCGAATTGTCGTATGTAGGCTCCGTAGGTGTTTAATTTTAATTTCATTTTTTTTGCGAGTACTTTCGTTTGTTCATCCAATCGTCATCAGGTGGGGTATTGGTCCGGCGTGTTCCATGTCTGCTGAGTTCAAACAGTGCAGCAATTTATGGCTTTAGTACGTATAGGTGATGAAATGCTATATGTGGGACGTGATCACGTGCAAAAGCGCGTGACTTATATAAACCCTGCTTAATTGATACCCATTAACTAGAGAAATATTCCTCAATGAATTAAAAAATATTAAATAAGTCCTAATTAAAACCAATTCCCAATTACTTTGTAGATGAACAAATCAAATTAACCATTAGAAACCTACATGACACTAATAACAACCAGCTAAAGAATTCCAACTCTATTAACATATCCTACCGTTTCTAGATGCACCCCAACTTTAAATAAGACAAAAAGGTTTTTGAAATCATATTACACAGATATATATCTCGTTAATAGTATTAATAAAATCAGATTTATTATTTATTATAACAAAATTCAAAACCTCTAACCTAATAATTAACAAAACCACCCTTCAGGCCTAAAACTTAGCAGAACGAACCAACGTAATATATCAATTTCGATGCCCATGGGAGAATGTATCTCCAACAATATTACAACTAATCGTTACATTGGCTGAACCACTACTACAGTTTCCCGAAGGCTCAAATTACACCTTTCTTACTGCAGTTCAATCTGCTAACACTTGAAAGAACATAACTGCTTCCATTCACAATTTAAACACCTCTTAGTAAACAACACAAATATTGTACATTACGACCTCAATGTAACTAGACTAAAAATCTTTGAAATATTGTATATTACGACTAGACACTCTACATTAACAATATCAATTACAAATCTAGTCAGAATGTGTTAAAGTGCCTAACTTTGTAAGTCACCCCAACATATCTTTAGCCGACAAAATAAATTACTTTGAACCTTTGTTAAATATTGTATATTTTTATAATTTACGCGCTTTTGCACGTTATCACGTTCCACATAAGGCATCTCATCACCCAAACGTACTTTAAAGAGACCATTAATTGCCGCATCGTTTAAACTCAGCAAACAGTAAACAAGCCAGACCAATACTCCGCCTGAAGACGATTGGATGAAGAATCGAAAGTACTCGCAAACAATGGAACAAAAAACAACTTACGGAGCTGACATACGACAATTCGATATACGCGATGGATAAAAAAAAAGACTAAGTAGGAAGTATCCGTATTGTACAATAACGTTTGTCTTGATAAAAATATGCTACCTAAATACACAATATATATATATATATATATATATATATATATATATATATATATATATATATATATATATATATATATATACAAGCAAGACCCGTACACGGGTATAACCCGAGAAAATTGACGGACCCAAAAAAACTCATGCTCCCACCTTTGAACCAGAATTTTAAAATTGTCTATAAATAATAAATGTAGTATTTAAATCTTCGTATTATTTCATAATAATCAAAGGGCGTCCACGCAGTAAAAGTACTTACGTATAGACGAGGAATTAAAACTAATCCCGAGGGCATTTACATAATTGTGTCTTTACACACAATCTATAAGAAAAGTAATATTTATAGGAATAACGGTATTTGTAAATAAGTTATTTAATCAAATGTTGTGCAAAATCAGGCTCTTGATTTAAATAATAATTGATATTGAATTAAATTTTGTCTTGAAATGAAAAATACATATAAATTAAATTTCTAAAAGTGTGTTAACACTGAATGAAAGGTACTATTACATATGATTAAATGTATTTTCGAAATAAAATAATTTGTCTACTTATAAGTAGAGAAGGGCCTGAGTGTTTCTGTGGTAACTTATTTACTCTTTATCTTGACACCATCGGAGAAAAGTGCTTCTGTTTCAAGCCCGTACCGGCGCGTGTGAAAGGCTCGAGTACAAGTAAAATGACTGGTATTACACTAAATATACACCGATTTTCTTTCATTAAGTAAACACAAAGCCTACGCACCGTGGTTTAGTAACAATAGTGCGTAATGATGAGATTAAAATGATCCTGAAATAAAGTTCAATTCTCCCACGTGAGAATAAGTAACCATGTGCAGATAAACTCATCAAATATATGTATAGGACGGAAGTCTGAAGAAGGAACACAAAACACAAGGGTGTAATTTCATATCAATTTAGTAAGAAAGAGAAAGGTGGCTTGAGTATATACAGTTTCAAAAAGTTCATTTAGGCATTGGTAAATCATAGAGAGGATGGAAGAGAGGATGGTTTGCGAAAACGTGGTTCGCGAGAACTTATCTGTTTTAGAGTTCTGGTAACGGCGGGAGATCATTCTCTGTGATGCCGTCGTGGGCTGTATCACTGAGAAGACCGCCCGATGTGTTGTTGACTGGAGAGGAGTCGTTCCAAAAGAGAGCCTGTATAGAATTCGGGTATCAGCGGGAGGTCATTCTCTGTGATGCCGTCGTGGGCTGTATCACTGAGAAGACCAGCCGATGTGTTCTTGACTCGAGCAGAGTCGTAGGAAAAGAGCCTGTATAGAGTTCGGGTATCGGTGGGAGGTAATTCTCTGTGATACCGTCGTGAGCTGTATAACTGAGAAGACCGGCCGTTGTGTTGTTGACTGGAGCGGAGTCGTTGCAAAAGAGGGCGGGAAGCCGTATACAAGGGTTTTTAAGGGCTGGCTCACGTGACATCTATACTAAAAAGGGGTTGCAATGCCTGACAGCCAATCCGTGAGGCCCTTAAGGGACATGGCAACAGCCAATCAGTGAGGGGGGGGGGGGCTTTAAACAATTCCAACAGTAATGCTTTATTTAAGTTTTGCTTAAAACAAAGAATTATAGGGGATTTTTTGTTATTATATTCTGAGAAAATAATATTATGGATATTTGTGTATTTTATCAAATCTGTAAACGTAATTTGAAACGTCTTTCACTATTAGCCGCGTAATTGATGATAGATATTGTTGTGGTTGCAAGGTTGAACAATAATTAGTGAGGAATACAATGAAGACGCAAACAACAAGAGAATGCAATAATAAGTGTATTAAAAGAAAAGGTATAGTTACAGTATGTACAAATGAAGGTGTCGAGTCAGAGAGTCTTGGTGGGAGGACATGTACGCTCTTCGGCGTCACTTCCGGTGGCATTTAGGTAACACACACTAAGGCCAACCTAGGCTTGCCATTTATAGTGTAACGTTATTCGTATATGCAAATGAGTCGTTGCCACCACAACACCCCCTCCCAAGATTTGAAGTCACACAGATTTCAATATCTTTTTCTTTTTGGGTTTACCATCAATAGTTCATTAAATTTTCTTTTCCTACCTGATCTCCGGGGTTCAGGTGTATATTGAGGCGGTTCCAAATTAAAGGATTCGTATATGACATCTATGGTTTCCTCCTCTTCGACTGTTGTCGTATAATCATCATCTTGGATATGACGTTTTTTTATCTGATTTAGGTGCCTTTTATGTATACTCTGTGGACCTTTAATCATATATGTACAATCACCAATGCGTTTATCCACTACTCCACATTCCCAGTAAGATGTGTTATTCTTGTAGCACTTAAAATGTACTCGATCTCCCGAGTTATATTTCTTTCTTCTCGTGTGTGTAATGTTTCGGATAATTGCCTGCCTTGGCAACAGTTTATCAAACGCTGATTTTACCTTTCTGGCAAACATTAGATCAGCTGGTGATATGTTTGATGGTGTACTAGGATGTGGTGTGATCCTATAAACTTGCAAGAATTGTTGCAAAGCTTTTTCTGTTGGTGTTCATCGCTTGCTGAAAAATGGCAGGCGCTACTTTGATGCCAAAAGGCAATCGGTTGTATTTGAATAATCCCTTATGCGTATTGATGCATAGTATTTTTGAGCAATTTTCCTCGACCGGTATTTGCAAATATGCGTCGCTCAAGTCTATCTTAGAGAAGATATTACCACCATTTAACTTCGTGAATATTTCCTCTGGGCTTGGTAGAGGGTAATGGTGATCTTTTAATAGGGAGTTGACCCCGGTCGAAAAATCTGCGCACACTCTAACTTCGTCATTCTTTTTCTTTACGTATACGGTGGGGGCTGCCCACTCGCTGTGTTCTATTTTTGATAGAATTCCTGTCTGTTCCAATCTATCTAATTCTTTATTAATCTTTTCCAACCCAGCGAACGGAACGTTTCGCTTTTTTCTAAAAATTGGGCTGGCGTTTTCTTTAAGTTCAAACGAGGCCTTGAATTTATTACAGCGACCTAAGTTAGTCGTGAATGCTTCAGGAAATAATTCTTTTAAATCATCTTTTATATTTACTGTTGTTGGAGAAGAACATTCTATTTTTTTACAGAATGTATTGATTGGCTTATCCCGTAGTCCAAATTTCTCAATTAAATCTATTCCAAACAGATTTTCACTATTTTTCAGTACGAATATTTTTAATTTCTTCGTAATCCCTTTTAATTTTATCGGAAGGACAACTTCTCCTTCAAATTTTATACCACCATCGTTTTCATCATGGTTGTTTTTTTACCCAACTTTTTCCATGTATTCAGGTTTATAATAGAAATATCGGAGCCGGAGTCGAGTTGTAACTTTATTGGTGTTTTAAATATTTCCACTTTTACGTATTTTCGCCGCTCTTTGTCTAATTTTGTATTTGATTTTGTTTGCTGTACTCTCTTTCTGGTGTAATCTTTATATCTGCAGCAATCGCTTTTGTGTCCCACCTTCTTACAAATGTAGCATTTTTTCTTTTTATAAGGACAATCTGATTCCCAATGCTTTTCTGCACATCTCTTACAGTTATATCTAGGAAGAGGCTTGTCATATTCTGTCCTATATTTATGGTTATTAGGATTGTAATATCCCGTTCCATTTCGATTGCTTTTCTTTGTAAAGTTCTTGGTTGGTGTGTATGGTTTTCTAACTTTTCTTACATATGCCACTCCGGATTCTTCTATATTTTTTAAATCCTTTTTTAGTGTAATGGCCCTTTCACAGTCCTCTGCTAGTTTCTGGAGGGTTAAATCTTGCTCAGATTCCAGCTTAGACAACACTCGTCTGCGTATTTCTGCATTTTTCGTGGAAACTAACCCTTGTGCGAAGATTAGACATTTAAAATCTTCTACCGTTAGTTCCGCAAGCTTAAAATTATCGCAGTTTTTATTGACAACTGATGCGTATGTCAAATAATCTTGGTTGTCCATCTTTCTTAGATTCATGCACAGCCATCTTTTATGAAAAAGAGATATATTTGGATTAAATAATTCTTTTAGTAATTTCACAGCTTCCATGAACTCTAATTCCGCAGTTTTTTTAGGTAATATATAATCTATGAATTTGATGTGTTCTGATGTACCCAATTTCCTGAGTAAGAAGCTCACTTTCTGGCTATTTGGCCAATTTTTGCAGTCTAGTTGAAAGACATCCTCGTATCTTGTATAGTATGCTTCAAAAGTCTTTCCTTCCTCCGGCACATAATTAAATGTGTCCATACTATTAAAGATAGTTGTATGGGAGAAATTAACACTGTCGACATTTTCTCGATTACTCTTTAGTAGTTCCAGTGTTTTAGCAAAACGTTCATTTTGTCTTTCCTCGCGGTCAGCTTGTGCCTGTAAAAATTGCATGAACATTTTTGATAAGTCTTCCATTTTTTTTTTTTTTTTTTTTTTTTTTTTTTGAATCACAATTGAAAAAAATGTATGCAGTACATTTAGTTCTTTGGAGTTTTTTTTTTTTTTTAGTATTTTAGTAATTAAAATACTCTTAAATTGAGATTATCCTTTTTTTTTTTTTTTCGTGACGTTTTACTGTATTATCCGTTATCCAGTAACAACTTTTTAAAAAAATCCTTTCCTTGAGCTTTAATTTCTATCTATGGTATTTCCTTTTAGTACCGCCGCCAAACAAATTATTAATTAAAAGATTCCTTTAGTTGTTGTTTTGCTAACGGGGAGCAGTAATTAGAATCCACTGGTGAACTTTTTTTTCGTAGGTTACTTCCTTGCTTTTCGTATTACGAGTCTGACCTGTCGTTTTGCGACAGAACAAAATCCGCTTTTCGTTTGCAAGTTGGTCCTTTAGTAATACAAAATAGATTTGTCGTTTAGCGACAAAACAAAAATTCACTTTTACATTCGTTTGCAAGTCGGAATCCCAGAAAACGGCGTAAATTGTCGCTTTTGCCACGTTCGAGTTTTTTTTTGTTTTTTTTTCACTTAAGTTGAAACTTTTCTTTAGCGTAAAATCCGTTTGCTCGTCAACACTTTGCATTGTACTTTTTTTTTAATAGTTCTTCGTCAAACTGTTATATTTGACGCTTCATATCTCGTCGCCAACTGTTGTGGTTGCAAGGTTGAACAATAATTAGTGCGGAATACAATGAAGACGCAAACAACAAAGAGAATGCAATAATAAGTGTATTAAAGAAAAGGTATAGTTACAGTATGTACAAATGAAGGTGTCGAGTCAGAGAGTCTTGGTTGGAGGACATGTACGCTCTTCGGCGTCACTTCCGGTGGCATTTAGGTAACACACACTAAGGCCAACCTAGGCTTGCCATTTATAGTGTAACGTTATTCGTATATGCAAATGAGTGGTTGCCACCACAACAGATATAATGATTAATGCGAACTACGCTGAATGCGTAATACAACAATGTCACCCTAATATGATTGTGGGTACTGAGTCGAAGTATGAGGACGTATTATCGTGTGTGTGTGTGTGTGTGTGTGTGTGTGTGTGTGTAGAAAGGGGTAGTTACTCCTACTTCCGTGCTGAAATTACTAAGCAAAGAGAAAACGGCTGAAGGGGATATACTATAAAAATCAGTGAATTGTATCGAAACAGTTACCCTTTTCTAGAAGCACGTACCAATAAGCTACTAAAAAGCATACGTAGCAGAATTCCGTATGACATTTTGACTTTACTTTAAGTTATGAAAATATATTTATAGTTATTAAGCTGTACATATACTTCCGCGGTTCATCCCCGTAGGGAATCATCAGGTTAACATTCATGGAATTCGTGTTACCGGGTGTTTTTATATATACAAGTAGTGTTTAGCTAATCAATCAGATACTTTGTTATTCCTTCGGACGGGTTAATGTTTCTATTAGCGAACGACAGGGCTTCTCTCAAACAAAGGTTCGGCTGACTTTTATTTCCTATTCCTTTGTTCTGTTTTCTGACTCACCCGTTTTCTTTTTGAATGTGTCGAATTAATAGGTAACCTTATTTTAACACGTGCGTGCTTTTTCTATTTCTATTTTAGATGTTGGATTAGTTTAGTTTTCACTTCTACAGTTTAACATGTTTTGGGGATTTTTAAAGTTTAGAATTTCCAATTTCATATGCAGACTTAATCTATACGAGTCGTCTTAATGTCTACATTTTCTGGCCTGTTATAGCATTTCCAATCGATAGTTGGCGAGCGTCTGCTTTTTATTGAGCTCACAGTAGTAAGTAGCTAGTGTTGTTTTTAATCGACATTTGTTGTTATTAATTGTGCTTTTGTGGTCGTAATATTTGGTTTTAAAGTCGAGGAAGGTTATACCACGTAGTACTTTTTTGTTATTCGGGCTTTCTGTAGTATATATTGTGGCTTAGTAAACAATACTTTTGGTTAGGCATTTATTTTGTAGTGGACAAAGTGCACGAGTTCTGCTGTAACAGCTGTTGTCTTTATTATTAACTTTCTTATATCTATGTTGGTGATTGCTATTAGAGTTTGGGTTATTGCTATTTATAGTGGTTACATTTTGTTCTAATATATAAGGCATATTTGATCCACTTGTGTTAGCATGGGCATACTTAGTGTTGTATGCATAGTGTTTTGAATCGGTTTGTGGAGATTCGGGTTCCGTCACACATATGTGTCTATATAGATTGCTTGATAGGTTTTGAATGTAGTGAGTGATGTATATGTCTTAGACACAATATGTATATGTTTTGTTCTGTTTGCTTATATACTGTGTGCATTAGTTGCTTACACACAGTTATTTGATTTACTATGATTTGTCCACTTATCTTAAATTAAATATTTATACACAACCATAACCCTGGTCTTTTAAACTCTGTAGTTATATTTGTATTTATTCATTCGTGTTGTATTTGCATATCATCTGAAGTATTTTGCTATTTGCATCCCTTAAAAGTATATGGTTGAATAAATACATGTTTTATTATAATAACTTTTATCTATTTATCGCATCATCCTATACTACCTATAATTACTACTACATTATAATTAATATTATTGTTCCTGACGTGTTATTATTTTTCTTGTTGTTATTATTATTATTATTATTATTATTATTATTATTATTATTATTATTACTATTACCAGAAATATTTTTTCGTTACTATAATCAAAACTATTATTTTTATTATTATCATTATTGTCCGTATGTACATTTCTAAAATTGTATATACATATATATATTTAAACATAATTAAGATCCGGACGGAAAACGGATTATTTTTGTTACTACAGATTCAATTCAAAATTCTGTGGATATTTATGAACATTAAAATAATTATTTCTTATTTGAAATGACTAATACACATTATGGATCTGAAATATGGAATATTTTTCTTAATATTTAGATTATTTGAACTACTGTTTTCATCTTCGATGTTATTCTCACAACGTTTCGTCCGATATAACCTCCGAATTTCTTCAGGTACGTATCGTCAAATTTGGGAATCTTTCTATCGAACACGGGAATCTGTACGGAATTTCTAACATTACCTTTAATTTAACTAGCGATTGACATATACAGTTAAATATGAAACCTTCCTTTCGAAGCAACGAAATTGCTCATTCTGTGACACAATACTCTTGCAATTATCTGCTTCTGTCAAGGGTCACCCCCATACAATGATTTGGAAGCTTTTGTTGTTAATTTGACTGCCCTTTCTACACTTTGAGAATGTCGGTGCAAATGTGCCAACTCTAATTTTGTTCCAATCATAATTGACTCTAAAAGTTCATTTTCGGTAATTCATTTAGTAAATGCAAGTTCACAAACTCCACTTTTCGAAAGGTTAGTTAGATCAGAAAAATGCTTAGCTTTAAAATTGATTGTTGTTAGCGTGTAACTCTTTCTTGGCTGTCTCCCTACATATGAAATAATATAAAATTACATCTTTCACGTTAACTTAAAAAATGTAATCCTACTTGCTTTAATTTTGATGATTAAATAAAATAGAACTTTTAAATGATTCAATAAATCGCCATCACCACTCAATCAATTTTATATGAATAAATGTTTACTTATCTAATACATCAAATACAGAAGTCTCTTGAGAAAAAGTATCACATTTGTAGAGTGTTCAATGCAATTTTTGTACAATTTATTCATGTAAACAAAATATAGTAATTCTGAGATTGCGATTTTCACTCCGGCCCGCGATCTCCTTCCTAAAGTCTCGTCTGGCCCTCACTCTGAAAAGGTTACCCGACCCTGCTCTGGATATAGCTGTTGTGTTTTCGAAGAGAAGTCTCTGATCATAAATCTGTTCAATAGTAAACAAACATTAAAAAGACGATCAAGTAGTGTAAATAGTATGTGAGGAAAAATCATTGTAATAACTTCCACACAATTCATCTAGTGAGTCAGTGAAGATTATAGGGCGCCTTGTGATACTATCAGCATACATGAAAATAGTTTTATAGGGAAGCTCATTATTATGTAGAGAGCAACCACTGGTGAGTAACCTTCTCTGTATCGTTTTTTCCGTACGTTTTACACGTCCAGCCTCACAACATGTATTTTATTAGTGTCTAGTAGAACATCTTTAATTGGAGCCACATTGTAAAATGTTTCTTTCAGAAAATTATCAACTACTTTTGCAATAAAAATATCAGTTATACTATTATTAGGAATAACTCTATGACATTCACATCTATTTTGTATCACCTTTGTGAAAGTCAGGTGGTGTTCCAATCTCGTGGGATTTTTCTATTTTGTTTCCATTTGGTTCCACAAACCACAATGTCTTTATACAACAGAGTGTATTTGTCATTTATTCATCAACAAGTTTCCTGCTGTTTCATCGTGTCTTTTATTCTTGTCTTTGTTCTATCTATCTTCACATTTATCCATGATGTTTTTTTATTAACACTAGGTTCGATAAGGGCCATAGTCTCTAAGTTCAAGTGTAAATCTGGCTAAGAGATCGGAAGTAACATAACCCACCTAATTAAATCGATAGCATATTGAGGAGTATTTATGAAGCTGTAATGCCCCGGAAAATTCTTTGTTTCATCACGATTAGTAGATAACTGGGAGTGGGAAAATAGCATCCTACTCAAGAGATGTAGACACATAATTAGGGGATAGACCTTATTAATGTTGCGTTTCTAATCTTTCTATTTCCATATTAATATTTTCATGACATCATTATTCATTGCCCTAAGCTAGAAAATTCCCTTGAGTCTATTGTTTGACTAATGTCTTTGAAATAAGAGCTTTCTTGTATTGGAACCGGAAATATCAAATGTTATACGTACATCTTGCATAAATAACACAATATTATTTCACATTGAAAGGGAAATGGTAAGAGTTGCTTATGTATGTGTGTGCATAATGTACAAGTGTGTGAATCTGTTTAATACAAAATGTGATTCTAAATATAATAAAATATTTGGACACATTAAAACAATAAAAACATAAAACCATCATACCTTCATTCTCAGAAGACAAATGCAGCGTATATGATTGGTCTAATGAATTACTTTGTTGCATTTCATATCATAGTCATCACAGCTGAAAACAAGCAATTTAACACATCACTCAATAAGACCTGGGCCTTACTAATAAAAGAACAACGTTTAGGAAAATTCGACTGTATTCATCAACATAATCACGTCTAAGACTGATACAGTTATTCCAGCGCCTCTCTAATAATGCGATGCCTTTTATGTAGAATGACTTGTCTTTGTCCTTAAAATACGCATCAGTTTTCAATATCACTTCTTCATAGGAGCCAAATCATTTTTCCTGAAGCATTCTATTGTGATCTGCGAAGAGCCAGTAATCGCTGGGGTAAGATTTGCATAATAATTTCGTGTGGAAGAGAATAGAAGTGCAATTCATATAATGTTGCCGTCGACTTGTGACACGGCGCATTGTCTTGGTAAAAGAGCTCTTTTTTCTTGATTTCTGGTGCCGTTTACTTCAATTTCATCACTTAAACTAATAATGCTATACAATATTCGTTACTTCTGATTCTTTCTTTTGTCAAGGTAATCAATGAACAACATATCTTGCTCATCCCAAAATATAGAGGCTAAAACCTTGCATGCTAATGTTTGCATTTTTTGTCGCATCGGGAGGTTTTTACCTCCTGTTGTACACTCAACTGACAGCGGATTTGACTCCAAAGGGAATTGGTTCATCCATGTTTCATCCATTGTCACATACTGACGCAAAATGATTTGTTGCGTTGAAACAGTGGCAAATATTCAAACGAACACGGCCAGCAAAGAATGGCATTGTCCGAAAGAGCAGGGAGTGAGGAATAGGTCAGCTGTTGATCTCAGAGGAGAGATCGGATGACGTAAGAAAAAGTTACTTTATCATTCAAGTCTGAGATGTGATGGTCTGTTTGTGAAGTCATTTAACTGTATAATATAAACATTCGTTATGATAAAAATGTCTCGTGTTTCTGTCAGATCAAGGGGAACAAATCCGACGAAAAATAAATTAATTTAATTTCATTACATTTGATACTTACTAATATACAGACGGGCAGTCAATCCAGAGCCCATCATATAAGAAAACACTTGATCTGCTTTGACTATAGCATCCAGCATTTAATAAACGGATGCGAAATCATGTAACGTTATACATGTTACTTTTGTTATATTAGTTCAATTCATATAAAGTTACAGTCGGTAACAGTTTCCAAAGCTAACTGTCATCAATCAGAGATCAATTTTCATTACATTGTTGAATATCGGCCCGGATGTACCCGAAATGTCACGTGGCCGGAATAAAACTTACTTGACATAGACACGCACTTGGCTGGAAGAACCACAACACTGTTGATCTACACGGGAACACAACTTTTCAGAAATAGAAAAATTGTTGATTGATTCAAAACCGCCTGTAAATATTATCCGTATCCATATAAGGTTAGCTGCAGATGGGAATAACCTGTCACTAAATAAACGCCCTACTGTGACAAATAAAGCCAAATCCCAGAATTACGTTTACAGGTAGATAAACGAGTGTCTCAAATTATAATATAAATTAAACCAAACTTGAGATCGAGAGTCGACTGGCGATCGAGTTGGAGCAAACCATTCCGCCAATTCCTTTAGCTGCTTCGCCTTTCTCAGTTAGCTTACTCGTTCACCGAAACTGGCAGTATTCTTATACATCAGTTTCAATTTCGTCATTCTATTAAGCAGAGCAGAAATAAAACATCAGATCCAACCGTGTTCACATTTTTGTGTTTTATTGTATACAATCTTTTTGCTGCGTTCATAACAAAGGAAGCGTGAAAAAGAATTAGCTCTCAGATTCACCTGAAAAAAAAATGGAAATATAACGAAAGCAAGAATATACGTTTTGAAAGAAATACCAAAAGGCGAAGTGTAAACAGCTGGAATAATAAACGAACACTAATTTATTGATAAGTAAGTAAATAGGAAATACAAACAGACGGCGCCGTAAATTAATGACAAGACACAAATAAGCGACGAAAAGACAGCTACAGATTTTTTTGTAAATAAAATGAGAGTCGTGAAAACACGCGCCAAAATAGAATTCAATTATCTGATGAAAATGTCATTGAATAAAAGATCAATGTTTTCTGATCGAGAAAAAATTCGCCCTTTTATATTATGACCTTTTAAAATACCTCGACATTGTTTTTTAAACTTGATCCTATGTTATACTTTTTAATTTTGATGACTATATATATATATATATATATATATATATATATATATATATAAATTAGTCAGTCTGTTTTGCTAGGATCTTACTTCTTTTTTCTACCGTCCCGTCAATAGATGTTTTGGTTTTTCATTCTGTAAAATTCAGTGACACACACATACACACACACACACACACACACATATATATATATATATATATATATATATATATATATATATATATATATATATATATATATATATGCCTGTTCATATTTATCTATCTTATTCTGTCCATATGTGTAAATCTATGTATACACATGTCCATCTAACTATCAATCGATCTATATATCTATGATAGTGCATTTAACTCTATCTATTTATCGATATATATATATATATATATATATATATATATATATATATATATATATATATATATATATGTATATATATATATATATATATATATGAAATAAAATATCAAACTAAAAGTATAATTTTAGAGAATTGTACCTATACTGAAATGGTTCAAGCTCAATATACGAGCTAGAGCAATTATAAAGATAAATGAAGGAAGAGAGATAAAGATGTACGGATGACAACTCTGTTTCATTTTCGATTGTTCAATGCAAGGTGTACTCGATAAAAACAGTTTGTTTTTCTTTCCTTGAGCCAGACCTTTCAAAGATTAAAATCAGAGGAATTACATAAATGGATAACTTGGCAGTGGAATAGCCAAAAATTGAACAATCGGTAATGAAATAGAATTTTACATCCGTACATCTTTATCTCTCTTCCATTATTTATCTTCATATATATATATATATATATATATATATATATATATATATAAAGAGGTGTACTGGCTTAAGGAAAATTTAACTTGAATAAATTGCCTTTTTGCGGAATATACCTTGCTCTGAGCATTTGAATTGAATTTTGATTTGGCTTTTGCTTCTCTAATTCCTTTCCATTCTTCTTCATATATATATATATATATATATATATATATATATATATAAATATATATATATATATAAATATATATATATATATATATATATATATATATATACATATATATATATATACATATATATATATATATACATATATATATATCCATAAAAGACCTTCTTTACGTATCAAGGTATCAAATGACACTGGAAATCCACTGTAAGCGTGCCTTCGCGGGTATTTTACAGCGAGGCCCAGGTTTAGCAATAACTAACCGCACCTCTTCTGAACCGCCATTGTGTGGGCTTAGTGGTTAAGCAGGATGACAGTAAACACGATTGGGATGAACATAGATGAACTGGTGTTATTTCTAAGACTAGTTACAAATTCAATGCTTGAGAGTCGAATCTATAATACTATTTAATCCGTAGCTGGAAATAAGATATGGGTTAATACATTTCTAAAAGGTAATACTGCAATAGCTCTGTCAGAACTCGAACCTAGCACGCCGAATCTCGCACGCCGAGACCATAGTTCGCGCTTACAACTATTACTCCAGGACACTGACATAAAAAATAGAATACATTTTATAGCTATTCTATTTATCTTAATGCCAGTCAGTTCATGTATATATATATATATGTATATATGTATATATATATATGTGTGTATATATATATGTTTATGTATATATATATGTATATATATATATATGTATGTATATATATATATATATATATGTATATATATATATATATATATATATATATATATATATATATATATATATATATATATATACAACGTGTTCGAGGAACATGTTGATAATTTATTAAAAAAATTATATTTCAGAACAATTTGAATTTTTAATAGCGGTAAAGCCAACGTATAACTGTTTCTGTGTACTGTTGTTGTTTTGAAGAGCTGGAAACCATGGCGATTGGAAGGCATTGGAGTATTGAGAAGAAAGTGACCGTCATCATGATGATTCGCGCCGAATTGAAAAAAATAAATCTTATCTGCAGCTCCTTGCTCCTTGAATAGATTGAAGGCCGTGCGATGTGAGCTGAAGAATTGCGACGACGATGCGGAAGCAGCGGCTAAAAGAAAAGATCATAGCAGGCGTTCTGACTGTGCCCGCAAAACTGAATTCGTCGAGTGCATGTTAAAAAATGTGCGGCAAGATCCAACCAATGCAATGCGAACATTGTCGAGAGAGATGGCTGCGAAATCCGAAAAAGTACCGCCTTACGAAAACCAAAGTAATCCTCATCAAAGTCAAATAGCCAGTCGATCCGATAAGATACTGATTCTTTTCAGGACCAGTCGCACAATGTACAGAACAAAAGGTGCCTAACCTATCGTCCGCACTAAGTTCTGCGCATCAATAAGACCAAATTCACTTAAACTGTAATGGTCTTTGGGTCTGTTTCTAGCACGTACTACGTCACAACGCCTTACATATTCGAAAGAAGACTCAATTTAAATGGCTATACTGAATTGCTGTCCACCACTATTTTCAGGCGTTAAGTAGAGAGGGTGGCTGCGGAAAGGTCATAATTGTGCCTGCAAGACTTAAGTTCGAGTCGCATTCTCGGGAAATAAATGTCTGTCTGAGAACTTCCACAAAGTCACCAGTCCAAATATCTGGCTCCTAAACTCACCTGGTTGCAAGCTCATAGACTATTATGCGTGGGACGTACCTGCAGGTGCCGCCTGCAACAACAGGAGGGGCCTGATTGCCAGGATCAAACGTCTCTCAAAGAACATCGTGTAGGCTGCGGGCTATAGGTTGAGGTCTCGCCTTGCGGTCTTGCTGGAGGCTCGAGCCGTTTCTAAAAGTAAGCCCTATTCGGTAAAAGATCTTAGATTTATACTACACAAAGATCACCCTATTAC
Source organism: Sepiola atlantica (assembly GCA_963556195.1). NCBI lineage: Eukaryota > Metazoa > Mollusca > Cephalopoda > Sepiida > Sepiolidae > Sepiola > Sepiola atlantica. Next base: position 147,332,286 of record OY744520.1, on the reverse strand, counting down.
TCTTAGATAACGCTGTACTAATAGATAAAGAGTTCACTGATATAGCCAACTTAGAAATTGACATAGTGAAATAAGCTAGAAGGAATTTGAATGCATATATAGAAAAATATGGAGTAGAAAGTATAGAAGTTTGAATTTCGATGTCACCATAGGTTGGGCGGCTTCGGCCAAAGTTACGGATATGGTGGGAATATATATATATATATATATATATATATATATATATATATATATATATATATATATATACTTCATAGAAATGAAAAAAACTTATACCTGAGTTAGAAGGAGGATTATATAGAGATAACGCCTTATTTACTACGGGATATAATGGTAAACAATTAGATTTGGTTAGAAAAAAACTTTACAGATTATTTAAAGAACTGAGCTTTAAAATAACTATAGATAATCACGACAGCATTTCTTGGGGGGAGATATTACCATAAACCTAAATGATAACACCTTTAAGACTTACCATAAACCTAACCAGAAAATATTCTATATAGATAAACTATTTAATCACCTTCAAGCAAATAAAAAAAACGCTAATAAATAATGTATCTAATTGAATCTCGAAACTATCTACAAATAAAGAAATGTTTAATGAAAATAAACAATATTATAACGCTGAACTATATATATATAATTCCAAAAAACATACCGACCTCTACATAACGATATGTAACGATATGTCAGAAATATCTAGTTGCAATAATACTTAAGTTAAAGTTATTGTCACAAAAAATATACCGAGCATGGTTGGGAAAATAAAAGAATATAAACAAATAGTTAGATACGACAACTAACGTAAATTAAAGAAATTCTCTCAACCCAAACCAGAAAAATTCAAACCATGCGAGAATAACAAAACAAGTACAAAATGTGTTAAACAATAGGTGGTGGCGGGTGTGAGCTTAAAATTGCGGTCGCTTATGAAAAAAAAATTATGAGATACAAATAGATGGTGGCAGTGGAAAATGGTAGTGGTTGGAGTTATTAGATGATTAGGTAGGGAGAGAGATATTACAATAATTGTTGAATGAGTTGGGGCGAACATTGGTAGCAGTAAGAATTAATTTAAATTATGAAGATGAAGTAGGGGACATGATACATGTTTATTAAATCTTTTAAAATTAGCATTGAGATGAGAAAGCGAGAAGGTTAAAAGATAAGGGTCGTGTAATTAAACGGTGTAGGAGGTGAGAAGGCGTAGGAGGGGGAGGGCGAGAAACAAGATCAGGCTTTGAAAAGGTGCCAACATTTGAATATATATATATATATATAGGGTGGGCCAAAATAAGGGTCCTATCTTTAAATTTGAATAACTTGAATTTGAATAACTTCCACAAAATAAAAGTTAAACTCACCAAACTTTATGTGTGTATAGACTGACCCTTCCGAGATTTTTTGAAATAAACAAAACAAATTTTAGCCGAAAAACACTTCTTAAAACTTACAAAAACTAAAGTATTGTTTTTTACACTGTTTTGAGTTTTTTTTAAATAATTTCTTTTTTGAGAATATATTTTTTTAGTTAAATCATTCTTTTATGTTCCCATGAGACAACGCGTGGGTATGGATATATATATATATATATATATATATATATATATATATATATATATATATAGTGTGTGTTGGATCCGTGAAGGATAAAGGAATTTCTGTAGGAAATCTTAGTAGGAGAGTTTAATGTAAATAGAATACAATAATAGAAGTGAAAAAGAAATAAAGCCAACATTCAAGTCATTTCACGTTATAATTTAATTCTTCATGTCAGAACGACAATCATCAGATGTATTCTGATGGCTCGAGTCAGAAACCACCAGCCATAACAACACATTTGATGACTCTCGTTATATATATATATATATATATATATATATATATATATATATATATATATATATATATATATATACACAGTGTCGAATAGTTAAAAATATTAAAAAGAAAATATATATAACTTACTTAATTATTGGAACTCTCTAATAAATACAAATATAAGAAAATCAATATGCAGATTTTATTTAACAATTTAAATGCTATAATTCTGAATGATGAGGATTTTGCTAGTCAAAGAAAGGACGAAATATTTTTTAAGTGAATGTGTGACTAACAATTCTTGATATCTTACTGGAAATGTTTTCATTAAATTTCTGCTGAAAATCACAGTTTATTTTATTTGTTGTTTCGATCTTTCTCATGAAGAAAAACCATCGGAATTTGATTTGTTGTAAAAAAAAATCTAAAATAAATCGGCCATGAAACAATTGTAAAAGGGGTCGTGATAAGATGTTCTGTCAAATGAGCTAAAATAGGTTTCCATAATATATATATATATATATATAAATATATAATGACGTGAGAAAAATGCTAATCAAATAAAGAAGCGAAATATAAGTCTACTTCACATTTTTATGTACTTTTCTTTTTCTATTTTGTGGTTTGTACTTTTTTTAGAACAGTTCTCTGATAAGTGTGTTCGAATGTTTTTTTTTATAAACAGAATATGTTAATCTGCTTATATATTTTTATTTTCGATCGATAATATGTATGGGCTAGTTTTAAATGGGTATATTTCCATCGCTTTCTTTTGTCGCTTCTTCTTTTTTGTGTTCGTTGTATGACCTCTCCTGCTGGCACTTTCATCGCGAATATCTTGTATTTTATTGTTTTCTGTTTCAATTTGAAGAAGGCAAATATTGAAATCATACGCTAAAAATGTCGTCTTACAAGAGACAAAGGTTAATTGTGTCGCTCTTTTCTTTTATCTGTGATCATTTCGTCGTGTCCACGTTAAAGAACAACAAAGTGTGCACATGTAGGGAGCGAACGAAGGAGGAGGGTGATAGTAT
>OY744520.1:147184428-147324428 GCA_963556195.1 Sepiola atlantica | reverse complement strand
TAAAAATAACGACAATACTTGTAATAAGTGTATATTATAAAATAATAGCAAATATATAAAACACATATTAAATACGAAGAAGGAAAAAAGACAAGAATGTGTTCCACGGGTAGTAAACAAAAATGTTTCTATCATATCTTGACGCGTGTAGAAGCCTGAATAGTTACGTTCAAATAATCCAAAAAGTGTAACTTAGGATCATGAAACCCGCTATAATGTTAGGATACATGGGGTGAGTTGCAATTTTAACAATTATATATATATATATATATATATATATATATATATATATATATATATATATATATATATTAGTATTTCATGTATCCACATAAAATTTTAGCCTGAAGATTCCCCCGGGGATGACACGCGGGAGCCTCTCTGTAGCTTCATTGCCATAAATATATTTTCATAGCTTACTATATATATATATATATATATATATATATATATATATATATACCTAGCTCTATACACGTATTGAGCACTGTTGAGGTAAATACTTAAAATCGACACATAAAAGATAATTGTCTCATTATAACATTTTATGTGGATACACGAAATAATTATATATATATATATATATATATATATATATATATATATATATATATATATAGAGAGAGAGAGAGAGAGAGAGAGAGAGAGAGAGAGAGAGAGAGATAGTAATCCAGATTAAGTAAACATCCACAGGATAAAAACTTAAAGAATTTCAACCGGGCTTATAAAGAGTGCTCAAAATCAAATACAGCTTTTATATGTAAAATTAGTGATAGAATAAGTAAATTAAGAGAAAAAGAAGCTTATGTTCTACTCAAAGACCGTAAACCTGACTTCCAAACAAAACCAGCTATTAGACTTATAAACCCTGCGAGACAAGAAATTGGGGAAATTATAACAATTTTTTTTAAAATAAATAAATTGAAAAATATTAGGGAGAGCAAACGGACAAATAAAAACAAATTACGAGGTAAATCAATACAACTTGGTTCTGCAAAATTGAAAACAAAACGCACTGTCCATTTATCCAATTCGACATCATAAATTGTTACCACTCTATATCTAAAGAACTCTTCGAAAGTGTTATTGATTTTACCACCCTGCTCCCTGCTATTTCTGAAGAATATTCAATATCATTAGAAAATGCAGAAACACAGTGCTAATTAGAAAACAAGAACAATGGACTAAAATCAAACAAGCAATCAATCGGGATCTATCGATGGTTCGATGGGTTCTTTGGGTTTAGCAGAGTTTACCGACATATTTGGACTCTACATATTATATAATCTCACAAAAAACATTAACATAAAAGATATAGGATTATACAGAGATGACGGCCTATTAGTGGTAAAAAAAGTCAAATCAGCAAAAGTGTGAAAGAGTAAAAAATATTCTTAGAGAAATTAAAAGGTCTTAAGGTGGAAATAACATCAAACATGAAACTAATTAACTTCTTAGATGTATCATTTAACTTAAACAAAGAAACATACGAACCTTATACTAAGAATAACGCTAATCCAATGTGTGTCCACCCACTCTCAAATCACCATGAAACGATAATTAAACACATTGCCAAATCAATTGAGAAGAGAATCAACAACTCATCTAATGAAGGAATTTTAAATGCACAAAAATAATTTCATAATAAAGCACTAAAAGGGAGCCGATACAACAACACCCAAATTAAATATAGGAAGGTGATTCAATTTACTCCCAAATCAAATGGTTAAAACTAAACTTTGTAAAATCTGTAATAAAAAACACTCTTAAATTGAGTTACAAAAAGATTTGGAAAAAATAATTAAAAAATAATTTAAAAAATAATTAAAAACATAACAATAAAATATAAAATGGCAACAAAAATGTAGACTTGCGAATAAATAAACAAAACAGAATGTCTCTCAAGAGATATAGTCTACCAGGCTACAATTTTACCTAAAGAAAACCCAACACAGAAAAAAATATATGCTGGTAATACCTTCAAAGAAAGATATAAATGCTCTTTAAATAATTCTGACTATTCACAAAGAACTTCTCTCTCTCTCTCTATCTCTCTCTCTTTATCTCTTTATCTCTCTCTCTCTCTCTCTCTCTCTATATATATATATATATATATATATATATATATATATATATATATATATATATATATATATATATATATATATATATATATATATATAAGTTGGTGACGTCGATAGCAACGTAGACTGACGATCTTGGTGGGTCACGTTCGAATACACCACCTGACATTTATGGATGGTGGCAACCTTCACATGGTCCATCCTGTAAGTACTTGAAAGATTCGGGGAAACAACAAAATAGAAGAGGTTGAAATAGTCGTACCATGCTGATTCATAGGAATTTATTTTTTAACTATATTTATTTAACAAAATAATATTGTATTCAAAATCCGTGCTTTGTACGGATTTCCCAGCTACAATACTCCAGCTATGTAACGAAATTATATGAAGAAAATTTAATTCAAGAAAGACCAAGTGGACGACTACCAAAGAGACGGGCCGACCAGATAAGGGGGAAGGTTGTTATTTCATTCCTGACAGATGAAAGACTGGCCCAAAACCCTGATAAGTGGTGGAATTCTGTTTTCAAGCATGTGGCGAAGCTATTGGAGTATGCATACATTTTAGTCGTAAAACTCTCTCTCTCCCTCTCTCTCTCTCTCTCTATCTCCCTGTCTGTCTGTCTGTCTGTCTGTATGTATGTATGTATGTATGTATGTATGTATGTATGTATGTATGTATGTATGTATGTATGTATGTATGTGTGTATGTATGTATGTCTCTCTCTCTCTATCTCTCTCTCTCTCTATTAGTAATTAAAAGTAAATGGGTAGTGTTTAACGAATGAAATCAAATCAAAAGTATTTCACATTGCTGTATATGCAAGTGAAACACGGACAATACGGGCAAGTTAAATATAAACTATACTGAACGGCAGACCCAAGACTAAAAAGTGAAGACTTTGTTCCCAAGCATGTGGTGTCGCTGTCTTGAGTATGCGCCTGAAATTAACATTAAGCTAATATTATCAACACTTAACTTTCAAACGCATATTAACGTTACTATGTAACATTTGAACTAAAAACTCGTGATGTACAATTACTATTTTGAAATGTCATTTAAGATTTTCTAATTCCATAAAGAAGAGAATATTTTATTTGATTTGTCTTTTTTTAAGTTTTCCTTCTATATAATTAAAAGAATTTGTTTTTTTCCTTCATTCCCTGTACGTTAACAGAAGTTATTGTTTTTGCTCTATCTTAATACTACCTCTGATTATTTAAACGTTACAAAAAGTACTTACCCACGGGATTTGTATTCTTTTCTTTGGTTTAATCAAATCCGTTTTGTGGATTTTGGAGTGGATTATTTTTATTTCTTTATTTCACACCGCAGTCTGATTGAGGAATAAAATTGACAAGATGTCTTTACGTTTTTATACAGAGAAGTTTTCTTTGTATTTATAACTTTTTCAATTTGTCTTTTTTTGGGGGAAGTGTATTGATTTTGTCATTGTTTAAACCGCTTCCATCAATTTCTATTCCTTTTCATAACTGTCCGACTTTGATGAGGCTTTTAGCTGCGTGTATTGACAGTATTATAACAAAATAACTATTCAATATTATAACAAAATAACTATTCAATATAACAATTTTATAAGGGTTGGTGGCTGTGGCGAAGTGGATAACCATACAAACTGACAACCTGGGTGTGCCATGTTCGAATCCATTCGAATGTTGGCAACCTTCATGTGGTTTCCTCAGTAAGTACCTGGAAAAAAAACGATGAAACCAATGCTAACATCTGAATCAAGCAGAAGTTGCACTCTGGTGATTTTATTCATTACTTGGACAGATAGATTTAATTGTTATTACTTTTAGTTTTTCCTACTTATTACTATTTCTTACTTACTAAAACTTCTCGCACGAGTCATTACCACTGATCGCTCACTGGAAAAAGAGGTGTTTTCAAAATGTCTGGGTGATAATAAGTCTCCTCATATTTCCATCACTATCCGCTTCTTTGGTTTACCGTTACAAATCACTTTTCACTCTCTCAACAGCCCTTTACCATACAGTTCTCGTTTATAATAACCATTGGCTTTCTCTAGAAACTATGTGGCTCAACAGTGGAAGTCTGAATGGTGTTCTCTCTTTCCCCCCCCCCTCTCTCTCTCTCTCTCTCTATCTCTCCCTCTCTCTGTCTCCGGCCTTTCCATCGTCCGGACTATTCAGGACCATTTTCAATTATACAACCTGATGATAGTGCCACGCCATTGTTTATTTTATTTTACTTTTTCGTATGACGGCGGAGGCAGTATCAGGATGTTGATAGGATTCTTCTCATATATTTACTTTTGTGATAGTATCGTGGCCCGGGGAGTTGCTTAGTGTTGTATTCTGGGTGAATCGATACTTTTTTATTGTCCCATATCGTGCGTTCCATCTAACTGTTACATGAACCGTTTCGTTGTTCAACATTTACGGAACTTGTGGTTTTATGCAGCTATGTCTAAACTGGGGGATAAGCCAGTCGTATTAAGCATTAATCATTCATTCTTTGTAAAGAATTCATTGTCTTGACTTAGGGGACGAGGAATCATTGAAAATGTAATGACTTGATAAGAAATTAACTAACCATTTTCTTTTCTTTTATAGATAGAATTTATTCTTAAAGCTCTATTCGTCGATTCTACGATGTATAAGTCGATCAGGGAACAACCGCCTCGCTTAGCACTTAGTGCAGACTTGTACAAGAATTATTCACACAAGTATTGAGGGAAGAAAGAATTCAGCAAGACATCGAGATGTTAGAAGGATTACATCTCAGAAAGAAAGAAGAAAGAATCCAATCACACTGCGCCAATCAACAGGCACTGATCCACTCTTCGCCCGTGTATTCGACTGGCAGCTTGCAGCTCAATAAGCTCGTTCGATTTTAACATTTGAATTGTTACTCTTTCACCTGATATTTAAAAACAATCCAGGACAGAGAGGGGCAGTGATGAGGTTCTTCAGCTACGTGTGTTTTTGTAACACGTCACTCTTTTATTACTTGTGGGGGACAGATAGTCAAGTTTGACCGAATGCCGCACCAAAAGGAGTGTCTCGGTCAGGCTTGTACCACACTCTGGCAATGTCAGCTTTCTCGGCTTCATGTGATTTTTTTCTATACTTAGGTTATCACCATTCTTGTTATTTCTTACCCAATAAAATTTTCCATACCTGTATTTACTAGATATTTATCGCAGATAAAACGGGTGTCTTTCCGTGGAGTCTGAGGTACAGTAAGTTTCCTCAAATTTTCAGTACTCTCCGTTCTATTTCATAATTGTTTCATCTTACTTCATGTTTTCGCACCAGCCGTTTACCAGCCGACGGTTTTCTCTGGAATTTGAGTGACAATAAGCCTTTTAACATCCCAGTAGTTTCCGTAACTTTTCAGTCAAGGTCTGGGTGATATTGTTTCCCTCTGTTTTTCAATCCTATCAGACCTTTCATAGTCACCTTTGATGGTATTAATTGTTCGAATAAGTGTAGTTATTTTAGGGCAGGTGACGTCAGTCAGCTCACTCGGAATCGTCGCAGAATTGTCCTGGAATCGCATATAATTAGCCGATTTCCGGTGAATATATGTGTTATTAAAGAATCATTATAGTACTATTAGTTTTATTACATCAGGAATTCTAGGGGATCTTCATGCCAAACTTAATGCAATTCTACCTCATTTGGAATCCATGAGTTGGTACTGATATTTATAAAAGAAATGGAATGATAGTTAGACGAAGACCAGCAATAATAGGAAATGAACAAGAGGAGAAAGTGGGAGATAGGGAGGATAGTTAACTATTAATATTATAACTAATACAAACATACGTTAAAACTATTGAGAAATATCTAGCCAAATTTAACAGGTAACAATTTTTACATAAAAACTGTGTCACAGGAAGATACAAATGATACCACTACTCGTAGTAGTATTCGTAGTAGTTGTATTCGTAGTAGTAGCAGTAGTAGTAGTAGTAGTAGTAGTAGTAGTTGTATTCGTAGTAGAAGTAGTAGTACCAAAGGTGTTTGATGCAAAAAGTTGTGCAAATATAACAAATAGTTGGAGGATCTATACTGCTGTATTGTTTTTATTAGCTATAGAATTAGAATCCGGCATATCAAGGGTACGTCATCCCATTTGCTACAATTCTATAAAATAGTGTTGTAACCTATAAGTGACCAACACACCGACAGACAGACAGGTACAAAATGTTCAATTATAACATAGATTATTATTATGGCGTTTTACAGCATCCACTAATCTTCTTCTTTCTCGTCGCATCTTCCTTTTTACTCTATTACGTTTTCGTTGGTTCTTTATCAACGCTACAAGATGCGCAATTGTCCTTGTTCTGTTAAAACAAATAACAACACATACATGGGAGAATATTCTGTGTTTTTATTTAAAGACCCGCCTCGGAAAGACAACCCTCCTCCCGATACACACCCGGAGAGATATAGATAGCGAGACACTGAAAGAGAGAAAGACGGCGAGGGATGAAGAGCGGGGGGGGGGGAGAAATTATATAAACAGAAACGCCATTGATAACAGCCAATATAAAACGATTGACCAGCGTCGGCCATTGTTTCGAGAAACGATGAAGCAACGAAACACGGAACAAATAAAATTCAACAACAAAATACACGAAAGATGAATGACAAAAGATGAAAATGATAGACAGGGACAGAGAGATAGATTTTTTTCTGCTCTTTGTTTCGTTCTGAGAGATTTTTTTTGGAGGGGGTGGGAGAATGTCGGGGTGTCCCGAGGCGGGAAACCAAAATCGCCGATAGAACAAACGCTTATCAGCGTTGTTCGCTAAAACAGACGGTGTGAAATATGAACAAAACACCATTGTTTCTTGCGAAAGATTGTTGTCTTTTATTTTTACCATTTTTGTCTTGTTTTGCTTTTTACATTCTGGGCGGGGTAGACGTAGAGCAGAGGTGTGTATGGGGTGGGAATTTCGATGAATTGTTTTTGAAGCAGAAAAGAAAACAACTGAGATTTGATATGAATTTATTTTGTACTCGCGACCATTATTTCCGAAATACAGAGGATGTTTTTCCACTTCTTGTCTTTCTTATGGGGTTTCATTTGTTGCGGGAAGAATAATTTTGAAAACTGAAAATGAACGGAGAAAGGAAAGAAGGAATAATGGAAGGAAGGCGGAGGGTGGCGGAGGGTGGCGGGGGAATAGAGAACGTAGACGAAGGAGAGAAATGGGGTAGAGAATTGAAATGTGTAAGGAGGCAAAGAAAATAAGAGCAAGAAAAGTAGGTAGTGAGAAAACGAAGCAAAAAATGTGGATAGAAAGGTTGGAAGAGATAGTTTTTACGGCATATCAACCATCTATTGGTTATTTACTGCCGAATAAAGTTGTCAAATGGAATCCGAAGGTAAGATAATTATTTGATATTTTTTTGAAAAGAAAATGAAATTAGTCTAACTTCTAAGATTTTTGTCGGGTTTCTGTCTTTAAAGAGATCAATTATAGTTTTCGAGTTATAGTATTTCCTTCAGCTTTGTTGCAGGTCCTCACAGTCTATCAATATATGTTTCGCTGTATAAATAGAGTATAAAGAAGACCTTAAATTTACTTTCGGCAGCCTCGAAACTCTTGCTTCCATTATTTTGTCCTTTCGTCCTCACATTCCATGAGCGATGTTTCTGACAAAGGGGAAAGAATTACTGTTTGCTTGGGTCGGAATCAATCAATCTAACACTTATCATTGGCTAGTTTTTGAACTTGAAGTAGTATCTTTTTAGCTCTTTACATCAAGCGTTGTTTGGGGCGATTTCGATAGAACAGAAAAGATTTTTGACATGATATACGCATTGGAGAGGTGAGAAGAACGATGAAGGGGAAGTGAAGATAGGAAAGGGAGATAAAAGCAGAGAGTAATACAGGTAGAGAAAGCAAGTCGTTCTAAGTTAAAATAATGAGGAAACAGCGGGGTCAACGAATGAGACGAAATGCAGAGGAGAAGGTAAGAATGAGAAAGGGATTGAAGGGAGGGATGGGACAGGAATAATGACGAAAAGGGGCAGCTTAGAAAAAAAAGGAATTTGGGAGGAGAAGTTGGAAAAAAAGGAAAATATAAAGAGAAGAAAAGGAATAGATATCAGTGTGAAAGGAGGAAAAGGTTTAGTTTTAATGTTGTTTTTACGCCATATCAATCCTTTTCGGGTGTGTTAATGCCGAATCCAGTTTTATAAAGGCAACTGTTTATGCTTCAAATTCAAATATTTTTAACATTCAATATTCTATTTTGTATACGAATGATTAAGTATTTTAAAAAATTCAAATGATGTGAAAAAAGAAGAAACGTACGAGGAATAACGAAGCAAAAATTATAAGAAAAGAAATCATTTAGAATGAACAAAGTAACGAAAGAAATACAGAAATAATCTGGTAATAAAGAAAGCATTAAAGACAACAAGAAAGAAAGAATGAAGAAAGAAAGAACAAGAAGACGTAAATATAAAGAGGGTTAAACAGAAAGAAAAAATAAAAGAAAGAAAGAAGAAAATAAACAAGTAAAGAAATTAACAACAAAGAGGGGGAAAGAAAAGCTAGAAGACATAGCCAAAACTAATTCATTACAACACGAATAAACATAGGGGAAATGCAGAGCACGATAAAAAGAAAGGAAAGATGAATATATCGATAGAAAAAGAGGAAACATAATTTGATAAGAAAGAAATGTTTTTACTCATTAAACGACAAGAAAAAAACGAGATGGAAATGAATTTAGTAATAAAATTCCCCCAGATGAATTCGACACCTAATTAATCTGATAACTAAACGAACGAGTTTACCACATCATATCTAATATCCCTCAAACGCGACACTCTTCCAAACTAAAAAAACACGGATTTCTAATTAGTTTAAGGCTCAAAATAACAGGTTTACATTAAACTTTTTAAAAATGTACATAAACTTCTTACAATAGCATTAAATAGTTTTAGAGTAAGTGGATAATGATAGTATTTACAGATAAATAAAACAAGGATTACTCCGTCATTTAAAGGAATGTGTTTCGTTTACTACATTTACTGCGTGCTACACACAATCTGGCCAGGGTATAAATCAAAACATATTTACCCGTTAATCATAAAAGATTCTTTTTTTTTAATTTCTGAAAAGCAAAGAATTAAATATTGTTAGAATAAAATAAAATAACAATAGTATGTAAAAAAATGTAAAATAGATAATATTAAGAAAAAGAAATTTAATTGAACACCGCTCTTGATTGTTACTCTATCCCTACCTCCTACTCCACAAAAATATATTTAAATAGTTAATTTTATTTATATAAATATAACACTTCATCAGTTGAGTCAAATATAAAATATTAAGGAAAAAAATAATTAAAATGAAATCATAAAACAAAAAAATCAATCAGTTATAGTTTTAGTTTTATTTCATTTGCTGCGGATATTAATATTTACTGCGTTATAAGCAATATTGCTATTCCGCACGTGGTTTTTGAGATTTGAAACACCCACCATTTGACAAAAAGGTCTTCCTCGAAATATATTATGGAACACGGTCACACCCATTACATCACAGTGTTGAAGTATTGCCCAATCAAGTAAGATTTGATAATAAGAAGAAAAAAAATTAATTTTTTTTTAAATATATAGAAAAATCACTCATTTTTGTCTTACTTCTCAACGCCGACATATTTCTATTTCTTGCATTGTGATAGCCTTCTAATACCTCTCTCTATCTCTTATATATATATATATATATATATATATATATATATATATATATATATATATATATATATATATATATATATTGTTTATTATCTATGTACGTATACGTTTTGTCCTTAATAATCGGGACTCATCAGCAATAAGATATGACTATTCACTACCGGTCATGCGAAACCCAGGATTACGAGTATTTTGCAACTCAAATCCGACGCTTTAACCACTCGGCCGATTCTGAACAGCGAATAAATGTGATAATGTTAGCACTATATCGGCGGCTTAACGTCTAAGAGCGTTCTACTTTTTTAATGAAAGGAACGATGCATTTAAAGCTAGTGACGTCATATATATATATATATATATATATATATATATATATATATATATATATATATATTACTACTAGGATAGTTTTCTCAATTCTCGATAAATAAATTTCTTAAAGTTGTTTTAAAGAAAATATGTCACGTCTTACTGACATGCTTATTGTTGTTTACATTGTGTTCTGCTTTTTTAATATCTTGGGTTTTCAGCGATAATAGCTTTTTACAAGAATGGAAACAATAATGGGGCATGAAAAGATTCTGCTAAAAGTATTTTTTTCAATATCAGTGCCTTACAAAATAGGTCGTCATGTCGACACTATGAAAAGAATGGCCTTATCAATACTTTATAAACAACCAATGGTTGGAATCACCAAGATTAGCACTCACAAGGATTTAAGGAATATTGGTCGCCAAATCTGTAGACTCTTTGGACAATCAAGTAAGTACATTAGCATCGTACCTATATCCACATGAAATGCAATTATTGGGACTATAGCTTCATTGAAAGTTCCACATGGAGAAATTTAATGATATGTGAATTCCATGAAGTTTGAGGATCTAATGTCTAAGGAAAATAGATAGAGATGGATATGAGTTATATTCTTTTTATTTGTGATACCCGGGTGGGCCAACTTTGCTAAATCAGACGGCTAGGCAACTGGTGTTCTGTATGCTGGAGAGGAACATTATCATCGATTGAGGCGTCAGCAACAGGTAGGGGGTTTCTGATATACGCAGATATTATCAATGATAAACTTGTCGCTCATATCAAAGTGCAATCTTGAAATCTCATGAAATTATCTTTGGTGATTTAGTCAGATAACATACGTCTTTTTCTATTACAGGGCTTTGTTTTTGATGTGATGCATGACAATGACCCTATCCCACTTTTCTCGTTCTAATTAGGCATTCCCAGCTTGTTTGGGCATCCAAATTAAAATGTTGGTGAACCGGCTGCTCTCTTCCATTGATTTTATCCGGTTGAAAACTTTTGCGGCATCATCAAACGAGATGTTCATTCCGATGGAGGTCAATTCTCATCGAAAACTGGAAGCTATCAATACTATAGCAAAGGCAATACCGTTAACTGATTTAATAAATCCAAGACTTTTTCATGTAATAAAACTCATTATGTGGATAACACACACAGAAACGACATAGTCTGGCTAAATAAAACTAAACGGGTTTAATGTTGAACAACACAAGATATATTTCGTTCAAATTTTCATGAAGAAAATTAAGGATGTGTAGATTCCATCAATTGATTCACAAATACGCTACCGTTTTTTCCGATGTTATTTGTTATCCAGATCTGTTTGCTCTTAGTGGGCATTCTTCCTCTTTGAATTCTTGTTCCATATATAAATCTGCATTGCCGTAGATGAGATTTTAGAGAGTCCACACTGTTTTGTCGGACCGTGTTCGAGCAAACACGCCTTTTCTCTTCCACTGAATGGAATGTTTATACCTGTAAATATATTTTTAAAAAATACAAACATTAAACAGAAAATGTTGACCTGTGTGAACAGATGCTGTTAGAACTTGAAGTCATTTGTACGGGAATTTGTAAAGTTATGAGACTGCGAAATTATATCAAATTGTCTATTATTTACTTAATATATTTTATTTGAAGGGAGGTGTCGATAGCAACTCTATGTACACCTGCCTCAGATTTCAGCCCTGATTAGAGAGAAAGGAACAAAGTTTGCTGGACATTGCTAGAGGGCTAAGGATGAAATCATCAGCAATGTTGTTCTGTGGATGCCAAAACAGGGATGTGGCTCAGTGGGTAGAGCGCACAGAACGTACATCAACCAACTAATATAAGACTCACAATGCACCCATGAAGACCTACCAAGTGTGATTGAGGATATAGCGAGATGATGTGAGAGAATCAGGAGGATCCGTGACACCACCACGAATAGATGCCGATGACGATTTAAATGATTAAAGATTTTGTTAAATTAAAAATATATAGCATACATCAGCAAAAGAAGTGGTCGGATACAGTTGTTAAATTTATTATTTTATTAAAACTGTGTTCTATAACTGAATTGAACCGGTAAATAAATTTACAGATTTTTAATATGAAAAATATTTATTTCTCGTATCGAATTCAAAAGAGAGAAGTGTATATCTTAATTTTGATTGGTTCTTAACTAAAGGAAGCATATTTAATTAATTTAAAAAAAAATTAAAAACGACAAGTGCCGCAACAGGGTGCACATTCTCTACAATTATTAGTGATGTTGCTATAAACAATTATTAGTGCTGTTGCTATAGACAATTATTAGTGCTGTTGCTATAAACAATTATTAGTGCTGTTGCTATAAACAATTATTAGTGATGTTGCTATAAACAATTATTAGTGCTGTTGCTATAAACAATTATTAGTGCTGTTGCTATAGACAATTATTAGTGCTGTTGCTATAAACAATTATTAGTGATGTTGCTATAAACAATTATTAGTGCTGTTGCTATAAACAATTATTAGTGCTGTTGCTATAAACAATTATTAGTGATGTTGCTATAAACAATTATTAGTGCTGTTGCTATAGACAATTATTAGTGCTGTTGCTATAAACAATTATTAGTGCTGTTGCTATAAACAATTATTAGTGATGTTGCTATAAACAATTATTAGTGCTGTTGCTATAAACAATTATTAGTGATGTTGCTATAAACAATTATTAGTGCTGTTGCTATAGACAATTATTAGTGCTGTTGCTATAAACAATTATTAGTGCTGTTGCTATAAACAATTATTAGTGATGTTGCTATAAACAATTATTAGTGCTGTTGCTATAAACAATTATTAGTGCTGTTGCTATAAACAATTATTAGTGCTGTTGCTATAGACAATTATTAGTGCTGTTGCTACAAACAATTATTAGTGCTGTTGCTATAAACAATTATTAGTGCTGTTGCTATAAACAATTATTAGTGCTGTTGCTATAGACAATTATTAGTGCTGTTGCTATAAACAATTATTAGTGATGTTGCTATAAACAATTATTAGTGCTGTTGCTATAAACAATTATTAGTGCTGTTGCTATAAACAATTATTAGTGATGTTGCTATAAACAATTATTAGTGCTGTTGCTATAAACAATTATTAGTGATGTTGCTATAAACAATTATTAGTGCTGTTGCTATAAACAATTATTAGTGCTGTTGCTATAAACAATTATTAGTGCTGTTGCTATAAACAATTATTAGTGCTGTTGCTATAAACAATTATTAGTGCTGTTGCTATAGACAATTATTAGTGCTGTTGCTATAAACAATTATTAGTGATGTTGCTATAAACAATTATTAGTGCTGTTGATATAAACAATTATTAGTGCTGTTGCTATAAACAATTATTAGTGATGTTGCTATAAACAATTATTAGTGCTGTTGCTATAAACAATTATTAGTGCTGTTGCTATAAACAATTATTAGTGATGTTGCTATAAACAATTATTAGTGCTGTTGCTATAGACAATTATTAGTGCTGTTGCTATAAACAATTATTAGTGCTGTTGCTATAGACAATAATCAGAGTATACTGATTTTATCATTCATACGCGTTTTAAAAGTCTGCATTAGATGGGAGAAAACGTTTAATGTGGACCGACATAAAATGTATCTCTTTTATATATAGATGGTGTTAAACTGTGTGTGATTTCTGCGTGCGTACGTATTATCATGTAAAAATCTTTCACCATTTTTACGCTCATTAAAACTATTGAAAGATGTTTTGTGTTGACGTATATCCAAACGAAATTTACTTTTATGAACAAGCTCAGTCACAGGGGACTTTCTGTTTCGTTTGTTTGTGGCAGACCGTTACGATACTATCGGATCTCCAAAGATTGTATTACTTAATTATTATTGGTTTTAATTCTTAAGATTACTATTAATTATTTATTAGTCAACACATTTTGTAAGTTAAGTGAAATAATATTGAAAAATATATCTCTTATTCTGATCTAAGAGCCCATATATGAATATGGGCTCTTAGATCAGAATAAGTAAGAGTATGTCATTCTTTCAACCTTACTGAATCGACTCCTGTATGCAGGACGCTAAATAAAGGGCAACGTATTCAGTGACGAATCATCTTAGAGTTAGCGTTATTCATTTCTAAGTAGGGTTGAGTTTTATTTAGCCGGGGAAACAATTCTTTAAATAATGTTAACGAGTTCAACACACAAGACTAGCCGATCAGACTGACCGGTCATCACGACCTAGACGAAGGCATAACATTTTGGATCGATCACGGTCATACTTATTATAGAAAAATATGGGAGTCTGTGAGACGCCGCAGATTTATTTTCCATTCCGTTTTAAGTTAAAAATGTTTTACAATCTCATTTTGAAAGCCTGAAATATTATCAGTAATAGGAATTTGCTTAAAATAGCGTGTTTTTTTATATGTGTATAACTCTATAGGTGTTGTATTTTAGAAGAACCCTCGTATCTCCATGACTGTTTTTTTCAGTTGATTAATTTGTCAATATAAAGTTTGTATTTCTCTATAAATCTCATTTTTTTTAACTACATAGTCAATATATACGGGGATTACTGTATATATAGTGTCAATAGCTTTGCATATCTGACTAAAATTAAGAGTTATAATTTGTGATGCTTAAGTTACAAATTGTATTTTCGTAAGTCTGTCAGGCTTTAGTTTGAAATAAAATGTCCATCGCTAAACGCGTAAATTGTACAGCCATATCTTAAGAATATCCGTTATTATTTTTATGATTAGAAATCAAATCAAAAGACGCTGTGATCAAAAAACAGAAAGTTACGATTCCATGTTTTAATCACCAAACAATGTTTTTGTTCATTTTCTTTACAGTTTCTATCATTTTTACTTTTCATGCAATCTATTGTTTCCCGAAAAAACATAGCAAGTCACAAAAGCCTGATAATAATTATGTAAAATATAATAATAAAATAAAATAGGCAAAAAAAGAGAAGTGAACAACTTTATTTGAAATCACGTCGACGTTGGAATAAAATAGTTTGAAGATAATCGAACGAGATCTCGAAAACAATAAAAAAAAGACGCGAAATAACGCCAAAATAGAATAATTCCTTCCCGCTTAAACGCTACGAATAAATACAATAAGACCTTCAAAATAGACCCACAAAGGAACCTTTTGAGTTGTTTGTTGTTAAAATCAGATGTGAAGAGTTACGTATTGTTAACTGCTTTTACAACTTCATTAGCATGGCGGACATGTTTTTCCTTTTAGAAAGCGCGGGTTTTGTTTGTGTTCCTGCCAAACAAGGGATTCACAGCCAGAATAAACGTTCCATAATGGTTTACACTGATTAATAAGGGAAGAGAAAAGCCTATTTGCCAAAATCAAATAGCCTTATGCGAATGATATTCAGTTTCTATCTTTATTTTTACGGATTCATTGTATTTTGATTTTGTTCTATTTTATTGGTGCATTTTCTGCCATTGTATTATTTTTATCGCATTTTCAACTGTTCTTTCCGCGTTCTCGTTTGAAAGGACGAAGTCACTCTTTATTTATATCTCAAAATTTCAAGATGGCGACCGGAATGTTTAACCGCCTTTTTGTTTGTCTTTAAGATTTGACAAAGCTATTTTTGATTTCTTTTTATCGGGTAGAATTAGGGTGAAGAACATAATTCTAAACATTGTAGCATATTGATGGGATAACGACAAAAAAGAACAATATATTTAGTCGACTTCTGTTATAATTGATGGTGTTTTTGTTTTGCCGTTTTTATTTGCATGCAAAAAAAACTGTTTGAATGAAGATACAGCCAATCGGTCAGAATCCATTCGTTTCGTTTTATGAAGATATGCACGCGAAATATAAAACAAAATGCATGTGATCATGAATTGTTATCGGGACAACAGACAACGCTAACGGACGGAATACGTACAATATAAAATGACAAAAGCCGAAATATTAGCGTGAGATGAGGGTTGATATTTTGCATATATATATATATATATATATATATATATATATATATATATGGTTGTATTGAGCACTCTTCAAGTAAATATTAAAAATATATAAACACAATATATTATGTCACCTTATTACATAATATGTATACATGCATCTAATAGTAAATTATATATATATATATATATATATATATATATATATATATATATATATATATATATATATAAATAGTAATACCACACATAAAAAACAAGATTAGGTTTGAAGCTCCCAATATTAAGACTAAAATTGCTCATGTGGCGCAATGGATAATGGCGTTGAGTTACAATCAGTTCTAACTGACAGAGTACTGGAGGGTTAAGGTTCAATTCGCACTACAGTCAATAATTACTCAGAATAAAATAAAAATTACTTGACACTTTAACCAATTTTTATTTATTTCTACAAATGTTGTTTACTGATTTATCTTTCTATCTAGAATAAGGTTAAAGTCTATTCCAACGACCCAATGACGATAAAGCGATGAGGTAAGAGTTTTTCCATGTTAAAAATGAGGATTGAAAATCTAAATTATGAAAAAATTGCGTGTCATCGAAAGTAAAAGGAGTGATTCTTTATTCATTTTTTTACTAACAAGAACACATTAGGCACAACACTAACCCTAACCCTAACCCTTACCCTAACCCCTAACCTAAGTACGAAAAATTGTAAAATCTATTAATTTTGGAACAAAAATAATTTTTCTTTTGACTCATCGATTTTCATTTTAGAAAAGTTATATTTAAAATTTTGGGCAAAAATCTGCACATACTTGCATCGTTACTAGATCGTGAACATAATTTAAAGAATTAAAAGAATAAAAATAGAAATAGGAATAAAAGGTTCAAGGCTTGAAGTAAGAGTATACAGGAGTTAAAATTGATTCCCAAGAAACGCTTGGTAGGCCTTAAAGGGGAGAGGGTACAAAACTATACATTCATCAAGAATAATTTTTATTAATGTCACTTTACCTACACCATCATGCAATCCAATAATGTTGATACCTTACCCCACAAACTGTGCATCTTTCATCCCCACCCACAAACTGTATATCCTTCATAAACACCCCACAAATTGTGCATTCTCAAACCCCACCACAGAAATTGAATTTAATAAAATGTAAAAATGATGAATAAAAAAGTATAAGTGTGTATAAATTGTTTATATGTACAAGCAAATATATTCTCCATCCGGTCGCATATTTTTGCTAGTTGTTTTCAGTTACATATTACATACATTACATTTTAAACTAAGTAAAAGGTAACCACAGGGAAAGTTTTTAGAAAACAACATCTTTATATTCTCTACCATAAATAGAAGAAAGTTTTAATTGGAAGTTATTTTATTGTTACAGAAGACGGCGTAACAAAATTAATATTTGCCTATAGATGACACACCCTCCAGTCTAAAATCTTGAATTTAATTGGACAAAAATAAATTAAAATGTATAATTCAATATTAAATCTGATCAACTATAATTTTAAATTTTCTTTTCTTTCTGGAATTTAAGATATGTAAGTTCGCATTTAAGGATAATTCTGCGAGCCTATTGTTTACATTAGTTAGCATTTAAAACTAAACGCATTTTCGTATTAAAATTTAATATGAATTAAAAAATTCTAATTCATTATTTTTTCAATTAAACAATTTGATTCAATAAATGTGTGCTTTAAAACATAATGTTTAATAAGATTTGTAAAAACAAAAAACGTTTTAATAAAAAAAATCAAAGTAAATATATCACATTTGAGCAACTCTTACGATAAATCTCAGAGAATGTGTTGTTTACATGTTATTAATAAAATAACGCGTCCGTGTCGTGTGCCCATCTCTCTCTCTTTTTTCTTTATTTCTCTTTCTCTCGCTCTCTTTCTAGCTTTCTCTCTCTTTCTTTCTCTCTCTCTCTCTCTCTCTATCTCTCTCTAATCTGACGCCATGTTAATACCTGTGTATTTCTTAAAATAGAACGTTCTGTGTGTTCGAAATAGAAGGTTATACTTCATAATCAAATGCCGGGTAACTAAATGTTGAAGTAAACTCCGGTTGTTACATCATATTCCATTACAGTCTAATTTAATTACGTAACTCAATTATATAAATGAAAAAACAATTTATTTAATTAATTCTATTTATAATTTTTATTAAGATTATTATCGAGGAAAATTGTTATGGTACCGTACCTGTACGAAGAACAAATGTACTCGTCCATCCATTATAAAATGCGAGAAGACTTCCAACTCACTGTCTTCTTCCACCCCAGTTCTATACTGGCAGTCAAGAATACCACTTCTTGTATATATATATTCTTTTTCTTCAATAATATATCTTTGTTCCTGTAACCCCGTGTTTCCGTGTCTTCATTTCGGCCCCTAACAGGGTCACAACAAAAATATTTTAAATTCATGTGGAAATCTGTAAAAAAATCATGAGTGTATATTTGCGAATATTAATTTATTAGAAGCTTTAAAACAAATTAATTAAGTAAATTTGAAAGACGCGTGATGTTTAGGGAAGTTTTGAAATGGGTATATATAGAAGCTGATAAGTAAATATAGAAAGAGAGCAATCAAAACTAATAATATAGTTTCGGCTTTAAACGGATACATAATCTCCATTAATAATAGATATGTGTTTTTATTAAATTGTATATATAGAATATTTAGTAAGATTTTGTTTATTACTTTTAATTTATTTAAATTCAATGTTCTTCTTATTTTTTTCTTATTAAATATTAATATTAATAATATTAATATTTTCATTTATTATTATTATTATTTGTTTTTAATTATTATTATTTTTGTATTCTTATTATTTAATTATTTTTCTATTTTTACTTTTCTATGTAGATTTATTCTTTTAATCATCATCATTATCATTTTAAGTATTTTTTTCATTATTGTACATTCTCCTTATAATAATAATTATATTTTAAGATGTATCTTTATTTCTCTGTATATTTCTATATTTTCTATTATAAACTTTTCATCTTCTGATTATTTTTTGTATATTCTCCTCTATATTTATTCTTATTTTGACTTATTATACTATATTATATTTTATTATATTTATTATATTTTTCTCTGTAATTAATAAAAAATATTTATCTGTTTATATATTAATCTTAATCTTAATCTTAATTGTAAGTTAATCAAATTTTATTTCATTATTTTTTATTCTTATTCTTTTATTTTTCATATATATATATATATATATATATATATATATATATATATATATATATAGATATATATATATATATATTTATATATATTTATATAATTTTTATAATATTTTTTATTATTATTTGATTTGCTGTTCCTAATGTATTACCATAGCTATTGCCATTTTTTGACTGACTGGTGGAATAATATATTGTTACATAATTGGAGGTTATATCTACAATAGTGTCTGAATATATTTACTTTGAAATACTACTAAAATGACTTCTGTATGTGATGTTGTAAAGGGCGCCGATGAATTGACGATTTGGAGTCATATAAAGTATAATACAAAATATGTTTCCCAAATTGTCTTGAAAACGATTGTACGCCAAATAATCGTTGTTATTGAATTCTTGGAACTAATATAGATGATGTTCTAATTTTACTGGTCCTAGCTCACTTTATAACAGCTGATCTTAAATTCAACCATTGAGCTGATATTAATATCTGCAGTGTGCAGACTTTTTTAATGCTTATACTTTGAATATACCTATATTTTCTATAGCTATATTATTCTATTGTGAATTATCTTACCACTCAAGTAAAATTAAATAGTTTGCTTTAAATTATATATATATATATATATATATATATATATATATATATATATATATATATATATATATATACGTTTTCTAAAATATAAGGTTTTAATTAATTGTGTTCTGTTGGAAGATACGTGATCATCGATCTCTGATCGGATGAGTGATTGATTGACAGGATGGTTTCCTATTCGGATTTGCAGATTGAGGCGACGAATTTGATATGTTGTCAGGCGAAATTGAACACATATTCATTTTAATTGTGTTTGAATCAAATTGAAAGTTTCAAAATAAGTTTAGCCTTTTTTATTATTTTTGTAGATGCGTCCTCACATCGCTATGTAGCGCTGTGTCCGTCGGCCGGCCGGTCGGTCTGTCACGCATAAGTTTGAAATAGAATTTTAATGCGATGCATCTCTTATTTGAAATGCGTCCGAAACTTTCAATTAGAGGCTTTGTCGGTCGGTTAGTCTGTCAGGTTGAAGACAGAAATGGTATTTTTACCTAAAATGCACATATTGAATTGACGAATCTTATATAATTTACGTCTTCAGTTCTCTAAGAACGGCTCTATTGCTTAGCAAGTTGGTCTGCCACATATAAGTCTGAAATGATTTAATGGACGTATATTATGTTAGATGCGTCCACGCATCTCTATGTCTGACTATGTCCGTTGGTAGGTCTGTAACGTTAGAACTAAATGTTTCATTGCAAAATCCGCACATTAAATGGACGCATCTTAATAATAGCGTCCGTGTATCTTTCCATGTTTATGTCGCTTTCTTTTCGTTTTTATCAAAAATCCCTTCTTCTCAACTTACACCAAAATAAAATCATCATGTTTCAAACCAATCAATTGTTTTAATTATTTGTTTGTACTTCACGCCGTTTTTTTTAAATATTATTTGTATCTTTTCTGATTCTGGGACCAGAGAGGAATACTTTAGTAAAATAAAAAAATAGCATTCTCCCTACCTTCTCATTCTGTCTTATATATAGAGATACAAATATAAATATATATATATATATATATATATATATATATATATATATATATATATATATATATATATATATATATATATATATGTGTGTGTGTGTGTGTGTGTGTGTGTGTGTTTATTTTTCATTTATTTATCTATTTTACAAAAAAGTTTTATGCGATATAAGAGTTGTGTTTTCAATTGATTATTCTCTTTCGTTCGATGTTTGGGAACGTAATGTTATGTTTTTTATTCTTTTACTATTTTAATTTATATGTAGACCACAAAAACACTTCTTGCAAAAATCTAAAAAGTATGTCTATGTATAAAGCACAGACAAAAATGCGGGTATTTCTGCACACGCACAGTTTCCAGTGTTTGAGCTTCAAACAAAACCAATGGCATATATGATATGATATTATGATAATGTCTAATAAACGGTTGAGTTTACTTCATATCAACCATTATAGTTATTTCGTGCTCTGAACAATATTTTCGAAACATTTTTTTTGTTTACTTTCTTAACCAAATTGCAGTACAGCAGTTGTACTATTTAAGCCTTAAATGAGGAGATTCATACATTTTTCAAGTTTTATTTCTTATGTGCTACAGGTTTGATATCCAGAAACGACGGGTGAATTACACACATATATATATATATATATATATATATATATATATATATATATATATATATATATATATATATATATGTATATATATATATATATATATATATATATATATAGGTATATATATATATACATGTATATTTTGATTAAACAAGTTCAAAGATATTGATGAAATAAAAATAAAACCAATATTTTCAAGAGTGCTCAATATCAAGGGGAGCATTTATGAAGTTAAATAAACAGCATTACAGTCTGTAAAAATATGTAATATCATCGAAACGCTTGCTATTTGGTGTAATAATGTTTATTTAATTTCTATATATATGTATATATATATATATATATATATATATATATATATATATATATATTTATATCCGATGAAGTTAGCAATTAAGAGAAAACATGTAACTGCATAAATCGTACACTTTGTCCACTACAGAATAAATGGCTACCCAAAAGTATTGTTTACCAAGCCACAATATTTGTGAAGGAAAGACCGAATAACAAGACGTACTATATGGGTATGACCTCCCTAGATTTTGAAACAAGATATTATGACCACAAAAGCACATTTAAAAATAGGGAACGTCGAATAAAAACAGCACTAGCAAACCAGTATTGGGAACTCAAAGAAAATGGACTCTCACCAATAATTGAATGGGAAATAATACGACAGGCCATGTAGAAATTTAGACGACCCGTGTAGATTATATCTAAATGAGAAATTTGAAATCCTCAACTTTAAAGACCCTCAAACTCTATTAAACTCTAGAAGTCAGATAGCTGCCTGCAAAGAATAAAATTTACCGCAGACTAACAATACATAAATAAATAAATAAACAAACAAATAAGTGAAAAAAACTAAACTAAACTAAACCCTAACAAGTTAAAACCTAAAACCTAAAATAGGAATACAAGAAACCACGTGTTAAAATCAGTTCCCTCATTATATTGATACAACAAATAAACGGATATAGGCCACTCTACACAAAACAGAACAATAGCACAGGAAATAGGGAAGTAAAACTAACCGGAACTTTGTTCATGAGAAGCCCAACGATTGGCTGAGGAACAACAAAGAATCTGATTTGTTAACTAGCTAGTCGTTTATATAAACACACCCGGCAAAACTAATTCCAGGCATTCTAGTCTGAAGATTCCCTACAGGGATGAAATGCGGGAGCCTCTGCGCAGCTTAATTATATATTTTCATAATTTACTATCTATCTATCTATCTATCTATCTATCTCTCTCTCTCTCTCTCTCTATATATATATATATATATATATATATGTATATATATAAATATACAATATTTTGCTACATTCCAAAGACAAAGATTTTCAAAACAAAAAAACTTTACTACAATAACTCACCCGTTTCGTTTAACAGAAAAACAGCCATATTTGTATGTCAATCCTGAATTTTTCTTCCGTGGACTCATCAGAAAACCAGGAAGTTCTCAATCAATAAAATACATAGCGATGCAACAAATAAGAATAAAAAACATCCAACACACTGTGGGTTATTGTGGGCAAAAACAAAGAAAAAATCAAGAAAAAACATTCACACTAAGAAGAAATTTCTTTACGACGCCATTTTGATTTTGTTCGCTACAAAGTTTGTACACCAAACCTAACTTTGTACCGAAAAATTCAAAATGGCATCCTAAGGAAGTTTTTTCCTTGTTTTTTCTTTGTTTTTGACTACAATGAACCACAGTGTAGTATAGGGTTTTTTCAATACTTTTGAAATTGAGAACTTTCTTCTTTGTAGATTTTTCTGATGACCTTGAGGTGTAGCACAGCCGATATTGATATAATAATGTTGGTTGGCTCACCTTCCAGGGAAACGAGTCGTAAAAATACATCTCACAAGAATGTTATGTTTTTTTAAAATGTGTAAAAATAAAAATTGAAAATAAAAACCATAAATATTGGAATATAAAATCAATTTGTCTTATTCATATTTATATATATACATACATATATATATATATATATATATATATATATATAGAGAGAGAGAGAGAGAGAGAGAGAGAGAGAGGGAGAGAGAGAGGACAGATATACATGTTTTATAAAGTAAGGAAAAATACCAATGAAGTGGGTTATATGTGGAGATAAATTAAAACAAAGAGTTTTGTTATTCTCTAAATTTACCATTTTTTAAATCTACATAATGTAAAACGTTGAATTTTAAAAGCGGTGGCAACGAAGTTTTGTAGCAAACACTTTTAAATACGAGACAAGTTAAACAGATCAAATGACAATATTTAAAATTCCAATAATTTTCAATTAAATATTTATTTACCAACGAAATGTGTCAAACTAGGATAGCATAAATGGTGTAACATTCTTTAAATTTTCGAAATAAACATCCTTTTCAGAAGGAAAAAAATAATCACTCAATCTAAGTGTGTTTTCGCTTGGAAGTCGGGAAATTATGGGATGTCCGTTGCGATAGTCTCGCACAAATACTTATTAAACATTAAGTTATAGTGGGACGGCGAGCTGAAACATCATGAATTTTATTATACACGCATCAAAATTGGAACGATGTCTGATTAGCCACCTAAAAATCTAAGATAGCGGCCATTTTTCAAGATTGCCGCAACCAGGAGCTCACGATAACGATATTCCTTATGAATGGGTATCTATTCAATCGATATTAGTGATCTTGATGTCAAATTGTATGATTTGGGGCATGCTGAATTCATTTATAACACTCTAGAAAGCATCTGAGCACCACTTACATGACTATTAATAAAATTAACAAAATATTACAACAGCAAAATACATTTAATTATTGAACTGAATTATTATAGAGTCTAACTGACTGACGTAGTTTAACATAAACATAGCATTAACGTTAAAAGAATAATACACACATTATTCACAATCTTCTGTCAAATGTTCTAAAATTGAACTCTATTCACTACCACAATACTGGTCACAAGTGCGGAAACATTTGCACCTCTTGAGGCAGACTTTATTGCAGCCGCATTTGGTTAATTCCTGGCAGCGTGCAACTATGTATGGAAGAGTTGTCTAATGTATTTTCTACGCCTCTTCACTTTAAATCCAACCCCAGTTAGCAGGGTTGCTGGTTTCTGGATTTGAGGTAGTTCCTGACCCCATATAACTTTAAACTGGTAGGTCGAACGTTTAGCGTGCTCTCTCACCGCAGTTCTGGTTGGTGTAATCGCATCGTAAGTATTTTGCTTGCGAGCAAAAAGATCCAGCCTCGCCTCGTTGACGCAGCTAGCTGCACTGGAGCGGTCGTATATTAGGATAACGAAGTTATCCTGTTCCTGCAGGTCATTATCTGAAACTTCTTGCTGAGCCATCAATAATGATGGTATCTCCTTCTCGTTCTCTTTCTGACAGAGTCAGTCCGGATAGGAGAATTTTAGTCAGCTGTGACTTTTGGCATCTATGGAGCTTGCCGTTGTCACTCGGTGAAGCGGCTTGGTTCTTATGCATTGTATTTGGTATACTGTATATGTATGATGTTGGTCAAGTGAACGGGGGTGTTGTTTAATGGGGTTTTAGGTTTAGATAGGTGTTGCCTCGATGTTGGTCCGGAGTGTATAAGTTGGATGTCTAAATGTTCTTTGTGGATGGCCTTGAAGATTGCTGATGTGATTTGATCGTTAAAGTGCGTAACTTTAGAAAGCAGGTGTTAGAGAGAGTGTCTAATGGCTGTTTTCTAGATGCGGTGAGTGGTCGTTAGTGTTTATAGGGTTTCCATTCCGCTCGAGTACTTGTTGGAAATGTTTAACGAAGGTGACTTGGTCTATTTATTTAGTGCATTTACTACGGATACGGTTTGTCTAATTCATAGCATATCCTATAATGACTTTAGTCGACAGAACTGATCTATAGTTTATGAAGATATCTCTGCGGGCGGTTTACTATAGAAGTTAGTGTATATGAACATTACATCAGTGATGCGGAGGGTAAGATCTAATAATGAATATATAAACTAGCATCTAATAAGATTATGCTCCGATGTACTAGCTGCTCTAGTGCCCCCTTGACGCAATACACTAGAACAACCCGACAATTACTTAAATCCCACCCATTCACTGCGAAGGTCCCAGATGCTAGGGAGACTTCTACTTCAATAGTTTCTGTCCTCGTTCTGTTGGCATCTCGAACTCACACCCTGCTCCCTGTTTCCCCGACTGTACCGACATTCAGAGTTTTAAAACTAATGTAAACAGACATCTCTCTGCACAGCCCCCAACTTAGGATGACACCCAAAACCTACTCCCTTATTCTCAGTAGCCCCTTACGTCTACAGTGGCGACCTGCCTTGTCTGAGGTGAAATATGTTATCT
The DNA here is from genome assembly GCA_963556195.1 of Sepiola atlantica. Taxonomy (NCBI): domain Eukaryota; kingdom Metazoa; phylum Mollusca; class Cephalopoda; order Sepiida; family Sepiolidae; genus Sepiola; species Sepiola atlantica. The sequence continues at coordinate 147,298,592 of OY744520.1, read as the reverse complement.
TAAATAGTCAATATATAAAATAAAAGTCCCAAATCCAAGGTTAATCTCTTTCTGCTCACTATATATATATATATATATATATATATATATATATATACATACTGTTTTCTTTTTACCTCTCCAACTACGGGTTGAACGTGATAATATCCCATATTGTTAATATTGGGCAATTTCTATCTTTTTATTCTATCTTTTGTTCATTACATTTACTGTTTATTAACTAAGAGAGAGAGAGAGAGAGAGACCGACAGAAAGACAGAAAGAGATATAAAAAGACTAAAGGATGAAGAGACGTTTGTGATAGATACATTATAAAATAAGAGCGAGAGATATAAAATGAGAGAGGAAGAGAGTTACAGACAGACACTTAGTAAATGATGGGTCACTTGGCGATATAATTTCAATTCAATTAAATACAATTAAAATGGAATTTATTTTTCACAAATAACTCAATCCTTTAATTATAGAATATTTTAGCATTAATTTTGTGTAATTAAAATATGTAGAGTAGAACCAGTTTGTGTGTGTATATATATATATATATATATATATATATATATATATATATATATATATATACACACAAAAACTAGTTCTACTCTACATATTTTAATTACATAGCATATATATATATATATATATATATATATATATATATATATATATATATATATATATATATCAAATAAAAGGATAAAATATATCCGACGGTATGAATTAAAAAGTAAAAGCGAAATACCTAAAACTGAACGTTTCGCCCAGCTTTTACGTGGACTTTATCTAGAGCGAAAAACCTAAAGATCTGTAATTTGGAAGAAATATATATAAAGCGAATACTAAAATTAAAATCTATCTATGAGAGAAAAAGTATGCAAACATGTACACACACACACACACACACACACACACACATATATATATATATATATATATATATATATATATATATATATATATAGAGAGAGAGAGAGAGAGAGAGAGAGAGAGGGTGGGAGAGAAGTTAAAAATAAGTAACTCAGGCTAACAATCCAGTCATTTCACGTTATAATTTATTTTTATTTTTTATTGCTCTGTTTTTACATATAGCTACCCCCTTTCTCTCTCTCTTTCTCTCTCTCTCATATATATATATATATATATATATATATATATATATATATATATATATATATATACATATATATATATATATATATATATATATATATATATATATATAGGTATATATATATAAATTTAAATATGAAATGAAAATAAAATAAAATAAAATAAAAATTAGAAAACCATATTTGTATATATATATGTACTGAAAATATATATACATACTATACGTATTAGCAAAGGGAAAACAGAGGAGAAGAGTGGAACAGAAAACAAAGCGGGTCCAAAAGACCTAATTTAAATGACGGGAATCATCCGGTGTCTTAGTTTATTTTATTTTTATTAATAATAGCTTTAGATAAGTCGGGCGGGGGGAGACATCATACAAGTCCATTATTTGTTTAATTGTATTTGTTGATTAGGCTATACGAGTTGATTTGATTAATCGTCGCGTAGATTTATTTTTTATATGTTTAATTAAAGTAGCGTTTTAAAAGTAAATACGATGATCATCTTTCATAACATGGGAACATAAAGCGTTGAGCATATTGTGAGTGTTGATGGCTCTCTTGTGCTCGTAAATTCTCACTTTCTTTTTCCATTTCAATTTAGTTTATCTAAAGAGATCAAGGGGCCTATTTTTAAGGCTTACACTTGATTTCCCTATGAGTAAAATTTATATCCGAGGGCTCTCTTAAGGATAGATGTTGTTCCTTTTAGGGCTGCTATCTGTACTTCCTTACAGTTTTCTCTTGTTCACTTAATGTTTCATTTTACTTCAGTCGAAGTTTTCAGAAATCAAGGGGCCCCTTCCTGGGGCTAACACTTGATCTCTATATGAGATACATAGATACCCGAATATTCTATTAAAATTCTCATTTATTTCTCAAACATTGAGTTAGTAAAAAAGTTAAGAATAATAAATTTCTTCTCTCGCCAACTGACCAGTCAAATATGTCATAGTATATCTTTCTTGTGGTCTGTTTGTCTTACCGGATTCCAGGACAAGAATTCATCTAGTCTGGTGGAGTATCCAGCTACGTGGTGTTACTTGAGGTAACATCATTAGGAGAATATGCACTATTCCTCGTATGAGAGGATCTTATTTGTGCTGCGGATACGACGTAATTTTGAATATTTGGTCAGGGTTTACTTGTAGGGGTAAGTATCCTCATGTCAGGTTGTCCTGACAAACCCTTGTACAGAGAGACCGAAGACACTCGAGGACAGGTTGCGTTGTGTCTCTCCAATCTAAACGCTATCACAATTTAGACAAGGGATGGAATATATACCAGCTTTGACTGTGGCTGTAGTGTCGAATTTATTAGATTTTTGGAGTATATCCAAAATAGTTGCTGAAGTTATTTTTCGCAATATCAATGCGTAATTTATTCTGTTTTGTGTAAATGGAGTTGTTGATATAGTTATTCGGTAAAACGAAATGTCTATTTATAATATGTCTAGTTACAATAGGTCTAGTTGATGAATTGCAGTGTTTGCGATTTCACTGAATCTGGAGAGCTTTTCTTTTTTAGTTTTGTATTACATACGTAGAGTACTGTAATGTTTTGAGGGTGTGTTCAATGTATTTAAATTCCTCGTTTAGATATCCGTTGTTGCATTTCCTCAGCGCTTATATAAACTTACACAGAGGTTGATTGCCCTGTTTTTAAGTTAAGTCCTTTGGAGTCCCTTTTGTTTTCTGTGTTGCCCTTATTTTCTCTTTTCCTATGCTAATACGACATCCATGTATATTTTGTATATATATTTAGAGTACATATATATATGCATATATGCTTTTTTCATTTTAGTTTACTTTTTATTATTTTTAAGTTTTTATACATATATATATATATATATATATATATATATTTGTGTGTGTACATATTTACATATCGTTCCTCTCTAGATAGATTTAAATTTTATTATTCACTATATATATTTCCGCGGATTACAGATCTTCTCGTTCTTTGCCACTTTTGGTTATTCGCTCTTGATAAAGCCCACGCAACAGTTGGGCGAAACGAACATGGTGCTTAGATATTTATAGGTAATTTTATTTTCGTGATTCACGTGTTAGTTATGATATTAATAAGGTACTTGTGTTAGTATTATAGTCATTTTAGTATGTTGTCACAATTATCGACATTTATGTTGTTGATGGTTGGCTTTTTTGTTTTACCTATAAATATATAAGCATCATGTTCTTAACTTGATAACAACCCCTGAAGAGAGATTCAGATGGATCAGAAAGTACTAGGGATATCAGTGAATATGGCAGTTTCATTGGCCAGTTCTCGCTTTAAACAAGGAAATATATTTGGAAATTAGACAGGATCACGACAAAAATATGCAGACCAAAATTGTTCATCGTATTTAACGAAATATGTTTAAAAGAAAAAATACCGCGTATACGTTTCGTCCTTAACAATCGGGACTCATCAGCATAGAGATATGACTATTCACTACCGGTCATGCGATTCGAAACCCCATATTACGAGTATGTTACAACTCAAATCCCGACGCATGAACCACTGGGCGCAGATTGAACAGCGAATAAACGGTGATAATTTTAACACTTTATGCGGCGGCTTGACGTCATAGAGCGTTCGACTTTAATGAAAGAAACGATGCATTTACAGCTAGCGACGCCATGCTGTGTTAATACTACACTTACAGTGCTCTTCTAGACGGTTTTACCTAGGAGCTACAAATAATATATATATATATATATATATATATATATATATATATATATATATATATATATATATGTCTGTGTGTGTGTGTATCTGTGTGTGTGTGGTGAGAGAGAGGGAGGAGAGAAATTATACTTGACAGAACTAATTATGATGTGAATCTGCATCCTCTTCTCTATGTCTGTTATGCATATGTAAATGTAAGCTTTTCCTGTCGCCTGTTTGTGTAAGCAAGATTTATTTTTTGCGTAAAGATATCTCTGTAAATGATTTCAATAGAAAGATCACATTAAACCACCTTTTGTCTAAGAAAAAAACGAATCGTCCATTAAACAAAGAGAGTTATCTTTTTTCTGCATTAATAAACTTATTCCAAACACTTCTACGCATGCGTATCGAAATCCAATAACGCAATGTTTATCTATCTATTATATGAAGGAAAAACGTGATCTTATCTCTGTGTGTTCGACTAAAATTCAGACATTACGCAATATACACTTATACACCTTATATCATCGGAGTCAGTATAACTCCGAAATGGTGAAAATAAATAATACTGTAATATACATTTCATTGGGGTCACCAGTAGTCGGGGGGGGGGGGGGAGTAAATAACTTTTGTATTCTTACTGATAGTTGTTTTTTTACAAAAATTAGATCAAACAGGAATAAGTCAGCTTTTTATTTGTCTTGTTACTACATAACGGGGACCGTGTTTGAATAGAAAAAGTTTGCGTGACACTTTTAAGGATCAGGCGTGACCCCCAGACGGAAGTCGCGAAACCACGTTATTTTCGGGCGAAGATTTTCCGTCTCTTTTTCGCTGGCGAGACTCAACCAGAAAAGACGTGTCTGGGATGCTGTCCCCAATGGACGGCAGGCATGCACAATGTAACAAGATATAGCAATACGAGGTATCCGTCCATCATTCTGTTTTTCTGTCTTTCTCTTGCTCTTTCTCTCTCTCTCTCTCTCTCTCTCTATCATTCTCTCTCTCTTTCTCTGACACAGGCGCGTACAAGTAACCCGTTACTCTGATGTGTTCTGCGACTGTCTCTATTTTTAAATAAATCTTTTTATATAATTCAATATCAGCGTTCGAGTGTTCTTTCACCAAACAAGCAAGGTTCACGAAGACGACACGGGTTTATAAACCATTGTTTATACACGCATTTGTAAATAAAAATATGATATTGTTTTTTTTTCTTTCCTTTTTTCTTTCTTACTATTGTATTGAACCAGTTTCCAGAGATAGAGGAAGAGATGGTGAAGAGGTAGTTTAAGGGAGAGGTAAAGATAGAGAGGTAGAGGGTGGTGACTAGTTGGGAGAAGGTTTAGAGTAAAAGATAAGCTTTAAAAGAAAGGTATTACACATCTTTTTCTACTCTTTTTATGTTGTGATTCTTGACCCGGCAACACCAGGTAACCCTTCTATTTATATATAGGGAAATAAATGGTGATTTATATGGTAAATAAAATGTCTAATTCATATGAAGATTAACCGCTTTTAATATATAGATTCGAGTTTTGAAAACTATTAATGATTTCAATCCGATACTTCGCTCTGACCTTTATGCGTATAGATACAGGCTAATGTTTGTGTGAGCAAGATTTATTTTGTTGTAAAGATATTTGTGTGAATGATTTCAATGGAAAGCGAATGTAAAAAAGCGTTTCCTTCGTTAAAAAGAAAAGAAATAAAAACGGCACCAAAAACAAACAAGACGCGCTCTTTTTACCGCGTTAAAAAAAAAAGAAGAACTCTTGTGCAAACTTCTACGCATGCGTATTGAAATTCAATAATGAGTGAGACGCGGGAAACGGGTCGGTTAGAAAATGAAACTTGAAGTCGGATGAGCTTTTTTTTCGCGGGGAATTGGCGAGGAATTGAAAGTAAAACAAAAGAGAAGAAAATGGGAAAACATTTGGAAACGCATCGACTGTGAAAGATGAGAAGCGAATCTGATTCACACGGTTTTCAACTCTTTGCGCCATTTTTTTTTTGTTTTTGTTTTTCGATGATAAAAAACGGCTTTTCTTCTGAATTAAAAAAAATTAACAAAAAAACAAAACAGCAAAAATCTGAAAGAATCATGTCTAAAAGAGAGAAGTGATGACCAGAAAGTATCTATAAGTTAACATGTGTGATCTATTACGAAGATAGATAGATAGATAGATAGATAGATAGATAGATAGATAGATAGATAGATAAAGAGGGGAGTAGAGGTCAGGTAGAGAAAAAGAAAGTAAGAATCTACATCCTGTATATAAAAATTATCTTTTAAAAGTTCGATTCTACTATCAGACCATGTATGGAGTACTATTGTCATATTTGGGCTGGTGAATCTCTGTCTCATTTGAGGGGTCTTGATAAGGTGCAGAAACATATCTGTAATTTGATTGACCCCACTGTCTTCCTCTCTGCGCTCTCTCTCTCACTAACGTGTTGCTGCTAGTCTCAGTCTTTTCTTCAGAATTGTGTGATCTATTCTCTGTTTCTTTTTTTCCGGCTCGTTTGACTCGTTTGTCTAGTGGTATTCATCAATTCATAGTTTTCATATCTCATTGTAATGCAGCATCCTATTCCAGTAGCTACTTTCAAAGAACTGCAGGCTTGTGGAACTCTCTTCCTGCTAACTGTTTTCCTCCTACCTATAGCATTGGTCTTTTTAAGACTAAGGCCGATAGGCATCTCCTGTTTTTGCGATAATCATATTTCGTCCTTGTTGGCTACTTACATCAAGTAGCTTCATGTCTTGTCTGGAGCGATTTAGATTTTAAAATATTCAAGAAAATATAATAATAATTATGACATAAAAATAAACTTCTCGAAACAATCCTTCAGACATTAATTCGTGATTACAAAATATACAAAAAACACAAATTACCATCTTCGAAAGGGTATTCATAGAATACACATCAAAAACTGATCTTACATTACTTTGTTTAAACAAAAATATACCATAGAGCGTGCACTATTTTTTCAGTTTCGTTGATCAATATTAGGTGATTCGGTTTCTTGTAGTCCCGTACGATGAAAATGAGACCGAACGAATTGGAGGCAGACAACACAAAAAACCACGCCCAGAAGACAATGTTTATATATTTTATTTCGTTAAATGTTTATTTTGATTGCAATATAATCCAGATTATAAATGCTACACAAACATCCACAATCTTCAATCCCATGACTATTTATATTTTAATAATAATGAATACTGTTTGGATAAATTACTTCATTCTAAAAATGCATTAAATTATATGATATTGTATTTTTCTTGCAGTGTTTATTCGTTTTCATTACATTTCTATTTATTTTCCATTTTATTTTGTATTTATTTCAGGGTTTACTTATTATTCAAATCAAGCACCGGTTATATAGACACTATTATTCAAAGTCTCCCAAATTAAAATTTAAAAAATTCATTGTCTCTACGCAAGTACGTTTCAAGCTAGGATGGTTTTTCGTACTTATGAAATTTTCGTGTGTATATTTATCAGTTTTAAATCTCCATTTCATATATATATATATATATATATATATATATATATATATATATATATATATATATATATATGTGTGTGTGTGTGTGTGTGGGTGTGTGGGTGGGTGTGTAAATGTGTACATATACATATGTGTGTATATATAAAAATCGGAATATTTTGGACTATCGATATCGGAAAAATGAATGTCTATTTTCAGATGCTACAAACGATTCTTTTAATTGATGTTTTTGTTAGTTTTTGTTTAAAACTTAATTTTCCATTGATGATACTAATTATAAAATGATAAATATTTATTAACTTTAACCTACCAGTAAAACTAAAAGCTAAAAGTCACCCCACAAGTGTAGTTTTACGTTTGCGAAAATATATGCACATATTACATGAGTGTGTACGGTAATTCGAAAATTTTAAAAGACAACAACTCTAGAGACTTTAAAAGAATCGGAATCGGAATCATTAATTTATATCAGAACAGAATTGTTAATTGTATCGGATCGTGCAAACATATTTGAATCGTCCCATCGCTAATATGTATACATATATATATTTATGTATGCGGTTGTGCGTACATTTGAGATGGCATATGATATTACTCAACCAAAATAATCTCACGTCACACTACGCCTACACATTTCGGAAGATTCATATGTTGTTTGACATCTCAGAGCACTACTCAACCAGTAATAAACAGTAACATATCGAAATCATCGTAATATATGTAGATACAACACGATATATCTGTGCATGTTTATGTGTTTATAGACCCATCAGCTTCTGAGCCAAAGAAAAGAAAGAAAGATTAAAGAATACATTAATTAAAATAGCAAGCATTGGACACCTTTCCTCAAAGCAAACTGTATGAATATCAACCCATAGTCGTAACAGAAAACATAAACATGATCACCGATAAAAGAGAACAGACGATATTAACACGTATACGTATCAACCATACAAAACTGACTCACCTACATCTGCTTGGAGAAGATAGAACCGGTTTAACCATTGAATTGAAGGACTAACAAAAAACATATATTAATTAAATGGAAAAAATACGCACATATACGCAGCAAATATTACAAAGTAACAAATAAAAAAGGTTATTAGAAAATATAACTTTTTCAAAATAATAGGGTGTCTGAAAGAAACTAATTTGTACAAATATATTTTTTTAAATAAATAAATGAATTATATTAAAAATTAAGAAAAGAAAAGCCAGTATAAACAAAATAACATCTGGCAAGAAACAAATACCAGTTAACTTGCATAGAAATGTTATTGATCTTGTTACTAAGCAAACAATTTGAAAACGTCTCTTCAAAAGAATGGCTCAAATAATATCTAAAAACAAATGAAAAGCATCCCAGAATCTAAACATCAAACAAAAACGCTCACATGTAATGAATAGTCAAATCCGACACTTTAAAAACAATATCACAAAGAAGAAACATAGTTAAAATTGTCTGAATCGAGAAAAACAACAATCAAAACCAAACTTTCTCAGCTTAACGGCTACAGAGTTGAAATTTGGTGAACAGGTACACACAATGATATACGGGTGGACGTCTGCGGTTACGAGGGTTCTGTGATCGAACAGTTTGTAAGGTACTCTTCCCAGTTCTATGCAAGTCACGAGGACAGACTATAAACAGGAATCAAACTGTATGATGTTTAGTTTTTGTGATTTTGAGTTTTTTAGCTTGTTTTATAAAAATCATCCCAGACGAAGCATGAAGCTACTTGATGTAAGGAGCTAACAAATACTACGTCACAGTCAAAAACTAGCCAACGATAAGTGTTCGATAGATAGATTTAGACCAAGAAAATAGCAATTCTTTCCCCTTTGTCGGAAACGTCCCTCATGGAATGTGAGGACTAAAAGACAAAATAAGGGAAGCTCGAGTTACGAGGCTACCGAAAGTAACCCCAAGGTCCGCTTTTTACTCTCTACATCTAATCTATAAAGACCACTTTAATTTCCAGACATCGTCGTGTACCTTTGCTATTATTAGATACTTGCTAAAAAATATTAGATATCTTCAAAATTAAAAATGCCTTAAAAGATCGTATAAGCTATGGGCATGCAAATTAAACTCCATACTTCAAATAAGATCACTCAAACGCGGAATGAGATTAGTCTAGTTCTCGCGAAGTTTTAAAGAAAGGGTTAATTTGTATTATTTCGATTGTTCGACCTATTGTGCATATATTGGATGTTATTTTCGCAATGTTGCTGCCAATGTAACTTTCGGACTTTTCAGGTGCGTTCTGTCGAACTCGAACAGTGTCATTTCAAACTCCGGAATCTATACGGAATTTTTAATTATTCACTTTGAAATTTCTTAGCTACGAAAAATGGAAGATGAGAAAGTCCGAAGAGTACAACGGCCGAAATGTTGTGAGCATGGCAACAGCATAGATGAGGAACACAATTAATGTAAATAAAAAGGACACATCACTTCCGGAATGGCAACATACATTAGTCATTCTTTGAAAGTGAAATGATAAAAAAACAGCAATTTGAAGAGTTAATTTTCGCTAGCGTTTCCCGAAATAATGTTTCTCATCCTGCGTGAATGATTCAATTTAAAAAAGAAAACTTTTCTAATTCAATTAATCTATGTGTTACTACTTCTGCTTTCAAATTAGACGATATACAAAATTATAACTCGGATCTATAAGGCAATTAATTATAATGAGATTTTAGGAAACTAATTATGATATTAATCTTCTAATCAATTTCTCTCTGACCTTTGTTCGTGTGGATGCGAGCCGCTAATATTCGATAATTATTTTGGTGAGAAGTTATCAGTGCGAATGATTTTAATAAAAAAAACAACAGTTTTTTTTTTGTTTAAATGCGCTTCCATCGCTAAACAAGAAAACAATAAAACACGACACATATTCAAATCAGATCAAAATATGCGGATTTTACTCAGTCAATAGTGCACGTCAGTCAACGAATCACTAACGAATACTCTCTCTCACTCACACACACATGTATATATATATATATATATATATATATATATATATATATATATATATATATATGTGTGTGTGTGTGTGTGTGTGTGAGAAAGAGAGTAAAAGAGTTAGTGAAGTAGAAAGATACTAGAAGAATACCCCTTCTAGGACAGGTAAAATTAATTACTTGAACAGAACCGTTTTGCACCACTTTTATGGCCCTAACAAGTATTAAAATCAAAATATGATGCTACTAAAACTTATGTCTAGAATCTTTATGTCCAATTTTGATCAAAATCTATTACATGAATTTTATTCTAGAAAATGTCTAAAATTTAAGCCTGAAGCTGAATGAGTCTTAAAAAGAAATTGATATTCAGTGAATCTTGCTTGTCTAATGATTATTTAATTCAAATCAGAAATATTTGAATTTTCAAATGCGAGGTTATGACCATAAAAAAAACTTTTAAAAAACAAAGAAAATAGAATTTTAGAAACTATTTATTAATTGGTGTTCTTATACTATTATTAACATTTCATAAAACCGGGGTTAACTTATTTTTTTGCAAAAAAATGCCACCCCTTCTTTACTCTCTTTACACAAAACTAAATGAAACTAAATATATCCCAAATTACTCATCCTCACGCCGAGCAGCTGTGTTCACAAAATTGATAATGATCGATGTATTAGATTATGAGTTTATTCTATAAATAAAACTATTTAAAATTTGACACATACCGAACTTTATATAAATAGAGATGGAGTTAGGTATCTGCATATATATATATATATATATATATATATATATATATATATATATATATATGCTTGTGTGGTTACACCTAAAAATAATTATCGTATCATTATGAATATCAAAACACCGTTTTTAGGCATACGAGTTGGTAAGGAGAGTTATATTTAGCGGAATTTATTTTTATCAAAAAGGGGGGACTGAAACCAATTTGGAGAAATTCGCATACCTTCGATTTTTATGGAAATCTGATTATAGGAACTAGACATCATTCTATATGATAATACACTAAGGCAATTCCAATGTCCGTACGTACGTTAGCACGATCCACTTTTTTTATGATGTATGATCGCTGAGGATATAAAACAAATGGAATTAAAGTAATTTATGAATGTTCATTTGATCGCTGAAACTAAAACTAAAATATACTTTCTTTGTCTAAGATCTAAGTGTAGTATATGTTCTGCCCGAAGATGGTACTATAATATAGTGAGGTCTGCATTCATGTTGTACGTCCATAGAATAGAAATATGCCACAAACACCCATACAATGGGTTTGGGGATAGACTCTCATAAGCCGATACATTAAAAAATTATTGAATTATTGACTTATTGAAACTGTGAAATTTCTACGAGTTCCAATAGTTTATAAATATTCCTTAATTTTAAGTTTCTTTGAAAATGTAGAGAGTTGTTAGGGCTTATAATATGAACACCACCTCTGTTTGAAAATGTAAACATTGGCATGTGGTTAGACATCAATTAACCAATATTCTCTGAATTCCAATTTCCTCTTAAGACGCCTTAAGCTTAAGCCCCAAATGTTTAACTTCTTTTTGAATGTAAATCAATTAATGTAAGTTGATAAAATTAAGTTAAATAGATTTTAAATATAAGACTTAGTTGAATATATATATATATATATATATATATATATATATATATATATATATATATATATATATATTGATTTCATCTCCGTAATGGGGTTGAGAATTGGTGCAAAACTGCGGTTTAGTATATACAGTACATTTTATTATTAACAGGCAGACTAGACATCTTCAGACGGGTATTCTGTTTATATATTATGTTTATATTTACAACTAAAATATTTATCTACGGACACGTGTTTCGTCGTTACAACGGCTCATCAGTGTGGTTGACTATGGCAAGATTCGAAACCTCGTCCACAGGAACTTTAGTCGGGTGGTTTACCATTAAGCCACGAAGAACGTGAAATACGTTACGGTTTTATCGGTTTTGTTATTTATTGTAATGGCAGTAACGGCGAAACACGTGTCTGTGAATAACTATTTTATCTCTCTCTCTCTCTCTCTCTCTCTCTATATATATATATATATATATATATATATATATATATATATATATATATATATATATACAGATGAAAACATCGAACCAAGCAATTTAAAATAACACTTCTCACATCCAAAATACATTAGGAAGAACTTATGTAATATATCAGTTTCAATGCCTAATGGGAGAATGTATCTCTGACAATAATAATAAAACTAATTCTTACATCGGTTCCACGACCAGAACACTCTTCCGAAGACTCACCTTACATCTCTCCGACACTAGCTCAATTTTCCAATACCTAAAAAACATGACTGCCTTCTTCTCAATACAGACATATACTAGTTAACAATACTAAAATAATGCACTACGATATCAATACCAAGGATTAAAGATTCTTGAAGTCCTCTTCATACAAACTAAACATCCTACAATCAATAATGTGAATTACGAAACTAGTCACATTTTAGTGTCTAGCATAGTAATTAACGTTACCAAATTCTTAGTAATCAAGCAAATATACGTTTGAACTTTGAACCCGCCTAGAACATAATCAAATTCTTAGCGGTTAAGCAATCAAACTTTTGAATCTTGTACGGTCTTAGAACGTAATCACGCTTTCATGTAACATCTCAATATTATAGACGCTCTATTTTAAGTTGTAAATTACTGGCCGTTATAATAATAATAAAAAACTGAAAAGTAAAGACATCGTTTTTAAAGACACCAAGATTAATACTGTCTGAAGATGATGTGACAGATCAAATCGAGAAAGGAAAAACAATGGAACAGAAAACCCACGGAACTTACATACATACTATACGGGAAAATGTAAAAATTAAAAAAAAGAAGCTTATCAATCAAAAAACTGCGTGTTATTTAATGTTTGCCTGAATGAAAATATGCTGCCTAAATACACACATTCATTTGTTTTTGACACCTGAGGATGATTCGACGAAGAATCAAAAACGTTCGTGAAACCTGTGAAACCTATGGAACATTTATTATTTTTTGTATGTTAATACCAAAAATACCATAAAAATTGAAATAAAAGGATAATTAAAGACACTAATTCTGTTATTTTTAACAATGTTTGCATAAATGAGAAAATGCTGCCTAAATACACACACACAATATAAATATATATATATATATATATATATATCACTAATAATAGGAAGCGAAATAATGTATGTAAGAGAGTTAACTCTCTCAAACAATTAGGTAGTGCCTCTCTATAAAGCGTACATATAGCTATTACTATCGAAAACAAAAACAAAATTACTGATACATTTTTAAGCGATAAATCCATCACGTATTTCAGCCAGGACCTTCGTGGCTTTACAATAAAGCACCCGACTACAATCCTGGCACGTATCCAGGGGAAGACAGGGGGCAACCCTCCCCCTGAGGTTACATTTGACCCCCTCCTGAAATTAGTGATCCAAAAAAATATTTTAGACGAAGTAAATATAAGATTAAACTTATATGGAGGCTTGGCAAAAAAAAATAATTAAAAAATAAACCGATTGGGTTACTGTGGAAATTTTATTTTCATTGCCATTAAGCAGTGTGGGTTGAGAGGGGGGTCAAAATGTCCTTCTATGAGTCAGCTAGGCGTTTCACTACCCCTGCTGCTATCAGTGCCGTGAGTCGACTTGTTTTTCTCTGTCTCTTATTTTTCAGCATCATCACAATTGTTATCATCTGGGTGACGCTTGGTCTGCCCTGTTGCCTCAGGGTTGGGGGCGGCGGTGATGTTAGTAGTCCGACCACAAGGAGGGGGGGCAATGACTTGCACTGAGAGTCAGCGTTGGCAATTTAACAGTTTTTTTCTTCAAAATCTGAAGATTTCGCTTGCCACCCAAAAAGCTTGTCCTGAAACTTAACTCTCTCAGCAGCGTCATATAGGCATTTAACAAATAGGTGCAAAAAGAAATTTGAACATTTCAAAAGGTTTGATAATAGGGATAGGATTAAGTGAACTCTGGAATGTTTACTTTGTATCCCCATAAAATGTAAATTACACTGGAGAGCCAATGTTAACTAAATTCTTTTACCTATTAACCCTAAGTCGGCAAAGTCATAAAACTACATGCTTTAAAAAGTAGAAACCCCACAAAGAACAACGCATAGAATTTATCTTCAATCTCAAAAATACATTGGTTAAATGCCCTAAAAAATTAGAATGGCCTGGGAACGGGGATCATTTGATGTTACAATTATATGCAAAACTGACTCCCCTACTCTGCATTCTAAGATAATTATTGCTTTTTTTCTTTCCGCGAAAGATAAGTGATAAAATACAACGATTTATTTAAAATAAATAACACAACAAAAAAGCAACTTTAATGTTCCATAAATTGGCTACCAACAGCCTCGTTACACCTACGTTGCACACATAACCTGTTTTTCGCAACATTTTTACTGACCATTTTTTTTTCGGTGTACAATTACCTATCGGTCGCTGGAGAATTCTAGGTTGTTTTTGTAATTTTTTCTAATGGGTAATGCCATAGCTATGAAAAACAGACAAAAGTAGTTGATAAGATTTGGCAGTCATTTTGGGAGTTAACCGTTTCAATATACCCCAATATGACGTTTTTGTCGTTTCACGAATAAAATGGCGGACAACTCTGGCGTCTGCTTTTTTAACCTAAAAATATTAAATGTAGTATTCCCCATTCCCCACGTTAAGAATAGGTTTCTAAATAATAACGTTATTATTTAGTAAACCTATTCTTAACTTTCAATCTTTTTTTAGGTTAAAAAAGCAGACGACAGATTTGTCCCTTATTTTCGCCATGAAACGACAAAATCGCCAGGTACGAAGTTAAAAATCTATTGTCTTTTTTTTTTTTAGATTGTATTGCTTTTATCTAGCGGGTTTGGAAAATGTCAGTTGGCAATAATTACGAAAAGTTAAAAAATCTAGCGGTTTTCTGGAGATTTTTTCCCCGATCTAACTTAGAAAGTGCAAAATAAAGGAATCAAATTCATTTAAAAACTGAATTAGTGACAACGCTTTGAATATACCGGGAATGACCGAAATATGACCATGACAATATTATACACATACTCTCGTATATGTATGATATCAATATTAGTTTTGCCCCCCACCTGAAAATGCATTGAGTTAGAAGTCTAGCTACGTGCCTGCTACAGCCCATGTTAGTAATACGTTATATCAATCAAATATTTCATACATTAATTGAGTAAATTTCCAAAATGAAAATTCCAAATAGTATAATCAAGCTCCGGAAATAAACACTCAACAATGTCGATACGTGTGTACACGCGTTTGAGAAAACCACTTGAATTATCAAATTTACATTAAAGTAATGCTTGAAACCGTATATTATTTTCATTCTAAGCATATTACATTGTATCAATCACAATTCCTTGTAACTATTAAATGGATATATTTGAAATTGCTAAGAAAAATGCGATGTCAAGTTAGAAAAAAAAATAAACGTAGTGATTTTTGGAAAATGTTCATTATTAAGACGATACAATAACATCCACGAGTTTGAGAGGAAAACAACATCTAAAGTTAATCAGAATTTCTGATTAATTTTAGATTTTTTCCATTTTAATTCTTTTATTTAACTTTCTTCGCAAATTCATGTTTTCTTAAAACCATTTTAGAAAATTCTTGGCATGCTTCTGGCAACCTAGGACTGTCTTTTCTCTTAGTAGACCTTTTTGTGTTGAAACGATTTTTTCCCGATTTGGTTCTAGGAAACCATCTTCCCAGGCATTACCTCTTCCTTCTATATTTGTACACTTCCAGAGTACGCCTCTGAGAAGCTGATTTTTCTTACTTTATACTGACCTTTTGTCACATCTTGTTATCGCGAGAGGCACGTAAATAGTCGGCTTTTTCCGGCTGGTTTAATAGTAGCCGGGGAATCTAATTTACAATTAGGTTAGTCTGTTTACATTATTCCCGACTACTCATATTATTTTTATTTTTTCTAAAATACTTTTTAGAATGATTTGATGTTTTATAGTATAGTTTCATATGTGAGCAGTTCGTAGCAATTTCATTCGGCGAGCCAATCATGACATATACTCTTTTAAGAATACACATATCCTATTCCATGTT
Source organism: Sepiola atlantica (assembly GCA_963556195.1). Lineage (NCBI taxonomy): Eukaryota > Metazoa > Mollusca > Cephalopoda > Sepiida > Sepiolidae > Sepiola > Sepiola atlantica. The sequence continues at coordinate 147,282,145 of OY744520.1, read as the reverse complement.
AATTGCATGTTAATGTCACAGCAGTGATAAGCAGAAGAAAAATTGAAATTATCATGAAGAAACAACAGATGCTTCATACTGGTAACCGACTAATCCGTGGGCAACCCTCTAATAAGCGATCCAGGTTTAGGCCGCCGTCATAATAAAGACCAACATCAATCAACAACAGGAAGTGACTTCCGTCCAAATTGTTCAAATTGGGGCAACTAAATACCACACATATAAGCATCGTTTAACCTTGGCATCCAGATTATCACCATAATGACCAGGTCACACAGATCTCGTCCAGTGATCCGTAGCTTCTTGAGTAAAGAATCATGTGTGGGGTGAAACAAGCCCATGTAGGTAAAGACTATGTCAATGGAGTCTAAACCAGAACCGAGTGTTAGCACTCGTAACGTGCCATTGAAAGGTGATAGCGTACTTGGTGATCTTCCCACGATAACCATCATCGAGGCCGTCGTAGCAAAAGATCGTTGCAGCCAAGATGTGTATGCACCACTCGCGCACATCGATGAGATATGACTTCAAGAATCTCGTAATCACCCGGACCTAAAGCTCAGCATGAATTTCGATGACATTCTGACCGGGAAACGTCATGGAGAAACAACATAATACGCATCTAACGTTATAAGTTACCCTACAATGCTGGACAATGTCGTCCAAACTCTTGGGATAGCCGCGTTGTCTTCAAGATCCAAGATCACCATCACCACGCATTACCTGACCTTGGTACTTTGAAGTCTATACCTGAGTTTGAGTCCCTGATATAGACTATGGGTAAACTCCTGTCGAAATATCGAAACAATAAGTAGGACGTTTTGGTCTTTTCTGGCCGGAGCCAGGCCAGCCACGTCGCGAGACGAAACAAAAAAGATTCCTCCAATGCTCAGCAGCGTCAGCGGCATTGCAGACCAACCTGACTTAGTATCACAACAGGTCGATTTACAAAGTTCACAGTATGTTTAAACAGAACACTTCGAGTGGACTCACATATGTCCCCTTTGGTGGTCCAGGTAAACAAGTTCTCATACCTTCTATCTCATCATGGGGCGGGATCAAAACCACCAAGGATGGCAGTCTCAATCCCCACCAGACCTAACGGCATGAAAAAAACTACCTGACAGTCAGTCGAAAACCTGAGCTACATTTCTATACCTTCAACGTTTTTCTGTGCACATTGCAAAGGATCAACGATTGCAGAAGCCGAGTTACTAGAAATCCCGGAAGGAGCTTAATGCGCTGCAATTCGCCAACTAAACATGAACCAGCTGACGGTGGAGAAATTCTCGAATCTTTTTCCAGCCGTAACTGATCCAGAGAAATCCAAAGGAAATCAGTGACCCCCAATGGCTCGAACCAGTTCGCCACAGACGCGAATATCAGCAGCGTCAAAAAAGACATGCTTCAGTTTTTGATAGATGATAAAAGCCAGTAGTTGTGATTTTGCGGGGTTGATCACCATCCCAGACGCCGCTGGCTCTGTTTAAACTGCACCATGCTTTAGTCGCATTCACGCCGGAGTCTCAGAGAAAAGTGTGAGATCATCAGCGCAAGCCAATGATCCCACCATCTCCGAATTAATTTGGGTAATTAAACACCGGCATGGCGAACGAAAGAACCTCGTCCATAACCTTTTTTAAGCATGGCCAATAAAGGATCATCCTAACGGATACCACAAGCACTGCAAAAACCTGGTCTCTAAGTAATCTAGAAGCTGCGTCATAGCTCACTCAGATTTAATGAACAAGCGGACTCAGAACATCGAAATTCCTAAATTCAGGGGGATACGGCTTTCTAGTTGTATGACCTATATGAAGAACCCGAGCATCGAACCACGAAAGAGATCAGTCCGCCGGAGGTAGCGTTGGAACTCTCAGCCGATCAGGTTCCATGGCCAGACAAACCCACCACACTTCTGGGAGGTGATGCAACAATATAGTGAATATTCTCCATTCAACTACCGGAAATCGTCCGCTATCTTTAAGTCTCAAAAATACTTAAATAGATATACTATACCCGTTTTTTTTATAATTAAATGTACTTTTGTGATTCTCATAATATATTTTTCTATTCGTGTTTAAGTAATTTATACACACCGTTTACAGTGCACAGTAGCTAACAGCTCCGCAATCGGATCCAGTAGCACGATCATCAGGAGGAACCACTTCACAGTTTAAGCCCCTACTCGTTTACTACATTATTGAAGTGGCAGGGCCATTCTATTAAGAGGTCGTATTGGTACTCGTGTAAGTTACTTTTTTGTCCCACACAAATCGTTCCTTTTCTACAAGATCCAATATGATTCTTTCTCTGCTGCCTTTTATATATCTGTCATAAAGTTATTTACTTCTGTAAATACAACTACAAAATCTGTGCTCTGCCGTATAAAGACCAGTGGGAAGATCAAGGCATTCTCAAGGTGGACTGCCAAGTTCCATTTTCCTTGCCATCTTTCATCCGTTAACTGTATCATTGAATGATGTTTAGCCATGCATGTTGTTCCAGCTCTATATAATTTCATATTTGGTAGTTCTCCTTCATTAAATTTCACTATTTTCTGATGTAGTAGCTTTTTTTTAAATCTAAATTACAGTTGTACGGAATATGCCTAAGAATTCTTCTCTCCCAACATCTGAATTAGTCATCATTGTTTAATCTCTATCGAACAAAATTCATTGGGGAAGGCATTGTATCGCAGGTTGTTTTTTATCAGGAACGAAGTTCTTGCTCGCTCCCAAGCTTACATCTTTTTCCATCCGATCTTCCATTATCTCGGTGACCACAGAATCTCTTCTCTGTCTTAAGTTACTTATGCAGAAAGGTCTAAAATTCTCTATCCATAATCTTTTTGCATATTGTATAGCGCCAACAGTATCTGCGTACTCTAAGATGTTAATGGCTGTCTTCGTCACTTGAAACAGAGCATCATGACTGTCCTTACTTTTGACACCTTGTACTCCTCAACAGTGTATGCAATAGCAAGCTTTAGCTGTTCCTCTCTTCCAAATATTGCGAAGTTGTTTAACATTCTTCGTAGTCTCAACCGCATAGCCACTTTTACATCAAAGGTTGTGTAGCTACTCACATCATTATTCTTCGGCCAAATTATTTTAGCTTTCTTGTCCGAATGTTCCCGTTTTTTTCTTTTCTGTATCAATTGTAGACTGTTTCACCCTTTGGTGTGTCTCCTGGAAGGTTTTGCTACACGTCGCATGGTCGTTTGATCTGCGTTGTTGAGATGCTTTCTCATTGCACTTCTTTTCCGCAACATTTCAGTTTCAATTTTACGTTATCCTTTTCCAGTTCCTGGTCATTTCTATATTATATTCCGATTTAAAAAACACTCTTCCTAGCGAACACACTGACCTTGTTGACAACACTGCACCAGGTGTAGTTCTTCATTTCTTATCTCACTGACCACAGAATCTCTTCTCTGTATTAGGTTACTCATGCAATAAGGTCTAAGATTCTGCAACCCTAGTGCTTCTTTTGTATTCTGTACAGTACCAACCGTACAGCGTGCTCTAAGATGTTAATAGTTGTCGCTGTCGCTGTCGCGCTCGCTTCATCTGTATCAACTTTGACCCATTACTTACTTCACGTAAACCATTTTTACTCTCTGGGGCGTTAGGGAAAACAGGGCATCATAACTGGCCATGCTTTTGACACATTGTACTCATTAAAAATTGATGCAATCGGTAGCTTTAGCTGTCCCTCTCTTCCACATAGTCCTGAGTTTTTAAACATTCTTTGTAGTGTTAACAACTTTCTTATGTACACTCAATACCGTTGTTTAATCCGTTCTAATCGCGTCAATCGTAAAGTAAAGTTCGTGTACAACAGAATCGTAGGATCAATTTTAGAGGAAGCATCATTTTAATCAATGATACAGACGAATGGTAAAAAAGGAAAATTGTTAAAATTACCTTAAGGCCTTATCGTCTGACCCTCTGAGAGGAAACGTCAGAATGGTAAATTAAAAACTAAAAGTCGAATGAGATATGAGGGGAAAAACTTATTTCAGTTGGAGGAAACGATTGAGAGGGAAAAAAGGGCAAATCTCTCAACGTTATGGTGGCTTTGAATCATTAAAGATCTCCAACTGATGCTTCAAAATATTTTGTCTACACAGGCTAGGTCGAGAGTTGTTAATAACTAACGCCTCAATAATATTGACATGGTAGTTCGACCTGGCACTGTGTAAAACAGAAAACAACCCATCGGAATAGTTGTCAGAACAACTATTTGTACTAACGAGGTGATTACCGATGGCTGATTCCTGTGCCTGAAAATTCCCGGATGATCTCGAAACCTTGTGTAGGCGAATATCACGTGGTATGTGTGGGGATATTCTAAATTCTAATCTTTGGGATGTCTTGCCAACGTAGTCAGCTCCACACTGATACATGAATTTATAAACTACAGAATTCTTTTGAATGGCTGGCAAAACATCCTTACGAAAAGAAGAGAAAAAGGTTCGAGTTGTGTAAACTACTCTCAACATGCTTGCCGGAAAACAACGTTGAGTAGAAGAAGAAATCCTTTTAACAATGTCAAGGCCGTCAGAACCCAACCATGGGAGTTTCAAATAAATAGGGCAACGTGACGGGCCAATAAATTTACCACCATTAAATAAAGCAACTTTACGTGCAATGGTGCCTTTTATAGTATTGATGGGATATCCATTAGCAAGAAAAATATTAGTAATTTCACCAAGTTCTGCATCAAGTCGTGTTGGTGAAATAATCATAAGTGCTCGATGAGTGAGAGTACCAATAAGATTTATTTTTCTTGCTCTTGGGGCGAAGGAAAACCAATTTAGATAAAAACCTGTAAATGTTGGTTTTCTATACACACAGGTTTCAAATGATAAACCCGATTTAGACACTAAAACATCGAGGAATGGTAAGGAACCACAATCCTCGACCTCCATAGTGAATTGCAACGATGGATGCAAGTCACAAAGAAGACGAAGAAACTCTTCAGCATCACTTCGTGAGGGAAAACAAGCAAAAGTGTCATCAACGTAACGTGTGTAGAAAGCCGGCTTGGTCACTTTGGAAAATAATTGGTTTTCCAAAAATACAACGAAAATGTTGGCTAACGATGGACCAAGATGGCTGCCCATGGATATACCATCAATTTGCCGATATATATATATATATATATATATATATATATATATATATATAAGATTGGATTGGATTGGTTGGTATTGCGGCATATCAACCTATGTGGTCATTTAATGCCGGAGTTTTTTTTGTTTATATATATATATATATATATATATATATATATATATATATATATAAGAGAGAGATGTTTTACTTTATTTGCGATACTCGAACGAATTCCGCTATTCATACGGAAAAGCATTTTACCAAAATGCTAGATGGGGATATTTCTTACCTTCACGACTGTGATGTCTCCATGTGGAGAGCTACATATATTTTGAAATATAATTATGTTATACTGTTTTCGTTGTCTCACGACTAATCGGCGTGACTGAAACTAGCGAGATTCAAAACAGAGTCAAACTCAGCCAGTGGATGTTTATTGCTTTTTAATAGATATCATTTATTTGTTTTACTTTATTTGCGATGCTCAAACGTATTCGATTATTAATGCAGAAAAGCATTTTACCAAAATGCTAGATTGAAAAAAATGTTCCCCTTCACCAATCGGGTACCCCATATGAGGAGCGACATATATTGTTTTGATATAATCATCGATATATATATATATATATATATATATATATATATATATATAGAGAGAGAGAGAGAGAGAGAGAGAGAGAGAGAAATAGAGAGAGAGAGAGAGAGGGTTGGAGAGAGAGAGAGGGTTGGAGAGAGAGAAAGGAGAGAAAGACATAAGGAATAAAAGAGATGTCAATATAAGAAGAGATATGAAGAGACTGATGTAGATATATATGTAGAGAGAGAGAGGGAGCGAATGTGAAAAATATGTTATTGCTGTGTACGATAGAGTATAAGAGAGATGGATATAAACAAACTGAGATAAATAGGTAAGTATTTACAGAAGTAGATAGTAATAAAAAGATATCACCAGACAATAAAGATAGATATATACAAAAATATAAAAAAAGAAAGATATCTCATTCATTCCAAATCCTCATTTAAAACTAAATATAGTTGACGATCAAGCTATGAGAATTCAACAAATATACAATGAAAGATAAACCTTATAATGATAGAATTTTTTCAAGTTTTCATTCTAAATGTTTTGCTTCTTTTTGATTCATCTCTCATTTCTATCATTAAGTTTCTGTTGCTTTATATGCGTTACACGTCGACAAAACAGAAACATTCGTTTTTATAATATCGTTTGCTTGTTTTTGTCATTTGACATTTAAATTTCATGGAACGTGATCTTAACAACGTGTTTACAATTTATAAAAAATAATTAATTATATATATATATATATATATATATATATATATATATATATATATATATATATATATATAAGAGAGTGTGAGAGAGAGAGGGGGGCGCGTTCATGTTCTTTTCTTTTGTGTCTCTCTGTCGTCGCTATAGCTCAATTGTTCCAGAAATTCTACTGGAAGCATTTGTCAAACAGGAACTTTTTTTTCTTGCTTTCGTTTCGTTTTATTCAGGGCAAATTACGCTGAAAACACAAGCCCTTTTTTCTTGATATATAATTGTGCGAAAAAAAGTAAGAAAGATTACGCTTCAACTAAGAATTAAAGCGTCTTTATATATCTTTATATATATATATATATATATATATATATATATATATATATATATATATATATATACATATTTATATATCTATATCTATATATATATTTATATACATATATTTATAGTTATATATATTTATTTATATTTATTTATATTTATTTATATATCTATATATCTATATATATATTTATATTTCTATATTTATATATATATATATTCATATATATATATGTATATACATAGAGATATATTTGTATATATACATATATATATTCATATATATATATATATATATATATATATGTATATATATATTGATATATATATATTAATATATATATATATATTCATATATATGTATATACATAGGAATATATTTATATATATATATATATATCTTCATATATATATATATATATATATATATATATATATATATATATATATATTAGAGGTGAAAGATGGGAATACAAAATTGTAAATATACAATATTTATTAAAACATCAAAAGTTCAGAGCAAGGAGCCTCATAGCCTTAATCCATGGATTTTCAAAGCTAAAATCTTCTCATCAGAGGATAGGGAAAACCCGATAATGTACTTGTATATATTATCGGCATCATTTAACTTTGAAAATGTTATATAAAGTAGAACAAAATAGAAATAAAGAACAAAAGTAAGGGCCAAAAGGTAAAGAGTCTTATGTTGAGATGAGGGCGTAAAGTCAGGGTGGATGATATCCAAAAACACGTAAAAAAAACAGCTGTTATTTTGAAAATGAATGTTTGAAAACGAAAACAATACTCAAATTGTTTAGGAATCCAAATATTTTTGTAAGATGCTGGTGGTTCGACGGTAATTGGTAACTTCCATTTTATCCTATCTGGTGTTGGAATTGTCCGTTTCGTAGGGTTCAGATTGATTTTTGTCAATTTTATATATACCGAACTCTAACAGACAAAAATCAATCTGAACCCTATGTGTTCTTTATAATTTGAACGAAAAGCTAAACCGGGTTGAAATGGGTCACTGTTCCTGCTTTGACATCTGATACATTCCCCAAAACTGCATGTCTCAAATGAGAAATGTGCCCATTAGCCTAACACGTTCTCAGAAATCAGTCAAATAAAGATAAGGCATGGTAATGTTCTCTATAGTACTAAAATGCACAAGGTTTTATGTGGGACATGACATATCTTGAGAGAAATACCGGATGAATAGGGCCATCTACATTAAGATATTAAAAGTCATCGTAAAGAAGAGCATTAAGTATTTTTTCATAAACACATGTGTATTAGATTAATTTGCATACGTTTTTATATTATAAAATTCATGTTAAAGACCAGTCTCACTTCTATAATAGAATCATCAAACTCTGGGAAAAATCAAAGTCGGAAGAAAATTAAGATATTCATTCGTGGCCCATGTAACTCTGATGCCCCACACACTCTGCAATACCCTAGTCTAATACATGTTCATTAATACCGCTGCGTTTAGTAGTTGTCTTGTATAGATATGGTAATTAATTTTTGTAACGATGAAGATCAAGTAATAATGTTCTTTTTTATTGAAGTAGTTTGGAACAAAATTCGTTCGAATGAAAAAGAATATAACGTTAACGAGTGTATATTAATGTCAAAAATAATCGCCCGAGTTTCGTAAAGATTACTTAGATTTAACCGATGTGTGTTTTTGTATAAAATCAAAAACGTACGATATATCAACTGTTGTCTTTTTAATAAAACAAAACAGATAAGCATGTAACAACTTTTAATGTTTTTTTCTACTAAAAATAACCTGAAAATCGTTTATTTAGTTTAACAAATAGTTTTTCTTATAATACAAAAAACATACGATGTTTGCCACTGTTTTCATTTTACAAAAATAACTTTTAAGGACTATTTTTTACTAAAAGCAACTTGAAAATCGTTTACTTAGATTTAACTAATGTACGAATTGTTTAGGAAAAAGTTAATTACGACGAGCCTAGAATACAGGCTAAAAGGCAATTTTATGATGTGTGTTTTTTTGGTAATTTAATCAATCATTCAAAAGAATCATTCAAACTAATATAAAACCAAGACTGCACTGATGAAATAAAACCATTCAAATATTCCCTTATTTCGAGAATACATTCAAGATACCAGGTAAAACTATGCGAAATTGAGGAAACGTTTATTATTTATTAAAACATTTAGTGAAGTATGTACTAAATTGGATGAAGTATAAATTAAATTATAAACGGTAACTTAGATATAATAATACATATAAAAGATATAACCCGGTGCAAAGAGTTGCGTGTGAGGAATAAATGGGTAAAGAGTAAGACTCTTTGCTACCTTCTTTGTGGGAATACGTAATTGAGAAAAGAATTTCATTCGGAATAAATTTAATAATTTGTAAATGGGGACGAAATGTACTTAAAATTTCGTGAAACACGCCTTAAGCAGTGATGTAAGTGTAAAATATTTGTTTAAGAAGTGTTCGGATATTTTCCTATTGAAACTGTAAATGCAGGGCGAAAATCGAGATCACTTTATATACAGGGTGGGCAAAAATAAGGGTCCTATTTTTAAAAATTCATAACTTTTTTATTTATTCATTTTTTTTTTTTTTTAGAATAAGTAAAGGACCCCTTTCGAAGTAAGCATGAGCCGTATTAGCCCTAAGGAACGTACCGTCATTTAGAAAACAATTTTTTTGCTTAAAAAACTCAAAACAGTGTAAAAAACAATACTTTAGTTTTTGTAAGTTTTAAGAAGTGTTTTTCGGCTAAAATTTGTTTTGTTTATTTCAAAAAATCTCGGAAGGGTCAGTCTACACACACATAAAGTTTGGTGAGTTTAACTTTTATTTTGTGGAAGTTATTCAAATTCAAGTTATTCAAATTTAAAGATAGGACCCTTATTTTGGCCCACCCTGTATATATATATATATAGATATTACGCTCTTGTGATTTTTTCTTAATAATTGAGTACTCTGCTGAGGTTCCACTAATATTGAATATATATATATATATATATATATATATATATATATTCAATATTATATATTTTTCAACAATCGGCGCATGGTATAGTATAAATTCCAGCTGAAATGGGAGATGTAAGGACTTTATTTTTGTTTTTATGTTTTTTTAATGTTTTTAATAATGAGTGAGGTAGCTTGGATAATTCTGAAACCATGTTGGGAAAAAGAAGAGAAGAGATGTTTATTGCGAGAATTAGTCGTTTTGATTAAAATTATTGACTGATTTTGTGAGGATATTTGAAGTTGTGTTGGTGAAAAGTTTATCTTGTTGTAGCGATTTTAGAAGCAAATCTGCCTCAAGTGTGAGAGCAAAGGCTTGTTCTTTAAGTAAAGAGGAAGATGATGATAAGAAGTTCTCCAAGTAGTCCGGAAAAGTTTTGGTGGTGGGAAGGTTGTAAAGGCTTAGCGATAGACTTAAGGGTGACTTTTTCTTCTATGCATCTTTGTAAAAAATGGCTTCTGTTTTTGTGAGATTGAGCCGCGACTTTGATCTTTTTGTATCGGCGTAATGTTTTGTAAAATGTTGACTTATCCATTCCGACAGTATGAGGAATAAACGAAACAATGTTTCAGACAAAATGTAAAAATAAAAATGGAATAAAGGATAAGCAACCCAACAACTAACAAAAATAAACTCAAAAACACATGTCGAAAAGTTCTACCGAAATATTTCGATCGTTAAAATACAATCATCATCAATCGGTAGCAGAACTTTAATTAAAAACATAAAAGTTTTCAAATTTATACAAAGAACGCAATTTGGATTAAAAAAATAGTCACGTGTAATAAACAGTAGAAAGGGAGAAAGGAAGAAAGAAATGTTAAAAAAGACAAAGAAAAAAGAAGAAGAAGAAGAAGAAGAAGAAGAAGAAGAAGAAAAAGAAAGAAAGAAAAAATCGGCAGTTAGCTTATAAACGCCGATTGGAAACGCTGTAAGTTAATACAGTCGGAAAGAAAGATTAGTAGTAATTTTAAAATAAATGACAACAAGGAATTACACAAAAAGAAGGAGGAGGAGGAGGAGGAGGAAAAAGGACTACAAGTTGTAAAAGTTATCCATTATCATATTGATTTAGGTTCATTTCGATTAGAATCGATCTGGTAGATGATGTAGCAATATTATAAAATCCCGGTCTTTGAATAATTGTGTTATTATGACGTAGGATTAAACAAGATGTTATGAGACGACGGAGTTTAGTGTCGTGTATATGTTTTATTGAAATCGCCCTCTGTGTATTGAAGTGATGACCAAAAGAAATCATGTGGGTGCATAACGCGTTTAAGGTGTCACAGTTTTTTATAGCACGATTGTGTTCATAGATTCGTTTCTTTAACGGACGTTGTGTCTCGCCAAAATATATTTTTCCACAATCGGCGCATGGTATAGTATAAATTCCAGCTGAAGTGGGAGATGTAAGGACTTTATTTTTGTTTTTATGTTTTTTTAAATGTTTTTAATAATGCGTGAGGTAGCTTGAATAATTCTGAAACCATGTTGGGAAAGAGAAGAGAAGAGCTGTTTATTGCGAGAATTAGTAGGGAGGAAAACATTTCTTAGTATGGGTTGTGTAGTATTAGGAGTTTTCGTAGCTTTGATATTTTTTAGATGTATTTGGATAGCTTTCTTTTTAGCGGAGAGAATGACATGTTTGGGGTATTTTAAAGTTGTGAGAGAGGATTCTATTTTACTATATTCCTGAGAGAGATATTCAGGGCTACAAATACGCAAAGCTCTAAGATAAAAGCCTATTATCATACTGTTTTTATGTAGTTATTATGATGTGAGTAATAGTGCAAGTAATCATTTTTGTTGGTTAGCTTACGATGGACTTGAAATGAGAGACTATTATTGATTTTGAGGATAAGAATGTCAAGGAAAGCTAAAGAATTGTTTTGTTCACTCTCGAAAGTAAACTTGATGGAAGGTTCAACTTTGTTGAGTGCTTGTTCTAATGTTTCTATTTTATGACTAACTGGTAGAAAAATTAAAATATCGAGAGTGAGAGAGAGAGAGATAATAAAGATTAAAATAAACATTCATCTTTAAATCATTGCAAAGTCAATACTCAATGTACAAGATAGAGCAGTAATACAAGGAAATCAGTGATGAAAATAAAAATGTATAATATTTATTAAATCATCAAATAGTTCAGACAAGAAATATATAAATAAACTTTTTTCTTTCCTGTTATGTATTTTCAGAAATGTATGTTTTATCATCAGAGGAGTTTGTCATGACATAACAGTAAAATAATATATTTGAAAATATAAAAATATAGAAAATATTAAAAAATAGAAATTTTTTTTGCAAATAAAATCATCTTCAATAGAAAAACTGTAAAGGTTTTTGAAAAAGGCACATCCAGGAGATCAAAAATGTTAAGCAAATGTAGGGTGAATAGCAGAATGTCTTCGTTGCCTGAGAGATTCACGTCCGAAGTTTAAGTTCATTGGCAAAAGAAGTGGCTCACCAGAAGGGATACAAGTGTGAAAATTGTTAAAAACTAAAATAATGTAGGGGGGGGGGGCATTACTGGTATATTTTCTTCTTTGTTAGAGTAAAATATGTGATGGTTTTAAACGCAACAGACTACATTGTAAATGGGATAATTCAAGTAAACTATAAGATAATAAAAAAAATAGAAGAAAAAAGAAAACAAGGAGATAATAGAAATAGGTAGAGAGAAAACAAGATAGAAAAAAAGAATGTCAAAGAGAAAAGAAAAAGAATATAAAAAAGGTGCACGGGGAGCGAGGGTGAGGGAGTGACAGGAAGAGACAGTAAAGCAGACCATGCATGACAAATGTATGATGTGTGATAGGATTAAACTATAAGATATCAATAAAAAATGAGTTGCTGAATAGCGTTAAGAGGAAGGATTATCAGAACTAGATATAGAGAGAAAGAAATATGCGGGAGAGGAATAATAAAAGAGGGTAGATTGTTAAGCAAGCTATGTTATTTAAAAAAATGTAACAATTAAAAGTATCCAAAAAATACTTAAAGTGAGAAAAGTAATCGTTAAAAAACATAGAGCCTAAATTAAAATTTTAAGGAGACCTAAAAACAATCCTAAAATGTTGATATACATGAAGTACTTAATATAATAAAAGATTACAGAATTATATTAAAAATTTTAAAAAAACTTTATTATGAATAAATAAAAACCATAAAAGATATATACTTTCTAAGAAGAGGTAAATAAAATGACTAATAAATAATAAGTAGAATTAAATCGTAGCAAAAATGTATATAATAATATAAATCAAATATGTTGGTGTTATAATATAATAATCATGTTTAGATCAGATTAAACTCAATGATAGAAAACAATAAGAGTAAAAATTCAAGCTGTTAACGTTATATAATTTCGAAAGAAATCAAATGAGGACTGCTCCAAGACTATAAATCTTTGCGATAAAAGAGGAATAATCAACTTCAGAAAATAATGACTGTACGAAAAGGTTTAAAATTGGTTGGCTTATCAGACTAAGCAGCTTTATTCACTTAATTTAGGGGGGAATTAGTCAATTATAATTAAAGGGTCCATTAAAATAAACCGAATTATACAAATTCATGAGATAATATTTTTCGAATAAATATAAGATTAAGATATAGTTTTATTAGGGTTAGAATTGCAAAAAAGAGTTTGATATTTAAGATGAAGTCATAATGGAGATTTATTATTATTTATATGGATGAACGGAACTAAAACATTCAAGTGTAAAATTAAATATAATGTGTGAAGTTTAGATAAATACAAAATTATATGGCATTAATTGAAATTGGCATGAGGAAAATTAAATTGACATTTATATATATATATATATATATATATATATTATGGATGACTTGCAAAACCATTACAGTTTTCTCATCGGTCAGAAGACTAATAACTACAAAGGGAACCTATAAGTATATATATATATATATATATATATATATATATATATATATATATATATATATATGTGTGTGTGTGTGTGTATGTATATATATATATGTATATATATATGTATATATATGTATATATATATATATATATATATATATATATATATATATATATGTACATACATACATATATAACAATTAAATGGCACACTGAGTGCGTACAAAACGGCTCCCACGCACTATATGTACGACGGAATTAGATGAATAAGTACTTGATATAAAAGTATGAAGATAATACTCATAGTTTAAATAAAAGATCATGCATCGAACAATCCGTAAATAATGGAAAATAAAGGATACAATAAAAAGTGAAATTAAGTACGAAGTACAAATATAATTTTAAAAGTTAGAATAAAAATAAAATAAGATAAATTACATATAGCAAATGTATAAAATAATAGTGAGAGACAGGGTAGGGTTGGGATCAAGAAATAATTGGAGTGTAGAGAAGAGTTCAAAGAATAGTAATGGCGAGATGGGTTAAGCATGTTTATATTAGTATGATATGTATTCGCTCTCTTAGTTGAGAGTACTATGATGTAAGTAAAAGACGGTTTCTTCTAAAGCAAATATCCTAGAGTCTTCCCACAACAGAATTGCATCTGTGACAGAAACCAATTACCGTAATTAAATAAGGTAACTTCTTCTTACATTATAACAGAAAGCACCTACCCAAGACAGCAAAGACGTTGGCCTTTCGGAATTCACTGGTGACTGTAGGTCTTGGGTTCGAGCCTCAAGTGTTAAAAAAGCCGAACACTTATGTATGGACGGCAATATTTATATAATAGTACAACGATCTCCTTACCAGGATAGGTATAAGCAATAATATAGTATTAGTTTGAAATTTTAATGCTTTTTCTCTCGTTTGAGAGTTAAATCGTAAGCGTCACAACAAAAGACAAACTATAATGTACCCTCGTTATTCACCCTGTTACCTAAAATACCTAAAATACATATTTCATAATTCATAATGATATGTTCAATAAATAAGGAGTTTATCAAGCACATACATATTGTTGACGCTCACGATCCTTTCAAAAGTATTATTTATATAACTCAGAATTATATGCAGACCAATTAATTGTGTTCTATCTAACTTACTTTATATATATTTATATATATATGTGTGTGTGTGTGTGTGTGTGTGTGTGTGTGTGTGCAGCCGCTAAATGTTAACATTGAAAAAAAATAATGTTCTCATATTTCTCACTGTGTTGCTTAGAATATATATTGCATATTCATAAAAATCCGGTCATCACTTCAGGAGATTGTCCTGTACACACACACACATACACACACACACATATATATAAATATATATATATATATATATATATATATATATATATATATATATATATATATATATATATATATATATATATGAATAAATGCTAAATATTTTTTCCACTATTATAACTCTGCTAACTTCAAAACATTTTGTGCTTATTTAAGTCTATGATACTACATAAACATATAATTACCATATATGTATAGTGCACTGCAAATACCCTCAAACACAGTTAGGTCCTCTTTAATTTGTATATTTATTATATAAATAGCTTCTAATAAATTGATATTTTGTAAAATACAGTTGTAATTTTGCTTTGTCATATTTCTTATATATATATATATATATATATATATATATATATATATAATATTTTCGTCGATAGTAAAACGTCTGAAGTCGCTGGGTTGTTGAAAATAGATATTGAGAACATATGCTACATTTTGATCTCATCCAAAAGACCAAGTAACCATAACAATAATGTTTCTTATGGCTAGGCATTTTTAAATGAATGAAGAAAATGATGTAATCTGTTATTGGATTATATTTTAAGTGGGTAGTGTAGTATCGGTTCTGTTGTCATAAGCCCATCCTCTCAGGAATTACCTCCTTGTGTTTAAGATAGTGGAGTAATCCTCCCAGGTATTACATCGTCTTTTGGGGAGGAGGTAATGTAATATCTGTTCTGGCGTCATGCGACCATTTTCCCGGGGGTTACCTTCTTTTTTTTTGTTTCCATGATAGAATACTCACAGGCAATACATTTTCTCTTTATAGAGGCGATTCTCTCATGTATTCCCCTAATTTATTGGGGCAGTATACTATATGTGTGTTCCTCATGATATCATCCTTCAATGATTATTTTCTCTGTTTTAGGGAAGGGATTATCTGTTCTGTTGTTATGATATCACTCTTCCTGGCATTAACTCCACCTTTTTTTCGGGGAGGGGGGGGGGCGTTCGTCATAATACTAGGATCTCAGTCATTACCTCCTTCTTTGGGGGTCAGTGTAGAACGTGTCGTTCGACTTTCAGCATGATACCATTGTCCAAGGCTAACAAAAATATGCGACCGGAGGGAAAATATTTTTACTATTATATATATATATATATATATATATATATATATATATATATATATGATTATTTTTATTTACACAGATATGTACAGAATCTGCGACACTGGCATGTCGATGTTATCGATCAACAGATATTATAAACTGAGATCTCATCAGGCAGAGTTAGAATCCGATCTTAACCTTACATCATATTTGGAAAGAATGAAATGGAGAGAGAAATAATTCTGTCTTTCTTTCCAAATATGATCTACAGAGAAAATAATCATATATAAAAGCTCTATTTAATATTGAGCACTTTTTATAAACCCAGTTGTAATTCTTTGGATTATTACCCTGTGGATGTTTTACCTGGATTATTATTATTATTATAATTATTATTATTATTATTATTATTATTATTATTATTATTATTATTATTATATATATATATATATATATATATATATATATATATATATATATATATATATAGGATGCTGTAGAAAAGTTTGAAGCCAGAGCTACGCCAATATCGCAGCTGACATGGGTTGTCACAAGTCGACGATCTGCCGATTGATCAAGAAAGACATTGGTTACTCCTCCTACGCAAGTCTCACTGCATGCTCATCACGAATGCCTCCAAAGAGTGGAGGAAGCTCAATGCAGCGGCTTTACTGAACGCGCTCAAGCACGGGTCTGCCAGGATGCTAAGTTTTTTTCTCTGATGAAAAGAATTTCGATCAAGACCAGATAATCAACAAACAAAACGACCGGGCATCTGCAAAAATATCGAGGATATTCCTGTCGTAGAACCTTACCATGTTTCTCTTCTTCCCCATGTTCGTAGCGTCATCTCCATCAAGAGTAAAGTCATGTCTCCGTTCTTCGTTTAAAAGTGCCTGAGAATTATCGCCGAGATCTACCAGGAGTTGTCCAGGAGCGTGTTGAACCTCGGGATGGACGAGATAGCCAGACGCCCCTACGTATTCCAACAGGGCTTCGCCTCTGCACACAATGCAAACATAACCAAGGCGTGGCTGCCCAACAATGTTCCGCACCACTAGCCACCGGACTTGTGGCTGCCTTCCTCAACCAACTGAAATTCCTTTGAATATTTCTTCTGGTGTATGATAGAGGCCAAGACGAACAAGCACGGCCAAAACACGGTCGTTTCTCTTAAGGCTGCCATCGTGAAAGCTTTTTCCGCTATAGACAAGGGCATCCTCGCCAAAGCACGTGACACATTTCGCGTCCTCCTTGAGATGGTTACTTTCGCCGGCGACGGTTACATTGAAAAATAATTATGTAACTCTAAATGTTGCTAAATAAACTGTCGGGTCTCTGCATATCAACTTTTGCTTTTCTTGCCTATTTATTTTTATTTTTATCTAGTGTCGGATTTTGCTGCAACACTATATATATATATATATATATATATATATATATATATATATATATATATATATATATATATTCTAATGACGTGGATAAGGAAATAAGAAAAACAGATCGCCTTTATATTTTAGTGCTAATATAATATTTTAGTAATAGAAAAAATGAAATTTTCTTTAGCGTCGATCATTACATTTATTTTTATTGGCTCATTAATGTAAAAAAAACGTAGGAAAAGTGGAATATTTACTTATTTATATATGTGCGTGTGTGTGTGTGTGTGTTGCATTAATAAGTGTGTGTAGGCGTGATGATATGTCAGGTTTTGTTGTCTGCTTTCCTTTAATAATACGCATGCGTATCGCTTGGCCGGTCGCAACCGTTTACTTGGCGGCCATATTGTTTATAGTTGTTTAATCTTTCTTTATTCATTCGTTACTTCACTATTTTTACGACGTTTGTTTGCTGAACACGCAAATATAAAACTGTTTGAATCAAGGCAATTAAACTGCAGTAAACAGAGGAGGAGAATGAAACGTTGAATATACTAAAATAGCAACATATTAATAGAAAGAAAGATGATGAGAAAACCACCAAATGAACAAATCACTTGGCAGCAGACCGGTATTTAAACGCTCATACATAGTAGTGAAGGCAACCATAGTTGTCTCCCTTTTGTTCACATTGGAAATGACAGCAGTGATTTTCCTTTGACTCGTGCTATATAAAGAATAGAAATAAAAGTGAGTCGCTATTTATATGTCATACTAGAATTACGTTTAATAAAGCCTCGTTAAGCACACCTCACTATTGCTCATTAACTATTACAAATAGAGATTTGGTATCTGTCTGTCTAAACCCGAAACTCTACTATTACTTCTATTAATGTACTATTTTACCATCTTTTAGTGATCCATTCAATTTACTATATTATTTTAGATCAATGTACTATCTTTCAATGCTCAATTTACGGAGGTGATCCGTGTAGTATCTGCTCTGTTATCATCAGACCATGCCCCCAAGCATTATCGTTTCTTTATCTTGGTGGGGTAGTGTTGTATCTGTTCTGTTGTCATGAGACCATCCTCTCAGGCATTTTTCTTCTCTGGAGGAGAGGAAGTGTAGTATATGTTTGTTCATAATATCATCCTCCCAGGCATCACCTCTTCATTTTTTTTTTGGGGGGGGGGGGGCGATACTATAGTATCTATTCTGTTGCCATGACACCATTCTTCCATGGATTACGTTAGTTTTGGGGGAAGGCGGGGGATAGTTTAATCTATGTTCTTGTGTCATGAGAATGTCATCCCAGGTATTACCTATTTCTTTGGAGGGGGCAGTGTAGTATATATGTGTTCGTCATATATACTAGAAAGAATATGCAACCACGAGCATATTTTTGCTAGTAAAGGTTTGAGTATATATATATATATATATATATATATATATATATATAATATTTCCGTAGATGAAATCAACATTATTAGAAAATGTAGAAATACAGTATTAATTCACAAACTAGAACAATGGACAAAAAGCAATCAATTTGGATCCTTTGATGTCTCTATGGGCTCCCTGGACTCAGCAGAAGTCACTGATCAAGTTGGTTTTTACATATTATACAACCTTACAAAAGACATTAGCATAGAAGACACGTTTATATAGGGATGACGGACTGTTTGTAGTAAAAAAACTCAAATGGACAAAAATGTGAAAGAACAAAAAAAATTATCCTTAGAGAAATGAAAAGATTAAATCTTAAAGTTGAAATAACATCTAATATTAAACTAGTCAACTTCTTAGATGTAACATTTAACTTAAATAAAGAAACGTATGAACTGTATACTAAAGATAATGGCAATCCAATCTATGTCCACCCACTTTCTAACCACCCAAAAACCATAATCAAACATATCCCCAGATCAATTGAAAGAAGAATCAGTAATAACTCCTCTAATGAAGCAATTTTTAACAACCATAAGGCTTTTTACAATAATGCGCTAAAAGAGAGTGGATATAAAAACACCCAAATTAAATTCACTAAACCTAAATCTCCTAACAACAAACACAATGTTAACCCCCATTTAATAACATGGTTAAAACCAAACGCGGTAAAAGATTCTTAGATTTAATCAACCTACACTTTCCTCCTAATAATATACTACATACAAAATTTTATAAAAACACCCTCAAATTAAGCTATAGCTGTGGAGAAAATTTAGAAAAAATAATAAAAAAAACATAACAATAAAATTCTTAATGACAATAAAACTACTGAAAGAAAAACAACAAAAGCCAAGGCTTGTAACTGCACAAACAAAACAGAGTGTCCCTTACAACAAAACTGCCAAATAACACAAATAATATACCAAGCTGCAATTTTAACTAAAGAAAATCCAACCCTGAAAAAATACTATATAGGTATGGCAGGTAATACTTTCAAAGAAAGATATACCGGCCATAAATGTTCATTCAATAACTCTGCTTACCAAAAAAGAACCTCACTCTCTATATATTATTAGGAGTTAATCCACAATAATCAATCACCAACAGTAATTTGGAATACCATTAGAAGAACCAGCACATGTAGTTCCCTGAACTCACCATGTTACCTTTGCTTAACGGAAAAACTTGAAATAGTTAAATTTAGTGTTGAGGCAAACTCCTAAACAAAAAACAAGAAACCTCAATTAACTGTAGGCACAATAGATAACACCTTCTTAATAATTCATATATAACCCCTCAAGCTAATATTACTTCATAAAAAAAATACCTATCCACTAATGGTAATTTGACAACATAACTATCTTTTTATACCATATTCTCTACTATACTAAATACATTTAATTAGAGTTCATTACTAACCATTGCCATTGAAGCCATTATCACCAGTAGCATAGGAATGTATATATATATATATATGTATATGCTTATATATATATGTGTATATTTGTGTGGGTTTGTGTGCGTGTGTGTTTGTTTCTGTGTATAATATGTGTATGTGTATATATGCATGTGTATGCATGTATATATGTATATTTCATTATTAGTATCATTGTCATTATTTCGATTAATTATTATGATTGTTTTACTATAACTAATACTTATGGCCACTATTATATCAATTATTACCATAACCACCTCTACTATTATTATTAGTTTTATAAATTCATATTATTATTGCTAATAATACATTATTAATACTACTATTATTCTTATAATCATTACCATTATTATAATTATTATGATTATTGTGGTTACCATTGTTATCATTATTATAGCTATCATTAATATTTTTACTATTATAAATATTATGAATATTATTACAACAAATAATTTCTCTATTATATGATAATTTATTTTAGCTATCATATTTGCAACTACTATGATTAGTGTTAATTGTTGCCTTCTTTATTTTTCTTTATCTTCTAATTTTCCCTAATTATTTTTATCAAACTATTGCTTACTATTATGAATTATTATTATTGATTATTATGATTATTAATATTATCAATATTTCTAAATATATCTTAATATTATTACTTGCCATTTCTGCACTATTATCGAGATTATTATTATTGTTATTATTTTATTATTAATATCAATGTGTTTACTCTTACTATTACTATCATATAATTAATTATTACTGATTATTATTGATTACCATTATTGTTATTATTATTACTATTTTATTTGTATTATTATTATAATTTTTATTATTTTTATTATTATTATTACTATTATTATTATTATTATTATTAATAATGCTTGCTAATAGTAGTACTCAGCATTTATAAATTATTACCGATATTATCATTATTATTATTACTATCATTTCAATTATAATAATAATAATAATAATAATAATAATAATAATTATTATTATTATTATTATTATTATTATTATTATTATTATTATTATTATTATTACAACTAGCTGTGTAAACTAAATTAATCTAATAGTTATTTTGTTTGATTTATTAATTGATTAATGAAAACTTGATAAGTTTAAGAAAGAGTGAAACGATTAGAGAATGATACTGTATTAGCGGCCAAATGTGTTAACGACAACACACACGCACGTACGCGTACAAACGCGTTGCTGCTGATTTGAACTTTTCGAGTTTTTTGACATATTCAGTGTTATGTACCTCCCTCACCTACTCTCCGTCTGGACCGCAAATGACTTCTTTCTTTATTTATATCTATCTATCCCTCTATCTATCTATGTATCTATCTATCTATCTATCTATCTATCTATCTATCTATCTATCTATCTTTTTTAATTCTACCTTTTCCTTTCTACTTTATTTTATATATTTTATATTAATATATTTTTTATTATTTTTTTATTATTTTTTATTATTTATTATTTTATATTTTGATTCTTAACGGTCCCAACCACGTGACTCACTAAATTTTGAAATTTAATTTTTTTTTTCTTTTTCTTTTTCTTTCTTTCACCATTTCATTCTTCCCAAATATGATCTAATGTTAAGATCGGATTCTAACTCTACCTGATGAGATCTCAGTTTGTAATAGCTGTTGATCGATAATATCGACATGCCAGTTTATATATATATATATATATATATATATATATATATATATATATATATATATATATATATATATATATATGATTTATACGGTTTGCAATTTTAGTTGACATTTTTCGGGAAATGAAAGTTTTCGACCTTCCACTCAGATAGGGTGTGAAATATGGTCGTTTTGACGTGCGGCAGCAAGGGTCTTTCGAAGGTCAAGAAGTTTTAGAATGTCTCTGTCGTTTCCCCATTCCTACAAATTTTGGAGGCACTTAAAAAGATAGTAGAGATACGACACTTAAATGTTATTTAAATAGCTTTAACTATTTGATGTGTCCTTATTGTCATGTTAGCGATATGTTGATATGGTAGAAAGTCCTTTGGGGTGAACGATTCGAACCATGTAAACAATTTGAGTTAATGTTTCGCGACTTCCCGTATCCAAGTTTCCTTAACAAAAATGTTCTATAAAATGGTGTAATCATCTAGTTATCAGTTTGGAGAAAATATCACTATTTGGAAATGAAATGTGCAAAACATCTACCAATCAATATTATCAGAGTTTTAGTAGTTTATAGATTTGTGTTATGTCATTTTTTTAAATTAAGTTTGTTTAAGTAGTTATATATGCGCAGTCGTTCTGTAGAAATCGTTTTAAAGAGTATTTGGGTTTGTAGAAACATACGTACATTCACCATTTTCTTTCTCCAGTTGTATTCATAACATAACGCAAGAAATGAATATTAATACATTTAAATGTAAAGAAAACTATAATTATTTTTATTTATGCTCCAAAAACAGTATACATTTTTAGGGCGCGCATTAAAAATAATAATGGTCATAAAATGATATAATAGACGCGTTCTTAAGATTCGGGTACCATTAGTATTCGGATTAGCCTTATTCTTTTCTAATACGAAATATTCATGAAGTATAAACATATGTAACGTGAACTCTTATTTATTTTTCCAACGGTTCCACATGAGTGTGTAACATATACTGTCCTTCAACGTTTTCCTTGGTGACACGTTGATTAAAATCTTCATGTGTGACGTTGCTTTTTATGAGTATGTGTCAAGTAACCATTATAGTGAAGATGGCACATGTTTCAAAAAATACAAATCCGAATTTACTTGGATCTTTCGGCAGTCGATAGACCTGTCATTTCTCGCAGTATTTTCTCCAGCTGAACACCAAGAATACTTGAAACGAAATGATGTTACGTTGCTTTACTTTGATTGCTTTCTCTCACATGTATTTCTCTGTGTTTAGCGCGCTTCTTAACGGAACAAGTTTAAGTAGCAAAGCACAGGACGTTCTCGCTTCCTCCTTTTCCGATCAGCTCACTATATTTACCATAACTTGTTCTTTAAATATTTTTGAAACATTCTTTTCTCAACAACAAAACACAAATGTTCATTTTAATAATTTACCTACCGACTTTCTTGAACTTATGTTGAAATTCCAAAGCTCAGCTCACACATTCTTTTCGCTTACCTAATTATAACGTTAAATAGTGTTATAAATGAACACATCAAGTCTTTCATATACGTAATAACGAACTTTTTTTATTTTCAATTTAAAGCCGTTTTCATCACCTCTGATGCAACCTGGTGTTTTCCTAAGGTCACAAGTATTTGGATCATATAAAAGACCATTATTAAAAAAATCGGCGAAATTTCCCAAAACAAACAAATGAGTGTGTATTGTTTGTATTATCCGGACTACTATTCTTATCTTAGATGTAATGCTCACAACGTTTTGGCCGATGTAACCTCCGACCTACTGTAGGTGCTTCTTGTCGATGTTAAGAATCTACTATACAGAAGTTTTAACTGAACCATTTTTTTCATCCACGGAGTCGATTGTTCTCATTCCATTAGCCATGAGCAGGTAGAAGTCTTAAGCAAGAAATGTTTATTTTATTCTTTGTTAGTATCGCCTGTAGTGATAGTTGAATCGTCAACTTCTAGAAGTATGTCACTTAGAACTGATTGTTACCCAACACATGTATTGCCTCATTCTATGACACAAAGTTATCCTGGAAGTAAATGGTACCTGATTTATGTAAATAACCATTAGAGCTTCCTTGACTTTTGGCTAGGAGAAAAATGTAGTATCTGTATTGATACTGCACTTTTCTGTGCTCGGTCAGCAAAGATGAAATCATTTTGTATGTTTGTCTTAAATCTAAGTGTCCCTATTCTGAGAGGTGGATTTTTCCCTCATTAAAAACAGGTTGTGTGTCTAACTCTACCACGGTGAGAGGCAAGTAAACAGAAACTTCACTTTTGGTCAATTTCCAAGAAGATTTATGAAAGGCAATTATAGGTCGTTTCAAAATATTCCAATGCTTGCACGTTAGGAAGGGGGTGGGGATCTTTCAGCACCACTAACGCTAATGACAAACCTGATTTTTCCAGACACACACAGGATTGTTTTGTTTTCTTGCATTCATAGTAATAGAACTTAGTGATAAATTTAATAAAACAAACTATGGAATCAATTTTGAAAAACGGACAAATGGACAGAAAGACAAACAATTTGAAGAATACTGACAAAAGCATGTGCTTTTTTATTAACATTTCGGACAAATAATGCAGTTATTGCACACTAGACTGAAGGAAAATACAAGTGCATTTTAACTTTGAAATTTCATTTCTTTTTCACTTCTGTAATTCTACGGCCAGTGGAGGCTCGTCCCAAAAATATTTCATCCGTGATGTATCTGTCAATATATAGAAATACTTTTAACTCATATGCTTTTCCTCCCGGTCTAAAAGTGTCTAGAAGTTCCCAGTAATTGTCTTCACCGTTGGAGTGAACATTCCTGTAAAACACCTCGCACATGGCAGTATCCTATATCTCAATAAAGCCACCATTTGTGAATGCATGGTGTAGTGCTGCCACATCTGGGCTGGTGAACCAATCACTGGTCTGTCTCCCCGTAGACAGAGTGCAGAAAAAGAGTCATTAACCTAATAGGTTCTGCACTGTCTACTTAGATCAAGCCCTGGTCCTTTCGCCGCAATGCTGCGACCCATGTCTTGGTTTACACGTATTCCACGAAATGTGGTCTAAAAGACTTACTTTATTTGTACCCACTCAACGTAAATAACCCCCACCAACTCAACTAGCAGCGAAAACCCAGATGCCGGTAAAACTTTCTAGTGTACTGGCTTCTTTCGTCAGAACGCTTACTTTTTGTATTCCCTCCGTTCTCCCTGTTTCCACGACTGAACCAATCTTCAGAAATGTAAATGCAATGGGAACAAACATCTTGCGATGCAGCTCCCAATATATAATATGCTCCTTTAGATCTATATGCTTTGTTTGGAGTGAATAGAAGTAAACTAAAATGTAGTATTCCATTTGAGAAGAAAAATAGTTGATTCAAACACTACTGTAACGTTAAAACAATGTTTCATATTCTCGAACCAAAATACAACGTGTCTTTTGCAAATGTTTTACAAAGGTGTTAGTGTTAGTTAAGATAATGAGAAACCTTCTTTGAGATTATCTTAAATTTTCCTGAAAGTTTTTTTTCGAATCGGAGATTTACTGAAAGGTGTTAGGATTGGTTATTCTTTTAAAATCGAAAAATGATAATTATTAGCCGATCGGTGTGAACAAAGAAGCCCAAGAAGATGAGAAAAGAACAGATTTCAGTTTTGTTCTTTTCTTATTTTTCATCTCATTATATATTAAATATCATTATCTATTAAATATCTCGCTTAAAAAGAGAAATAAATACGGAGTGGAAATGTCAACTATGATTTAAGTCCCCTTTTTTCCTCTATACTTAATTTCCCCCTTTCCACCTTTCTCTTTATTTATATCTCTCTATACTTAACTCCCTCTTTCCATCATCCTCACTCCTTCATCTCTCTATTCCCATCTTGCGCTTTATAAGTTTGTCATTATTTGACTACCATCGCCTTCTCTCTATCTCTCTTTCTCTTTCTCTCTCTCTCTCTCTCTCTCTTTCACAGTTATATTAGTTTGTCCTTTTCTTCCCCTCGCCCGCTTTCTATATCTGGCCTCTTTATTATTGCATCATACTCCCCCCCTCTTCATCTCTTTTTAATTCCTATTTTTCAATAATCACTAATCTAATTGGAGAATTGCTGAATATCTGCCTCTGATTCGAGCATACTCAATACCAAATATAAAGTTTTAGTCAACACCAGTCAACACATTAGTATTTCAATAGTCAGAATTTTTTAAAAAGTGTTTAGTAACAATAGCACCAACCAACATATGAGAAGGAAACGATTTAGTAGTCCAAAAATGGAACACCCAGCAGTCAGCTTTGTTAAAAGTGCTAGATAAAAATGCTGCCACAACAATTAGTACTGGAAATTTACAAAACCTCAAATTAAAAGCCGATGACCAAGATTGTGTTGGTGCCCAAGTCTCACGAACCTGCTGGGTCGGGCAGATTCTTAACTAAATAAAAATGATGTAAAGATGGTGTAAACTAATATAAATGATGATCGAATATTATTGTGTTGTATAATTATTTAAATTAGAAATAAAATCAACATTAAAGCTCTTTGCTATGGCGTAATTAATGCAATAATTTCTGGCCGAAGGACACAATATAGGGGTCATAAGAAGACTTAAAGAATGAGTGAAGTATTTTATATGGGCGCTGTGTAAATCAAAAAGGTATTTTATAGAGATTATGAAAGGTTAAACTCAACGATAACGCAAATATATATTAGCAAATTTGTTTATTTGTTCCATTAATAAAATAAGCTCCTTCTTCTTCGCGCTATCAGAAGAATATGATAATGACGAGATCGTACAAGCAGACATGATTTATAGAAAATTTAAAATACCCTACAAAAGTAAACACCAGAGAAAAACATGAAAAAGATTAGATAAGAATACGCCAAACAGTTGGTGTTTTTTGTATGTTATACCAGCACATTAAATAAGCCTTGAAATTGTAAGTCCGAATAATCTATATAATCTATACGCAAATGAATTTCGATTTGAAAAAGTGAGATCATCCGATCGCCAAAGATGAAATGCAAAAATAATACATAAAAAGAAATAGTGAAAAAATTGATGATGACTCCGAGTGGAACAAAGCGAAGAGCGAGGTTGCAAAGAAAAACTTCATTTGCTTCCTTATCCTTAGGTCTAGTAACTTTACAATCTCTATTAGGTAATGTATTGAAAATATAGGTCAACTCCAGTAGCGAGAGAGGATTTTATGAAAATTGAACGGCTTTTTCTACTGGTATAAATTCCCTGTAATAGCCGCTCTTCGTCTTAGACGTTGGAAAAGTACCCTCAGTCGCCAGTAGCTACACTTCGGGATGTCAGCCGCTCTATCCTATTTTCTAGAAATGTCGCCGTTTTGTGAAAGATTAAAACTTTGCCCATTTGAAAATAAATTATTCCCAAATCGAAAAAACCGTTAAAAATCAAATTCTGTTTTCCCATCAAATTCAACAGTTTTAAAAACATAGTCTTTGCATTCTTTTTATTTTGATGCATCTAATTGTTACAATTTTGAATAAGTAAATTCAATAAAGTGAAATTCGTTTAATTTTTCTTAAACAATATTTAGCTGAGAATTATTTTTAAAGTAAGTAGAAATAGATTATTTTAAATGATTGTTACAATAAATAGAGGAATTAAAATGTGAAAATGTTCATATTCTTTATGAAAAATCTATTTAGCTGAAAATTATTTTTACGGTAAGAAGAAAGGGAAGGCAGTAGGAAAGCCACCGTGTAATTTCCACTGGGTCTTGCTAGTAATTTATACTCATGAAGCATCATGAGGTGTTTTGCTCCGAATATCGGGTGTTAAAAGCGAAATTTGAGCTCGGTTGAGGAATGGGCAGCTAATTTGTGAATGAGTATTTATCACGTACATAAAGCGAAGACGGAGAATATAATAAAATGCAGGCAAGCAAAACGTGACAGACAGTATGAAAGCAAATATGTAATACAATTTCCCGAGATACGTCGTCGTTTATGACTTCTTTCTTTGTATGTGTGTTTTTTTTTCTTTCTCTTTTTATTTTCATGAATAATGCATCGGTATATAAAATGAAAAATATAAAAATAGACTTATTTTGGTAATCATGCAGTATAATTAACAGACCTGAAATCGAAAAAAAAACAAAATAACAATAATAAAAACAACAAAAAAAACAAAACATACAAAGAGAAAAAATGCCTTTTTCTTCCGATTCTGTAGTTGTTAGTTCTGAAACTTTTTTTGTATTTTTTTAATTTATTTAAGAATTTGTTTTCGATCCGTGTATAGCTTTATAAAATGACTGAATACTTACAGCCATATGTTTCGAGGTACAGCTACTTATTTTACAAATAAAGAAATACTTCAAACAGTTTAAGTAAGTTCAAAGTAAACAGATCGATAAAAAAAATTAAATAGTAATGCCTTTTCTGACAGTTATTTGTTGTATTTATTTCATATTCAATTTCTCGTCTGTTAACTATTTAACATAAAAACTAAAAACAAAACAAAACGACAGCCATGTTAGATTGTGACTTGTTAAAAAAGCATGTGTCGACGAAATTTAATATTGAAATGAATACATATATAGTTTCGGAACATTAAAACTATACAGGTCGATAAAAACTATAATTTTTTGGAGTTTGGTAGAAGTTATTTTTTGGCTTTTGGATATCTTTATCTGTTACATATACTGCATGATTGCTCTTATTTGTTACGACAATATCGTGAATATTTTAATCAACCAATTATTGCATTAAAATGGACCAATTCTTTGATTTGAGCAGATTACCCGGACGGCGACGGCTCATCACGTAAACAGTCGGAGTCTTATTGTGTAGATGACACGTAGCAGTAGTAGGCGTTGTAGTGGTGCTACTCTCTTGTTCATCTGTCTTATTGTTGCGGGCGTCTTATTATTATTTTTAATAACAGCAGTTATAAAGGTTAGTTATAATAACTACACACGATCATTTGAGGTTTGAATAATTTTTCGTTTTTTTTATTTTCACAACATACAAATAACATACATATACCCCGCATTCCTTATGGAGTGAGAGGGAGCAGTTGTCCCAAATACGATCGCCTTCCTTAGCGTTTAAGTAAAAAGAGAAAGATTTTATCAGCTTATATGCTACTCGTCACTTGAGACACTCTCTATCTGTTACATCCTGAACACCTAGCTCGAATTCTAATCTTAGACTTCTAATGGAATATTCCGATTTTCTACCTTATCTAACCTTATACAGAAACTTCCGTTTTTAACATATTTAAACACACGCACATCAAATCGTGCTGCACAATGACAAACGACAAAAATCGTCGGACGAAAAACGTTGCAGAATTAAACGACAAAAAATCCAGAAAGATGGAACTGAGACGAAATAGAATCAATTTAACGCCCTTACTTTACCATTATATAAGATAGCCTCATGACTAAAGGATGTCCATGGAAGGTGCTCGACTGAGCTCCAATCTATGGTTTCTCATTGTATTACACTCACAGCAATATCTTCTCTTATAATCACAACGATGAAAAACTCTCCTTTTTTCCTCGACGTTCCTAGTGCCAGGCGAAATTTCCACGAACAAAGCATTTTCGCAAAGGAATTAAGACTGTGGAACATAATTGGACGGGACTGCTTCCACGCATATTACAACGTGTCGTCTTCAAAGCTAATATCAACAGATTTCTATACAGAACCGTCAACACAAGTTTTCGAACATATTCCTGACAACTATTACATCTCATTAACCCTGATCCTCAAGTGGCATATGGCCTAGGTAAGTGGTGACAAGTTTTAGTAAAAAAAAGTATGTGCGCGAATATACGTTGTTATACACGGTAGTATTTCTGCTTCATACAATGATAATCTATCTCAGTAATCGTGTTTTAATTGAAAATATCCGTAGTCGAAAATTGCTTAATCTATGTTTAAAATACGTGAAATGTTAATTATCACCCAATGTTTTTCTTGAAATAAAATGAAAACAAATATCAAATCCTTCTCGTTTTTTTTTTGTCATGTCTGTGATTTTTTAAATGTTTTCTCACAAATCTCATTATCTCAAGATATTGTTCAATAAGTAAAATACCGTCTTTTTTCTAGCTCAGATGCTAAATGTCAGCTTTTATCTCCTCACTCTCTTTTTTCTTTTGTCAACGTTCTCTCTCTCTCTCTCTCACACACACACACACTCGTTCTCTCTTACTCTTTTACTATCTTTCTCTCTCTATCTTAATATATAGTTTTGTGAAAAAATATTTAAGGCAAGTAAGCTACACAGATGCGCCCATGATTCATTGCCGCGGGAAATCATCAAGCAAATATATATATATATATATATATATATATATATATATATATATATATATATATATATATATATATATATATATATAAATATAGAGGCAAACAAGCCTTCAAAAACCATGTATTAGATGCGAGTAATTAAATCAAAATAAAAATAAAAATATTTCGAAACATTTAATAAAATATTTCAAAATACCTTCCGTTTTTTTTTTTTCTTCATCTTGATTTTTTTTTTTTAGCTAATATTTCGCTTGACAAAAACAAGCTTCATCAGAGCCAAGACAAATAAAGGTATAACCTTTTTTTTTTCCATAATTTACTTCCTGGTGTTAGTGAAGTGTCACGTCCGGTGTTGTGGACTATTGTTGAAAATGTCTGTTTTAAATAGAATAGAACTTGAATGCGCATGGTCGCTGCGAGTTATAAATTAGGAAAGTTCATTTTATAAAGCATCTTTTGTAAGTTAATATAAATATTGTCTTGGCTCTGATGAAGCTTGTTTTTGTCAAGCGAAATATTAGCTAAAAAAAAAAATCAAGATGAAGAAAAAAAAAAACGGAAGGTATTTTGAAATATTTTATTAAATGTTTCGAAATATTTTTTTTTTTTTTTTATTTAATTACTCGCATCTAATACATGGTTTTTGAAGGCTTGTTTGCCTCTATATTTATATTAACTTACAAAAGATGCTTTATAAAATGAACTTTCCTAATTTATATATATATATATATATATATATATATATATATATTACCTTATAATCGTATATGTGTATATACTTGAAATAGTAATTATATATATATAATAATTTGATAAATATTCCGAATTTGTTTTACAAACATCTTTATTCATACAATTGTGCCTGCCTATTTAAATACACACATTTTTTTGGATACTAAATTAAAAATGGGTTTTCAAAACATATCTTAAATTTATTATCAAGAAAAGAATTGTGTTTTAAAATTTGCAGAAACAATTGTATGAATAAACATGTTTTTTAACCAAATTCGGTACATTTATTTAATTATTATATTTTGAACGCTAGTGATATATAACCTATTGAAGTATTAACAAAACATTAGTGTCAATTAAAAGGAATTTTAATTATATACATATATGTGTGCGTGTGTGTGTGTACTCAACTGTGGTTTATGTATCAGTGCATATATTTATAATATATATTTAGTATAAAATAACTAATTTAATCATGTATCAAAAAACAACTAATAAGACTTCATGAGTAAAAATACCCCTACCCCTACCTGGTACGGCATTCACCCTGAGTGGGTTGAACCGCTTCCTGCGGGAGTATCAAATACACAAGCTATCCCCGTATATCCAGGTTAGGGGAGTATGAGGATGCTATGTTCTTGCAGTTTTTGTAGTGAGGTGCCGACATCCTCCTATATACAACGCCTGCGATTCCCAAATGGTCAGCTATCTGGTACTGGCAAAGATTGCTTAACTTCGGTAATCTGACGAGAACCGTTGTGTCAACGTGATTATTCCGTATAAGACATATACAACAACAACAACAACAACAATAAAAACAATAACAATAACAATAATAATAATAATAATAATAATAATAATAATAATAATAATAATAATAATAATTAATAATAATAATAATCCATAAACTGCACCCCCCCCAAAAAAAAGGTGATGGCATCTGATACCACATCAATGGTCGTGAAGGGTTAAGGAGGATCGGAGGACCGGGGAGGGAGGGCACTAACCGGACTTTCACTGGATGAGTGTGGAAAGTGCTGGGATCTTGAGGACACTTGTTGCCACCGAGGTCCCAGAGGAGACCAATGTTCGCTGCCAGCGAGGAATAAATGGTTAACGACTGTTGCGATACCGCAAGACCATTTGCAGTTGGTATCGAAAATAGGTGGAGAACACTGCAAATCTGGGGAGGCTTGTTGCCACTCAGATTCCAGGGAACACCATCGGTTGTTGTCGGTGAGTAATCACTGACGATGACCTGTATGATAACTCCTAGTGAGTACAAATAATGATATTTTTGATGTTCTTTTCTTCTCATCAAGATTGTTTATTTATGAAAATATGGTCTTTTAATAGGTTAAATCATTTTCAAAACTATAGGAATCAAAACGAAAGAAAAACACATATCAACAAGTTTGATCACCGGCAAATCATGACATGAGGTGAATCAAAGAAAAGTAGAGCTGGTTAGTCGAGGTTTGCGACGCAGGCAGCATAAAGTTGGTAGATTAAAATTTCCATTCTAATGGAGATAAATCATAAGGACTTATTTTATTGTTTTTTCTCAGAAAGATTGTTATTTATTTATGAAAATAGTTGTTTTTTATCATTTGAATCGTTTTAATAACTATTGGAAACAAAATGCATTTAAAATTAGTGACAGAGTGTTATTTGTTTTTTTTTACTATCTCGTCTGTTTAACTGTCCCGTGTTTATGTATGTGTGTGTGATAGTTCATCATATCTCTCATGAAAACGGTAAATAAAATTATATGTGAATGCAGCAAACTAACCCCAAAAGAGTACGAGAACATACACAACTGTGTGGGTAAAGCAGTACACTAGAGACTATGCAAACGAATTCACTTTGAACAAGTAGACAAATAGTATAGACACAAACTAGAGACAGTACTAGAAAGCGAAAATTACAACATCTTTGAAGACATGGAGATACAAACAAATGAACTGATCTAAGCAAAGAGACTGGACACTACAATAGTTAACAATGAATAAAAAGTGTCAAATTGTAGAGTTTGACGTCCTAGCCCACCAAGGAGACTGAAAACAATCAAGCAAATACACAAAACCTGCCAGAAAATTAAAAGGAATATGGAACATTAAGAATACCAATAAGTGTAGGAGTACTAGGAACAGTACCGAAAAACTTGGAAAAAGATGAGCATAAATTGTAATAAAACGGAAGGCTGTAACTATACAGCAGACAGCAATTATGAAAACAGCTGAAATCTTAAATTCCTCGAATTCAGAAACCCACATAAACTATCAATACTAAAAAGCTACATGTAAATTGCAACAGAAATAAAACAATAACATGGAAAGAACACCACATACACCCGAGAGAAATGAAACTGCAATAAATCTTATAAACTGCCTCCCCCTCCCCCCCCAAAAAGATTGCATCAGCTTCGCTTGATACCATATAAAATGGTCATGAAGGGTCAAGGAAGATGGAAAGATCGAGGACGGAACGCACCAACCAGACCTCTACTGAAAAAGTGTGGATAGTACTTAGACATTGGGAAAGCTTAATGCAACCAAATACCAGAAAAGAATAATGGTCGTTTCCACCTAAAAATCAATAGTAAATAGCTTTTGCGATAACACACAGTCATTTACAATTGTTATCGAAAACGTTAGAGAGTACTGGAATTCTAGAGAGAATTGTTGTCACTCAGACTCCATCGAACACCACTAGTTCTTATCATTAGACATTTAATGATGATAATTATAATTAGCAGGAATGAAAAGAGCAAACCAAAAAGCCATAGAAAGAAAGAAATCACAAAAGAGAACAGGCCAGTAATGGAATGCTACTACAAAAGCGGCTACCCCACAGAAAAAGGATATCGGAAACGAATGAAAGATCCATGGGACATTTCTAGTGACTACCATGTAACGGAACAAAGGATAGCAAATCAAGCTAGGCAGACACTCAAGAGGGTGGTTTTCTGAGATGGAATTAACGGAAATGAAGCAAAAGATTACTTGCGTGAGAGATCAAGAAACATCACCTGACAAAAACACCCAGAATAAAGACGGGCAAATAATAAGTACTGAAACTGAAGAGAGCCAAGATAATGAAACCACAGAATCACTGAGGAAGAAACAATAGAAGTGGAAAACTTCTAATGGATCATGTCCGAGGAGAAAACAAAACTCCCATCCCTAAGGAACGAAGATTGGAAGAAGTTAAAAGTTGAAACAGAGACAGTAAAGAAAGTACTTGAATAGATCTGAACATAAACTATCACAGACCTAAACAGCTTGATATATACAGGGGCAAAATCAGTAAGAGAAAAAAGAGAAGTAAAGATTGGCCAAAATAATGGACCGTTTTGTAAGAATCCTATGATAGGTTTACATGTCAGCATTCGTTGCAACTTCAGTGCAAGATTGTATTATCCGCGACAGAATAAGTACCAGAAACCCCACCTGCCTTTAGGTTATTTTTTGTTGGGCGTTTTTAATACCTAGATCTACAATCAGAGACATTTACTTCCTGTTAACAAATTATAACGCAAGCTGGCTCGTTCATACGGAACTGCGGTTAAATAACAGGTGATATCCTGTGTTAAATGAGACATTCAATGATGTTAAATGTGCCACAAATCAAGAACATCTAGCAGAAACTTTGAGGATCTCTTAGTAATTTTCCGACTTTGGTTTAACAATAATATTTTCACATCGTCTGGGTTTAAGTATCCGGTTTACCGATGAAGATTAAGAGAAAAAGATAAGAGCGAAAAGCATCGGACTAGGAGCATTCATTAATTTATTTTGATCAGCCCAATCTCATTGAATGGTACGGAGACTTCGAAATCAAACGTGTCACTAAAATAAAGTTGTCAGTATTTCTTAGTAAGGATCATGTCATTGTTTAAACAACGATTATTGCCTATCAAATTTGCTGGGATGGAGTGTTGACTGTTTTTCTTTTTGGTTGATCCCCGGTAAGATAGCGAACAGTTTGCTAAACATGATAGATATACTGAGTAAACTTAATGTAATTAATAGCAGCCTCCCTATCGTTAATTGTGTGCAGTGTTCAGCTATTTTATGATGACATTGGCAGTCCTCTGTGATTTTTGCGGTATATCTGCTTGAAGGCATACGCTGCGAGAGCTTGTGCTACCAGTTCGAAATATATTGTTCGTTGAAGACTCTGAGTATTTTTTTTACTTATCTATACACAGGAGAGGATCACAAAAGTGTTGGGATATAACGTCGAAGTCTTAAACACCGAAATGGTAATTTAACTACATTTTCTCCGACAAGCGTTGCGAAAGTATTCCAGTTGGCTAGCGAAAGATAAATCTATATTTCAGAAGCGTGTCCGAAATGGTCGAAATAATTAGGGTGTTTGCAAGTGCATACTATGTAAGAAACAATGGATTACGGTTGCTGTTGCGAGTTCCATCTCGTTAGTTATCAGCGATAGGTCGGAGTTAGCGCCAAGCTTTTGGATAGATCGGGTTGAACGTGGCCTTGGAGTTAAGGATCCATTCTACTAGAGACAAACCGTTATATTATTTCCATGTAGCTCTAGTCTGCATGGGGTGGATTATCGCTACAGTAGACTATTTAGGATTGAACGCTGGTTAGGCTGATATCGACCAATCAGAGCAAGGCAGCTTGTCGATCTTAACAATCGTAATACCGATGATGATAATCACCTGTAGTTCGTTGTTTCTGCCCGAATAGAAACGTAAAGATTATATCAGGATTGATGTCGCTGGGAATGTAAGTAACGAGATGGGTGTAGGTGATGGTGTTGAAACCAGCAATGGGCATGAACAGTAAGTATCTGTTTGTGAATGAAACAGATGGGGGATAACTTAATGTTTAGTTGAAAGATGTCTAATGCCATTCGATATTTAAAACGATTATCAGATGACCTGCGAATAATATAGTGAACTTCTATACGAATTTATGTCAAAATTGGTCCGTATATGTTTTATTTGTCTTTGGTCGTGTTTAAATGTTAATTATTCTTGAATGTTTTAAGCGAAGACATAAAACGGGATGAAAACCAAGTTTTTTTTTTCTTCTTTTAGTGTGTGAATTTTTGAAATCTCATTACCCTAAGATATTGTTTAGTGCGTAAAATGCCGTTTTTATTATAAATGTCAAGATTCATTCATTTCTATACTTCTTTTCGGTGTTTACTTTAGATTTTCTCTCTCTGTTTCTTACATTATATTTTTATCTCAGTCTCTGTCTTTCTCTCTCTCTCTCTCTCTCTCTCTCTATAAATATATATATATATATATATATATTTTTCTCTTTCTTTCTAACTCTCACTTTGTTTCTTTCTTTCTTTCTTTCTTTCTTTTTCTCGCGCTTACTTCTTTTAATATCTAAGTCCTTTCTCTCTTGTGGAGTATAATACTATTCTCTCTCTCTCTCTCTCTCTCTCTCTCTTTCTCTATTTTTTATCTTACTTTCTTGCGGACTGTTAATGCTATCCTTTCCCTGTCTTTCTGCCTTTCCCTCTCTCGTTCTCGCTCTCTTTCTCCCTCTCTCTCTCTCTCTTTCTCTCTCTCTCTCTTGCTATCTTTCTCTTGCTCTCTCTCGCTCTCTCTCGCTTGTTTCCCTCTCTCTTGCTATGTATATATATATATATATATATATATATATATATATATATATATATATATATATATATATATATATATATATTATATTAAACTCTTCTCTTTTTCTGTCTCTGTCTATCTTTCTTTCTCTATATCTCTTTCTATCTCTCTTTCTCTCTCTCAATCTTTGTACGTCTAACAATATATCTCTACACGATTGTATTTTTACTCTATTTCTTTCTTTCTTTCTCTCTTTTTCTCGCGCTCACTTCTTTTAATATCTCGTTCTAAGTCCTTTTAATGTTATCCTTTATCGTTATCTCTCTTTCTAGTATAATACTATTCTCTCTCTCTCTCTTTCTCTATATTTTCTCTTACTTTCTTGCGGACGTTTAATGCTATCCTTTCCCTCTCTGTCTTTCTGTCTGTCTCTCTCTCTCTCTCTCTTTCTCTCTCTCCCTCTCTATCTCTTACTATCTCTCTCTTGTCCTCTATTTCTTGTTTTCTCTTGCTCCCTCTCTCTCTCTTTCTCTCTCTTGTTCCCTCTCTCTCTCACTTGCTCTCTCTCTCTCTCTCTCTCTCTCTCTCTCTCTCTCTATATATATATATATATATATATAT
Source organism: Sepiola atlantica (assembly GCA_963556195.1). NCBI lineage: Eukaryota > Metazoa > Mollusca > Cephalopoda > Sepiida > Sepiolidae > Sepiola > Sepiola atlantica. The sequence continues at coordinate 147,244,873 of OY744520.1, read as the reverse complement.
ATATATATATATGTATATTATATTAAACTCTTCTCTTTTTCTCTCTCTATCTATTTTTCTTTCTCTATATCTCTTTCTATCTCTCTTTCCCTCTCTCTCTCAATCTTTGTACGCCTAACAATATATCTCTCAACTATTGTTTTTTACTCTATTTTTGTATGTTCTTTATTCTTTCTCCCTTTGACGGTTATCTCCCTCTTTCTTTCACCTCTCTCTCTCTCTCTCTCTCTCTCTCTCCATTGTCAAATCGTCCCTATTCCTTTCTTTTCTTCTTCTTTAAAATTATTTCCACGCCAAATCTTCCAAATTCAAAAGGTACCATTATGAAATTGTTTATTCCTCAAATCCGACCACCTGTTTATTTAGGTTTTTCATTCCAGACGGCTGTGTATATTTGTGAAAAGGTTAAAGACACACACTTTCACTCCCCCGTCTCTCTCTCTCTCTCTCTCTCTCTCTCTCTCTCTCTCTCTCTTATCATTTCGTAGAACTCGCTTCTCGTGTATGGCCATTATATACAACCTTTACAATAAAGCAACAAAAGACAGGCAAAATGGAATTAAAATCCATACAAAAATATAACATAAATATAAATAACAGATTAACAACTTTTAAATAATGTTATTGACATTCCTATTTGTTTTCTCAAAATATATATATATATATATATATATATACATATACATATATGTGTGTGTATATATATATATATAGACATATGTATACATATACATATATATGTGTATAAATATACATATATATATATATATATATATATATATATGTATACATACACACACATATATATATATGTATACATATATATATATGCGTATACACACACACATATATATATATATACATACACACACACACACACATATATATATATATATATATATATATATATATATACTAGCTTACTTTTTAACTAACCTGTTTTGAATCCAAGGGATAGGATTCTTAGGGCGGGGGTCTCGTTTATGCTTGATTTGTCTAATACGGACAGATAATGAAGGTAGTTTAGTATCTTTAGTAGAGTGCAATATCATAGTTCTTTTCTGGTCGGTACTTTTCCATGTGATAGGACAGGAGATCGAACTCAGGTGTAGCTCCTTGAAGGGCGTCTCAAGTAGAACTTGTTAAATATCGGCGTATTCTCAAGTGACATAGTGCATGGATATGTGTTTCTTAAGGTATTTTCTATGTGAGTGACTGGGTCCATCACTGCCATGCTAATGTTTCGGCTTTAGGTTCGATTATGTTATCTGAGTTGATCACGGTAAAAAAATACTACCTTGTTTTGAAGCGATTCTATCTTCCTCTCCTTTCTTGTTATTATGCAGCTTAATCACATTTTGTTTTCTTTAATCGCTTATATCAAATGCATTCACGCCTTGTCTGAAGCGACTTCATTCAATAAGTATATATAATAGTCAGTGTACTTCCTTCTGAATCATTTTCTGCACACAACGAAGTACGAATAATTACAGTGTATGTTTTCTTACATTTTTCAATTCCGGAGAACTCTATTCAAATTAAGACGTGTAATACTGTTTACGTTATTTCAAATTACTAGAAAACTCGATAAAATAAGTTCAAGTGACAGATAATCCTAGAATTATGGTTGTAATTTTTTTTAGAGTTTGAAAATGCCGCGTTTTCATTCTATAAGCAACCATGTAAGGCAGACCCGTCATTTTCAAGCATTATTTGTGCCCAAAAGGGAGAGGCTAGTGGTAGGTGCACCAGCCCAGACATGGCAAAGATATTGCATGCTTTTTACTGCTAAATAATCGGTATCCGACAATTTGGATATGTCACATCGACTAGTAATAGGAAATAAAACAATTTTACGGGTGTTAAACGATTGCTTCTTGTTTATTATCATGTAAAGTTAACACTTAAAATAGTTGCCCACAATATTTTGGCCAAGCGAAACGTTGCTTTAAAACGGATACCAACATTTTCATGTCGTGTTTAGTCTGCAATTGTAGTAATTCAAAAGCATTATGGTCGCCGTATGTATAAGATGAATAAGAATAAAAAGGAGAATTGTGTGAGGACGATGGAGATAGTATGTGTGGGGGTGCCGGTTGACTTCTTTGCCAATATTTCATTGTGGTGAATCGGGGCTCACTTACAAAAACGTTCGTACCGATTCTATAGTGGCGCCATTGTGCGCAGACGGCACAAAAGGTGTTCGTATTTACAAGTTGTTCAATAGCAGCGCTGACCTTCGATTAGGTTTTTGTCGTCAGTTCCTTTCTTCTCATTTTACTTGCAAACACTGACTTTATTTTGAAAAGCCGGTAGTGTTGTTCGACTTGCATGACATGACAGGATGGAAGGAAGGGGAATAAAAAAGAAACAAGGACATGGGGAAAAAGATAATGTCAGGAAAAGAAAAAAACTGGTATATAGAAACAGATAGGTAGGAAAAGAGAGAGAAAAAGAAAAAGGAAGATAACAAAGGACACGAAAACGAAGTAGAAGACGACGAAGATAACGGAGAAGAAGAAGAAGAAGAAGAAGAAGAAAATGGAGAAGAAGAAGAAGAAGAAGAAGAAGAAGAAGAAGAAGATAATGGAGAAGAAGAAGAAGATAATGGAGAAGAAGAAGAAGAAGAAGAAGAAAAAGAAGAAGAAGATAATAGGAAAAAAGAAGGATAAGAGAAAAGAAAAAGCAGAAAAAGACTAAGGCGAAATATGGGAAAGAAGGGGATGAAAATATATGTGAAAATTCATTGAGTAGGGTTAGGGTTAGGGTTAGGGTTAATATTAGAAACGGAAGAGTTTTCTCATAAAATGTTGTTCAATAACTGAATAGATAGATATAAACTGAGATAGATCGACATGGATATATGTGATCAGACTGGATGGATAGATAGAACATAAACTCACTTATATAAATATATATATAGAACACAGACAGGGATATCTTTCTCTCTCCCCCCCTCTCTCTCTCTCACTCTCTCTTTATTTCTCTCCCTCTCTCTCTCTCTCTCTCTCTCTCTCTCTCTCTCTCTCTATATATATATATATATATATATATATATATATATATATATATCCCGATAAATTCTCCCGGCAATAAAAGATAAACGTTTCTGTGTAGCTTACTTACTGTAAGTATATGTTCATACTACTGCTAAGCTGTACTCATTGTTGAAGTAAATACTGAATATTATATATGTAATATAATTAATTATATTATAATATAACACATGTGTATATACATGAAATAGGAATATATATTTATATATATATATATATAGAGAGAGAGAGAGAGAGAGAGAGAGAGAGAGACAGACAGAGAGAGAGAGAGAGAGAGAATAAGAGAGAGAAAGCTGGAGAGTGTGTGTGAATGAAAGATTGATGAAGTAAGTGTTTTAATTCCATAGAACGCGAAAAAAATAAGATATATCGATAGAATATGAACAGAAATTATATATATATATATATATATATATATATATATATATATATAGAGAGAGAGAGAGAGAGAGAGAGAGAGAGAGAGAGGGAGATTGAAGGAGAGAGATAGGTCAGATATAGCGAGAAAGAGAGAAAAAGAGATACACCCAGAAAAGAGGATCAATATGAACAGACTATGATATTTGTATATCCGTGTGTATGTATATATATATATATATAAAGAGAAAGAGAGAGAGACAATCAGAGAGATTAGAGGACAGAGAAAGATCGATAGAAGAAGAAGAAGAAGAAGAAGAAGAAGAAGAAGAAGAAGAAGAAGAAGAAGAAGAAGAAGAAGAAGAAGAAGAAGAAACTTGAAAGAAAAACGATGAGCAATGGACATCGGAACTGATACAACGCTGAGACGGTGCCAAAAAAAAAGAATAGAATAAAAAAAAACGAAATATTGTAAAAGAAAAAGGAAAATAAAGAAACGCATAAGGGGAAAAGGAAAAAAGTTTAAATAAAATTGTGATTTGTTGGAAATAGACGAAACGGTGTAGTATTAAGAAAGCAGCAGGCAAAAAAGAAGTCCGCGTGAATGGCACAAAAGACTTCAACTAAACGGGATAAATAAGACCTTAAGAATTAGCTATTTTGACTATCTTTTCAGCATTCATTGGCACAAACGAAACATATATAAATAAATAAGAATTTGAAAAAAATAAAACAAGCGACACCCACTAGTGTCCTTTTCCGTTCTTAGTTTTTTTCTCTTGGTTCTATTCCTGAAAGAAACCTTTTGGGTATTTCTTTTCTACATTCCTCCATCAATAGTCGATTGTTCACTTTTGGTAAAAGGCAAACAATACCGTCCTTTCTTCGCCGCTTTTTCTGCGTTTATTTCACTTTCTTCGAACCTCTCAATGTATTCATACATTTTTGTTCCTATACAAACTATTTTCCCCGATTTTTCTTTGAGTTCCGATTTTGTCTTCGTGTTTTTTCTAAAGTGAGGGTCTTTTCTGTATTTGTATGAAAAGGTATCTTTCAGCGAGGTTTTTGTACGTTAGGTTTCAAGTTAAGTCAACGGTTACACTATTTATAAAAAAATAGAACTGTAACTTACTTTTGCAATTGGCTTTCACCATTGCATGATATAAGATCTGGTTTGCTAAATCGATACTGTAGTATGTTTTAGCTTCAATGGCAACTCTATTACTGATGCCGTGGGCTAGAATATATATATATATATATATATATATATATATATATATATATATATATATATATATATATCAATTACTTACAAACATCGATGTTTCATGCTTACGCAATCTTCAGTGCAGGAAGTTACTTTCCGACGGTCGACGGGCGCGAACTTCGATCACAAATCGCCACTAATTCGCAGTCAAGAGCGTTTTCCCGTTGGCCACCAGAAATTAGCTTAGAATTAAGGAGGAATTCAACTTTGTAAATACCAAGTCGGCGGGTATTGTACAACGAGCAGCGAAAAGTGATCTACAACAACAAACTGTGTTGGATCTCGCAATATATATATATAATTATAATGAATAAATAAAATAAAAATAACCAAGGAAGGTGTATTAATAGCATGAATAATATAAATGGCTTCATCTCAACGCTATACAATAAAATAGTTTGTGAAATAATTAATGCATATTTTTGATAAGATAGAGCAAGAGCAAATCATACAGGTAAGTAAAATATTTTTAATATCAACATATGTTTTGAAACTATTAATTCAAAGAAGAAATTGGATCTGGTATTCAGACCGCTGACTTTTTTTTTGGGGGGGGGGGTAGCGTCAGACGAACACTGCTGAGGGACGCTTGATATTGTATTTAAACCCCGAAACAGTTCTCATAGAAAACAACTGATAATCCCGACAAGAGCATTAATATTATAGCATTAGTAAGATCAAATTCTGTGTTAAGACGGACGTAAATTCCTGAGAGCAAACGACTATGGCAATTGGAAAACATTGACTGACAGGGGGATTTATAAATAACATCTTGAATAGTTTTAACGTTGAAAAACTTTCAAGTCTATATATATATATATATATATATATATATATAGAGAGAGAGAGAGAGAGAGAGAGAGAGAGAGAGAAGGAGAAATAAGCCCGATATTTTATTTACAACGTAGTAACAGACAGTGTTCCGTCTTTACAAGGAAGAAACCCCGTAATGTTGCTAAATTTGAAACGTTTTATATCTCTTTCAAAGTGCTTGAGGTGACCAGAGTTTAATAATTATTTTTAATAAATAAATATTTAATATCAACAGATATATATGGTTGATGTTCACTAATAATCTTCAGCGTGACTAATGTAACTGTACCGCTGTATTATATTTATAAAGTTAAGTATGTATGTATATATAGTGTGTATTTAAGCACCTGTGTGGTTTTTTAGCTTTAGTAATAAACGTCTCCCTGTTCTCAGCAATTAGTGCTAATTCGTCAATCTTATTAAAGTGTATGTTGAAATGGGTATACTTACAAATATATATATATATATATATATATATATATATATATATATATATATATATATATATATATATATATATAAGTATTAGAAAGCTATCACAATGCAAGAAATTAAAATATATTGGCGTTAAGAAGTAAGACAAACAAAAGTGATTTTTGTCATAGCAAATCTTACTTAATTAGGTAAGACTTCAACACTGTGATGTAATGTGTGTGACTGTGTTCCATAATATATTTCAAGGAAAGACCTTTTGATCAAATGGTATCGGTTGCAAATATCTAAAACCCGTGCGGAATGGTAATATTGTTATATCCTTATAACAGAGTTAATATTAATGCCAGCCACAAATAGAATAAAACTAAAACTAAATGGTTTTTTTTTTTCAAAATTTCATATTTTATTTAACACTGATGAAGTATTATATTTGTGTAAATTAAATAATTAAATTAAATATTTCAATATATATATATATATATATATATATATATATATATATGTGGAAAAGGGTGTTTATAGCTAAGAGCAGTATTCAATTAATGTCTTCTCTGTTTTAATATTATCTATGTAATATTTATTTATCACCTTTTTTTAATATGGTGGTGTAATCGAAAATGATATACTTTTATTATTTTACTTTATTCTAACAGTATTTATTTGTTATTTATATATATATTATTTAAATTTATTTTACAATTAACGGGTAAATTTGATTTGATTGATACTATGGCCAGATTGTTAGTAGCTCGCAGCAAATGTAACGATAAAAATAAATTATTTTAAATGAAGAAGTAATTCTTGTTGTATTTATTTGTAAATGTTATCATTATCTACTTACCCTTAAATTATTTAATGTGTTGTTATGAGTTTAGTAAATTGTACTTATTAAAATTTCAAATTTAATTTATTAACGTTTTTTTAATTTAATTTTTTTTTCAAAACAGTGAAAACCTCTTATAAAAATGTTGTGAATTATCTCCCTTATACCAAATATTTATATATATATATATATATATATATATATATATATATATATATATATATATATACAATATTACATTTTGATTTTCAATTGATAATTATTTTAAATCGTGAAAAGGACCTTCTACACGCTTTTGAAACTTTTAAATCTATTTCCTTACTTTTGGATATTTATTTTCTAGTGTTTAAATTTAGTTTTAGTCAATTGTAATCAAAATGCAACATTTAACTTGATGTAATTGTCTCCGAGTTGTTTATATTTGCTGATGACATCACGCTCTATTCTCGACATGTGTGAAAACGAACACATACATATCTAAAGCAATGGCATTTTCCTTTAAAAAATACCTCTAGTCTGTACTTAAATGGAGAAAAAATTTGAAGATTAAATTTAATGCTACTATGACAAAGCTCCTTCTCTTTGACAATTATGAGAAACTTTTTAAATCACCGATTGCCATAGCTAATAGCACCCTGTTTTAGAGTCCATCATTCAAACTTCTAAGCCTAACATTCACAGGTAAATTAATTGGAACAAATGTATGGAAGGCATTGCCAAGTTTGCTGCAAGGATGGTGGGCTCCCTCCAGCGTACTAGTAAACTTTTCTCATCTCCCAGTATCCTATATCTCCACAAAGTCATCATTCGCCCTGCATGGAGTATTTTTGCCACATATGTGCTGGTGCAACAACACATAGCCTATCCCTCTTAAAAAAGAGCTTCTACCACACTATCTACCAATCTTCAGCCCCTGTCCCATCGCCGCAGTGTTGCATCCCTGCGCTTGTTTTACAAGTACTTCAATGGAATGTACCCCGACCGACCCGACAATCAGCAAAATACCACCCTTCATTGTTGAGGTCACCGGATGCAGGAAATCTTTCTTCTTTAATAGCTTCTCTCCTCGAAAGGCTAACCTTTGAAATTCCCTTCCTGTTTCCTGTTTCCTGTTTCCCTGAGTGCACAAACTTGCAGACATTTAAATATAATGTAAACAAACATCTCGTTGCTGAACTTCCTACTTAAGATGTCACCGTAGGTATGACTCCAAATTCACAGTCTCAGTTGCTAAGTTCCTTCTTTGGGGTGAATTAAAGTTTAAAAATTGATCTGCGGTAAAATTAAATAGTAAATCAATTCAAATAACAAAAGAAAATCTAGAACAGTCACCAAGTTTTTTTTTTTAAATGCTTCCCGTTCATTGAAAAATGCTTTTTCAACTTTAGCGTTTTGCTTCAGAAGAGTAATTAAAAAAGCGATGATAGAATCTTCACTCAAGTTTCGATACATTCCCCACTACTGCTTATTTCCATATTTTCCGTGTAGAATATTATTTTTACTTTTGAACAAAGAAAGCCAACAATAAAATACGAATGCTTATATTGTTTTGAATCATTTCCAGAAAGTAGCACCCTGACAAATTATCTGATTTTTATTTTATTGTTTTAAATATGCTTTAAGGTTAATTAGTTACACTCCATTATGATACTAACGATGAGTTAATCAACGTTTGTTTCCCAAACGATTTCTTCCTATACATCTTACTAGTGCAAAATATATGCTAAAATATTTCTCTGTTTTTGGATTGAGTTAGATATGAAGACACTTTCATTTGAACTGCTTTAATTAGCCGAAATTTGCAAATATATTATCAAGTGCCAAACTTTCTGTCACCCTCTATCACTGTATGTTGTTTGACTCACAGCTCTTATTTCACGATCTATCTATTACTCTCAATTCCGTTACTCTCTTTCTCTCTTTCTGTTTATTCAATAGTTGGATGCAATAAAATAAGGAAATATTGAAACGATTGAAATAGTCCATTATAATTAAAAGGAAATATCATCACACGTAGTACTATTATTGGAATCGACGAAAGTGATATAGAGAGAGGGTACATGTAGCGAGCATAATGATGCTAATGATTGTCATTATATTTGTATATTTAATGGCTTTGTAACACTTTTTCTTGACACAAAAAATCGAACCTGACATCTATGGGTGATCCAACGCGTTACATTTTCTAGTCTTATTATAATGCTGTAATTTTATACCAACAAAGGAATACAAAGTGTATATATATATATATATATATATATATATATATATATATATATATATATATATATATATATATATATATATATATAGTTTGAAAAGTCACACGTGGAAGCGTTGCTGAAATGGCAATAATAAGGAGAATAGTTTTAAAAAGTATTTTGAAAACCTTGACAACGCAAATTATTTATGGTTTTTAAAATAAATTATTCATTTACTTTTAAAATGTGAGTACTTTCGAGGATATACACCCTTGTCAGAAGTATAAGCATATTTTTTTCTCTTCTTTTTTCGTTTAATCCTCCTTGATTGAGATATATTTATCGTAGTCAAGTTGAAATTTGTCTTGATGTTATCGACGATTAACGGAGATATGCCGCTGTATATATATATATATATATATATATATATATATATATATATATATATATATATATATATATATATATATATATATATATATATATATACGAGGCTTGTCTAAAATGTATCCGACCTTTATTTTTTCAGTGCTAAATAGATACGATAGGCCGGCGCCACTCTACACAGTGAAGAGAATACACCTTCATGCACATGTGTGAATTTTATCACTGCGTTCCTTTCGCGTTAGTCGCTTCCTGTCGGTCGCTGAACTAGGTGCTACACAACGTGTTCGTAGGATTACCAATTCTCTCAAGATAACTGAACGTGTTGAGCAAAGGTACTGCATCAAATCTTGTCAAATGCTTGGTGATTCTCAAAGAAAAACAATTCGTAAGATTCAGCAGGTGTTAAGAGAAGATGCGATGGGTTTAACACAAATAAAAGAAGTGATTCAACCGATTAATAAATGGCCGCACATCAGCGGAGAGTGATTACTGCTCTGGCAGGCCCCCCCCCCAAACCGCTCGGAATGCAGCTGTTCTTGAGATTGTGCGAAATTTGGTGATGGAAATTGCCCAAGAGGTCGGAGTGAGTAAAGACCTCGCACATGCAATTTTGCGTGATAATTTTAACATGTATTGAGTGGCTGCGAAATTTGTTCTCAAGTTGTTGTCGCAGGAACAAAAGGGCCCTCGTTTTCAAGTTGCCCAGGAGCTTTTGGCTACTGCCAACACTTATTCTGGGTATTTGAACACCGTGATAACTAGAGATGAGTCATGGGTATACGGGTATGACCGGAAATAAAAAAGACAGTCGTCTCAATGCAAGTATCCCGAGTCTCCAAGACCAAGAAAAGGCGCGACAGGTGCTAAGTAAAATCAAGGTAATGCTGACTGTCTTCTTTGATATCCGTGGAATTGTGCATCACGAATACGCACCGGAAGGACAAACAGTGACAAAGGATTACTATCAAAATGTTCTCCGGCGTCCCCGTGACGCAGTTCGGCACAAAAGACCAGACATGTGAACAGCGAAAAACTGGCAACTGCATCACGACAAAGCCCGGTTATTCATACCAATTTACTCAAGATATTTTGGCCAAACATGGAATTCCAGTCATTCGCCGACCTCCCTACTCTCCAGACATGGCTCCTTGCGACTTCTGGTTGTTTCGAAAATTGAAGACGCCACTGAAAGGTTCCCGTTTTGAGACTAGAGAAGAGATAATGTGGAACGCGACGGCAAAGATGAACACCATTCCAAAAGAAGACTTCCAGAGGTGTTTCCGGCAATGGATGGATCGGTAGACTAAATGTTTGCAAGCACAAGGGGCTACTTTGAAAAGGATTAGGGTCCCAACCCCATCAGGTATTTGAAATATTTTTTTCTGGCCGAAGGTCGGATACTTTTTATACAGGCCTCGTATGTATATATATATATATATATATATATATATATATATATATATACCGTTTTGTTTTTAAATTCCCGAAACAGTTTTTCATGATAAACTGCTGATGATCCCTTAAATAATGTTAAGACTAGCGTAAATTCTTGGAAGCAAACTAATAGAGTGACTGTAAAAAGTAAATTGACTTACAAGAAAAGTAATTTTCCACCGAAGGATTTGGGACTAAAAGTGTTTTTGTTTTTTTTCTTATCCATGTAGTTTGAATGGTTGAAAAACTTCCAGTACTATATATATATATATATATATATATATATATATATATATATATATATATATATATACATATATATATAATTTATTTTTCTATTTGAATTGTTTACCATATCTCCTTTTAATTTGTTCGAGCGACGAATGTATTATATATATAAAGTGGCGGACGAGTTATCTGTAAAAATACGGTTTCACTGGCTATTGAGCTTGTTAGGCAAGTGGTTAAGGCGACACCCACGATATGTAGTATATATTCGTAAGCACGGGGTTGAATGCTGTACAAATATAATGTTTCTCTTTATCATTTTTCTATGTTTCTCCCAACTAAATTGGTGAAGAAAGTCGTTCATTTTTGGGTATTGTCTATGTAAACACAGAGTGACAACAAGAAATCACAGTGTAGTGGTAACTCAGATATTCAGTGATGTAACACGAATGTTTTAAACGAATGTTTGTTCATGTTATTGGCAGTTGAGTTTCATTAATCCAAATCATAAAAACATATTTTTAAAAGAATTCACTTCTTGAATATCAACCATTGTTGGTTGGTTTTATTTATCTTCCTCCCACAAGGTAAGATGTGACACAAGGTGAGTCGCGTCTTTAATGGATGAACCACTTTCATACCCATCAAAGACAATGCATGCTTTTTTATATCTAGTTATGACATATCTGCGGTATTGGGCACATATCTCATCAAATGTGTAGCCTTTTCGCCATGGGTGGCGTTGAAGTAGTGCTCAACCATCTAATAGATACTGTGGATCTGAAAACTATGGACGTGATTGTACAGTTCCCATATTGCGTCTGCCAAAGCCGGTGTTTTGCCTCTCGCGGTAGCCCGAAAGAATACAAAGTGCAGGTGGGTAACCACAAAGCTCATACTGGAAATGTTCTTGCTGCTGCTGAGTTGAGTGTTCATTGGTAGATAGCACACACAGTCTCTGGAATAGGAGTTGTTGATCAGTCTCAATTACTTCATCTTTGCTTAGCAAAACATTTGACCCAAGTGTAATTGCCTGATCCTTTCTTTTTAAAGTGTACTCGCGGACATTTCCTCCAACAATTGAAGATATGATTGCCTTTCCTATGGAGTTTGCTCTGTCCACATTTACCTTTTTGCCTCCAGTTACTCAACTTTAAATGCTGCGAATGGACGGATCTTCCCTGAAAGGGTCATATATCTGGAGAAACGCAAGGAGCTTCCATGTATCCCTCACATCTCGCTCTTTTCTTGCTTAAGTAGCCTCCTGGTGTTAGTCACTAGTGCCATAACGAATACCTCCTAGTTGTTGCATTGTAAACTTGATTTTAGCGCACGCTGGCAGTGATAGCGCCCAAACTAATCGTTGAATTTCCTCCATTCTTCTGCCATGAATAGACCTCCAGACGTCTTCATGCTTCTCATTAGCACCTGCTCAATAAACAGATCAGTCGACAAGCCAGCCCAGTAGCGATCACTCCGCTTAATCACATGGAATCCTTCAGAAAAGTCCTGGTACACTTCAGGATGGCTTCTCGGCAGCCTCTCTATTCGCTGCAAGTACAAGTAGGCCGACTTTGCATATAGGATGTGTCCTGCTGCAGCGAATATTGGCAGAATTTTCCTTACAGCGTCAAGGTGCATTTGCCAGTTCTCGGTGCGCTCTGCCTTGATAAACAATTGTAGGATCGTCACCATATCAAAGTATTGAATCTACAATTTTGTTGTTCGCTGGTCAACCATCGCATCCTTCACATGGTTGATTCTCTGGGCAATCCTGGTTATAGACTCTGATGACAGAACATTAATCAATGTCTCAGTCCAATGAAGAAGACATTTCAATAGACCCTGAGCTTCTTTCAGGTCTTCATTTTGAGAAAATATATCTTCTGCATCAGTGTTGGGTTGATCATCCTCAGTGACATGTGAAACTGGCAAATCATAGGTTTTCGATAGCAAAATAGCATCAACTAAGACTTGAGCAAGAATGGCTCTTGCAATTGCTTTACCACTTAGAATGTACTTCACAGTTTTCAGCATACACAAGTTCAAAAAGTTATTGCAATCCAGAACCTGTCATCAAATGACCAATTGACCTCAGAGAGCTCATCTGTGTATTGAGCCCACCAAGTCGCAAGACAAATGATTTCAAAGAACTGGAACTAGGTTGTGACTCTACTATGATCATTGCTTTGTACGAAAGTGGTTGATCAAATGTTAGAATTGGTGTAATGTCCTCTGCCGTGTCTCTACGCACACGGTGACCTTCTATGCAATACACTCATCGTTACACTTGTCATTAAGTGGAATCTCTTTTTTGTTAGTGCTGCTATATTTATACCGTCTTTCGTGGATGTATTTCTTTTCATTCAGTCTTAAATACTCGAGTAGTATATATCTGCTGTTTTATTTGAATGCGTGTTAACTTCGCGTATTTTATATATCTTTGTTTATATGAAGTTAATTATGTGTACATGTTTATATATTTCAATATGTAACATTGATTCCTAAACTAATTAACCAATCATTATGAATTTTGAAACAGAGCTGCTAGACATAAGGGTGGATAATATGGATGTTATTCCGTCTGATTTAGTTTGATTCAAAGTGGATAAAGAGGGGATGGAATCCCTTCTTAAAATTTCAGATACCTCATTGAGAAATGTTTAACAATAGTTATTAGACATCAAGTAATAACTGTTGCCAACATTTTCTTTGACATATTTTAACGAGTTTAGAGGGAATAATACAGGCACAATCTCCCATTTGAAAATTAAAATATTTTAGATTTTCATTAAAATTGATTCACAGTCATTCGACACCAATTAAGCATGATACCTTGAATTTCAGTTTCTTCTTAAGGCCCATCAAGATTAGAATTCAAATTTTAGTTATTTTCTAGAATCGAAATCATGGAATGAGTTTTTAGCAACATTAGAATAAGAATTCTTAACATGACGTTTAGAAGCATAATATGTTGATTTTAATCTTAGCAAGTGAATATAAAAGTGGTATAAAACTGTTCTGTTCAGAGAATTAATTATACCCGTCCTGGGTCAGTTATTTTTCTAGAATGTATATAAACGTCTTATCAAGTTATAGTGTATATCTTACAGCGAGAACGGAGACCTCAGCTATTGTTCAAATATCTATATGTTCAATTAATTATAAGATTAATTAATCATTTGCAATAGGCAATATATTTAGACATGTTGATATGCCGTAAAACAAAGTTAAATCCCAATGAGATGGAAGGTGTCTGCACTAAATAAATAGCTTGCTAAACAAAAAAATAAAATTATAAAATTATATATAATATATAAAGATGATAAGATTTAGGCCTATTCTATTTAATGTACCGTATAACTCCCAATAGTAATAATAACAATAATTAGTAGTAGTAGTAGTAGTAGCAGTAGTAGCAGTAGTAGTAAAAGTAATCGGATCCTATATATTGTAATTGATATCTAGGCTGACTATAGAATCTTCTAAGCCGAGTTAAATGACAATCGGATCTGCCACGTTCGTTTATACTGTAAGAAAACTGGGAATTTGTTAAAGACGTCTACGAAAATATTTGATTTTGTGTAATGAATCTTTTACAAAGAATCATTTCGAATAGGTGTTGTGTTTCGCCATTAACTAAGTACAAAAATGTTGATGTGCCATAAAAAGACGAACAAAGCCAAATAAAAATTAGAAAGAAGAAAGACTGTATTAAAAAAGATTGCAGAAAGATGAGGATAATTATAAAAATGAACAAGATTTCGATGGCAAAACCAAACAATGGCGAATGGCGTCGAATTTGCAAGCAATAATCCAATGTCTTTCTCCTGAAGCCTGCGAATGGTAGACAATAGTTTTGATAGAACCACTTTGGCCAAAGTAACCAGCCTTTCTGTCTCGCCTTTCTTTTCATTCAGTCGACTATAGTGTGCTTTTCTTGTTTCATCCTCTCTTCACCTTCTTCTATACGCGTCTCGTCTGACACTTTTTGTGTGTTCAAAAACTATTCAAAGGATCTGTCCCTCTTCCAGCATCTTGCATTCTCATCGTATTCTTGCATTCACCGTCGCCATTTTGTTCCCATTGATAACACATGTATTCTTCATCGAGTAAAAAGGCCCAGCTTTCTCCATTTCTTAAGTTACTTGCTTTTATCCGCTTGCTTTTGTTTTCTTCTGATTCTTACATAGCCTCGTTTTTCGAATCCTTTTCTTTTTTTACTTTACCATTTTAGGTTGGTCCATTTCCGACATTTTTTTTATTTGAAAACTTGAATAAAAAACCTTCCATTTTGTTACCCATTAGCCATTGTAATCATCTTCTAAAAACACAAACAAACAGATAAATGCTATACGTTGTCTAATGTTCTGCGGCGATTTGTTATTTTTCATATTATTTGATTCGCTTGTCAAGCCCTTTCGTTTTGTGCACTGGATTTTTTTCACTATTGTCCCTAAATGTAGAGTTAAAATTAGGGTCTGAAGAGGCCACGACGAAAGAAAAGAGGCAAATATAAATACAAAGATAACAAAAGGAAATGCAAAAAAGAAAAGTTTGGGTTTGTCTGTCTGTTTGTGTTGACAATATTTCTGTTATTGTTGGAATAAAAGAAAACGAAAGGATTTAAAAAGAGGTACGAAAAACAAATTAAACGAATGATATAAAGTCGATAAATTAGAGCAAAATAAAAGAGACAAAGTGAAAAGCAGAAAAGAATGAAAATTAAAACATAAAATAGCAAAAAATAAAAAGTAAGAAGGAAACGGAAAACGACCAAGAGAAAGACAGAAACAAAGACGAACCGAAAGAAAATCGGAACAGAAACAAAATATGAAATGAAAGAGTGAAAAGAATTAAATGGAAAAGGAAGCGAAAAACCGAGAAAGAAAGAAAAAAAAGAAGAAAATAGAGCGAATAAAGACGTTACTCGGAAACAAAAAAGAAAACGAATAGGAATTACAAGCAAAAAACAATTTTAAAGATCACAAAAAAAGTGAAGACAAATTAGAAAACGAAATAAATAAAGTATAAATCACTAGAGACTGATTTTATCTTTGTATTCTTTTATTTAACTGGACCCGCGCACTCACATTTTCCTGATTCAAACGATCTAACATGAGCTCAATGAGTGACCCAACGCATCATATATATATATATATATATATATATAGAGAGAGAGAGAGAGAGAGATGGAGAGAGAGAGAAAGAGAGAGAGAGAGTAGAAGAGAGAGAGAGAGAGAAGAAGAAGAAGAAGAAGAGAGAGAGAAGAAGAGAGAGAAAGAGAGGGATACATAAGAACCTAACAAATATTATTATAAACTGAACATATTTATTTGTTTAATTTCTTTTCTTAATATTATCAACTAAGAATTACATTTTCCATAAACTTAGGCTTTTCAAAAATGGATTCTTTTCTTATCAGAGCGATAAGACGTCATGTGAATTTATCAAACGATGCTTCAAATAGTAAAAAACTATGTTTTTTTTAAATTGAAAAAAATATATATATATAAAAATTTTGAACGATTTTTTAAGAGTTATTTTTTCATACAACAGAATATTTTTTTCTCTTGAAACAAACTTTCAAATTATTGGATTTTTCTTCAGTTTAGCGTTCATGTTCCACGGTTAAGCGATATTACAAATGATAAATAAGTTGTAAACAGAGGACCGAAATATCGGTATATATGCATCATGAGAATAAACACAGGTTAAAATTAGGTACGCAAACATCAAACATGTTGCTCAACCTTTCCCATGTTTGTGTATGGGTCAAGGGACTCGTTAGGTGAACAATCTCAAATACAGAAGTGGGCAGTCACTGAAGCGGACAAGGCGGTTAAAAATATTAAATTGAATTTAAACTGAATTGAAATTGGATAAACGAAAATACTGCTAAGCGTTATGTCTAGAATTTTTATTCCAATTTTGATCAACATTCATTATATGATTTTGATTATAGAAAATGTCTAAAATGTAAGCCTTAAACGTAATAAGTCTAAAAACGAAATTTAAATTCATAGATTTATTTACTTAATTGGTGTCTTGTAACTATGTATCAAATTTAATACAAATCATAAATACTTAAATTTTCAAATGGGAGGTTGTGCTCATATTATGGCCCTTAAAAATCCTTTAAAATACTCCCAAGAAACTGAAATTTGAAGAATATTTATTAATTGATGTATAATACCTATTGTTAAAATTTCACAAAAATCGAAGGTATTAGAATTATCACGAAAGGAATACCATCCCCACTTTGCTTCCCTTCGCCTGAAACTAAATTACATTAAATAGAGGCTACCCTTACTCCTAGTAGCAGTGTTCAAAAATGTATATTGATCGATTAATTAGTTTAGGAGTTAATCTTGTACATAAAAATATATAAATCTATAAATATACATAACTTTATATATACGTAAGTAATTTAATTTTCATTGATGATCTGTTTGCATTTCTTATCTATATTGATATATTAACGAAATATTCAAACAAAATCATATAATTACGTCAGTAATTTAATTTTTCATATATTAATGATCTCATGATATGATTTTGAAGATCATTGGAAAAGGTTGAAAAACGCTAGCGTGGATTCCATGTGCTTCAGACTTCAACTATTATTTTATAGACCTATTAGAGACAAAGGATTTAATGGTTGGAGAAAGATTTGATTGTTGAGAAGACATTTTCAGATATTACACAGCTAATAAGCTTCTAAAGCAAACCTATGTCTCAAACCCTATCAGAAGTGTTTAATATGCTAGGAGCTATCGCTCTAAAAACAAAGTCCGTGTCCATTCATTCAGATCCTATGCGATATAACAATCAGCACGTCAGCTGTTTACATTGCAGGACGAATCTATATCGCTTTTCTGTAAGTATATTACATTTGCTGAGGTGATTGACAACTTCTTCGTTTATCACAGATTCAAAGAACTGACTCATGACACATGACGGTCTATATTGAGATGCAGAAGACCGATCTCCAGTATTTTAAAATGCAAAGCAAGCCGACGCATTTTTCTAAAGAAAATGGAAAGAGTTTATCCTTTAACCAACGATTGAACATCTTTGTAAGGATGGGTGGTTTTTCCGGCTGCAGATCGTATCGCAAAATAACTACAATTGTCTATGGATCAGTTGCCTTGCAAGCATCTACGTTCTTGATAAGTTTAGCAACATTCTGTGCAAATATTTAGATGTCGAATATGTTTTCTGTGACAGAGGGACATTTTGAAAGTAGTTGTCCCTGATCGTAAAGGGTGGAACTTATGTAAAAAAATCTTTGCAAAAGGCTTAATATTATCACTTGCTGAGATCACATTTGGTTGATTAAGGATGGTTGGAATTGATGTCTTACATCTGTTCAGGACTGCGTGTTATTCTCCAAATACCATGGGTGCCAAGCCTCTGATCAGCAACTCTGAATTTAACCGTAAGACATAGAACTCTTCGCATTTTCTATAACTTTTTTCGAACGGTTGAGAGCAGTTTTAAATCTGTTTTGTTTAAAGCAATTGAATAGGTAGTGTATCGGAGGAATAGCAGCAACACACTCATGGGTGAACCTAGGCTGGCTTTTTTGTATCTTCTATATTTTATAGAGTGTATAGGAAGTCCCAGTGAAATCAGATATATCAGAGGAGACACACGAGACATTTCCTTCTTAAATGGGGCGTAGGGGATTTCAGTGATGAAATATCTTAAACTGTTTCAATCACCCATTTAGTACCAATACGCGTTCGATGGAAAGAGACGTTAACTGTCTTTTGGAACTTACATTTGATCTTACTTGAGACAACTAAGAGGTCAGAGGATGTTAGAGGAGATAGAACAGTAGATGTGCACTGTTTAGGTCATGTTGTCAGAAAAAAAACAAGAAGGCTTGCAAGATATCCATCAGCATCAGGTAGGCAAGTGGCTTTCTCGACAATCTAAATGAGCTGATCTGCCCGGAAAAATTAACTTTTTGTTCATCATCAGTCTTATTAGAGTGAACTAACTATTCGACATTGTGAACTTTGACATGAATGTTAGAATACGATTGAACCGAGTGGATCTTGTCGCTCTTCTTCAGAAAGGTTACCTTATGTAACAATTTTCGATAAAATATTTTTATTAAGTAAGCAATTTTTAATGTAAAAATCCAAAATATATATTTTTTAATTCTCTAATTTTCCAGTGGATGTGACGTGCCGAATTTGAGAAATCCAGCTGAGACGGGTATTTCGATTAGTGTAAATATAAAGTTTAGACTTCCACATACATGCGTTTCGTCTTTTCAATACCCATCATTGTGGCTACCTGTGAGCGTATCAATAACAAGACTTGCCTGCTGCTGTAATCAGAAGATATATATATATATATATATATATATATATATATATATATATATATATATATATATATATATATATATCTTTTAAATGATTTGTTGTATTTATTTGTTTACTTTTTTACGAAAGTGTTGCCATAGAAAATACAATTCTTTTTACGGAAGAATCTTGCGTCACTTAGACTTACACCGTCTTTCATCCAACAATACTTATACATATACAGATACTGTTTGACTAGTATTATCTATCCGCATAAAACGGCAATTTAAATATGTACAGCTAAAAAAATGACATTGTATTTTCTTTGTCTATTATATCAAACGGACCGTTAAAGAAGTTTGATGTGTAAAATATAATAAGCGGATGATTCTTTATTATTATTCTATTGTGAATGACGTTACCCCAGTTTGAGGTTTTGAACTCCCACTTATACGTCTATTAAACACACAAACATTAAATATTTCAACTGAAACATCTAGTCATGAAATTCGTTTTATTCTCGCACAACACGACTAGAAATAGCTTGACATTTTCATACCTAATCTGCCATACAGAATCTCAGGTGTTAGAATCAACTTAGAATAAACTCATCGAGAAACCTAAACCCGCGCATTATTTAACAAGTACGTGTGTAAATAGAACACATAAGAGGTATATTAAAGGCGCGTTCGGTGTGCGCATTTCTACATAAGCCGATTCGGTCACATCAGCTGATTACTACATATGGTTTTGTTTTGATGTCGCGGGTTATGTTGTTTTCTTTTACACATCAGATTGCCTCTTTAGTTTTCATTAAAATTGGAAACTTTCTGGTGAACAATACTCTCGGTTACGCTCAATGTAGCACATGATCAAGGGTGTGTAATAATTGTATGAACGCGCGATTGAAAAGCATTGTGACAAGCTTAGTTACAGGTACGGGTGCATGCGAAGTAATACGATAAAAAAAGTCATCTTAAATTGCAAATGTCACACGGGAATTGACTGAGTAATAAAATAGATGTTCAAAATCCAGTTTTGATACCAAAGAAAACAATGGTGGAACAAACGATTTGAGATTGCAGTAAACTTTTGTTCACTGTGACAGAGAAACAAAGATATTTTCTTTTCTTCCATAATCAAATCACTTTTCTAGTAACAGAATTCCCCGCTCAACGTTTCGCCCAAATAGGCTTTGTCAAGAGCGAACGAAAAAATGCAAAAAATGAGAAAAGACGTTCGCTCTTGACAAAGCCCATTTGGAAGTAAGGTTCATATTATATTCCAATAACCATGGTTTAATTTTATTATTTTCATTTTTTTCACATTTCCTAAAAACATAACATTTCTGTGAGATATATTTTTTACGATCCGTTTCATTTGTCTTGGGCCAAACAACGTTTTTATGTCAATATCGTCTCTGCAACATTACAAAATCATCAGAAAAATTCACAAAGAGTAAAAAGTCTGTAAATATATATATATATATATATATATATATATATATATATATATATTTATATATACTAACTGTCCCTACCAGGTGAAACCCTGGAGTTACGTTTATGTTGTGTTAAAAACGCATGAGAAATAGCAAAGCCAGAAAAATAGAATTTCACTAAGTGATTAATTACAATGGCTGACTTGTTTTCTCAGAAACAGAAAAGCATCCTATTTGATATAAGTTAATAAGTAAAGTATGTACTGTAAATAAATTATTTGTTGTAAGTACAATATTTTTTTATTTCACAGAGTTCTTCAGTTAAATAGCTTACTTTTTTTACAGAGAAAACGGAATGCATTATTATTTTTTCGCCACCTCTTCTGAGTGAGGACAGAAAAGATACTAGACTTTGATCGCAGACCGTAAGGCCGGGAATCTACAGGATAAGGATCACTTTATTAAACAAGATGCAGTCTGTACGTGTTTAGAAATGAATTGACAATTTCGCGTATCTCTCGCAGAAAAATTGTTGAGACCTTATTCTGGACAGACAAATGTATTTTTGATTAGTTGCTATTTTTTAATCTTTAGGTAGTAACATTGTATTTACTTGTTTCTAATCAAAGTGGCACAATCAATACGAAAGTAACATGATGTTTGCGAGATATACCAATAACTACAATATGGAATGTATGTTTCGGTGACACCGGTTTGTCTTAAACGGCTTCTAAATTACTTGTCTCTCCACGATTAGGACAAAGTTAAATACAACATAAGTTTTTGATGTGCAAGAAACAAAAAACGGAAACAGAAATTATACTTTCCTTTGATTCCAGCACGGAATGCAAGCGATCAACACGGGAAAGATCACTTAAGTGAACAATATGTGCATTTTCGACGTGTTAAAAAATAAATCGAAAGTTTACACAATTTTTGATCATGTTTTGGACAATTCTCGTTCTGATTTTTTTCGTCAATTTTAAAAATTAATTATTTACTTACTCTTGGGCAAAGTGATATAATAAATACAAAAAATGTATGTTTGGCGAAATATATTACCAGTAATTGTTTTAGAGTGGAAGGTTGTTTTTTATGACACCGGTTCTCGCTCAGCATCTAACACACACTAATTAATGTATGCGCAGAATCATTTGCTATCACAACAATCCGAAACTGCTTAACTGCTTTCTGCTAGACAACTAATGCTTGTACACCAAACAATGTACACATACAAAACAATTACTACTACTACTACTACTACTACCAAATTGTCTTTAATACTGGAGGAAATATGATATTATCCGTTTTCTCTGAAGCCTTAAACCTTTGCGAATTATGTGAAAGTTTCTGACGAATGTAAATAAAAATGTTATATATGTTGAACAAATGACTGTATATGCATTAGTTTGTCGGGCGGAATAAAAGTTGAATTATACGTACCATAAGAATAAGCGAATATTTACAGAATTCCGAATTGTAAATGAATTTTAGATATCAAATTATTTTACCTATTCATATGATAAACAAGTATTATCAAAATGACTAATTAATATTTATTTAAAATTAATATAATTAGTTATCTGAAAGTTTGTATATATAAATAAATGTAAAGAAAAAGTTATCTTATGTTACCGACGTAAGCAACCAATGCCATGAAGGTGAGTAGTAAAAATAGCTCCAGGAGAACAATATTCAGTGCCGGAATAAGTATTTTTGAATGAAACTAAAGCAGAATATGCTTTTCCAAAAGAATATGGTCCAAAGAAAAATATGAATGTTTCAGAAAGAAATATGGATGTTGTACGACAGGGACTATCGGTGAGAGACACTGGGCATCGTACTGGCTTCTCTTTTGAGTGTGAAAATACTAAACATTTAATATATCCTAAGGGGTTGAAATTAAACTGTAAACACACGCGAACACAAGTTACATTTCTTGATTTGGATATAAAAATTGAAGATAAAATATTTATATATAAACTGTTTGATAAAAGAAATTCCTTCCCTTTTCATATCGTACGTATGAAACATAAAGATAGTACCTGCCCTGTGTATATTTTTTTACGGGAGCATTATGTCCGAATTTCTGAGAATTGCTCGTGTTACCTTCAAATTAGATTTTATACCTCTAATTTCTGCCTTAATAATAAGAATGATTAAACAAGATGGCGATCAAAATAAAATATTTACACAATTAAATAAGGCAATTACTCGCCATCCTGACGCTTTTAAGTTATATCAAATTAATCAAAGTAAATTGATATAGCAAATCCAGAACTATCAAAAAATATAATGTAGAATATGTATAAACGTATATATATATATATAACATGTAGTTTATATTTATAAAAAAACATGTAAATATATATATTTCATTTTAAAATATTTTTAATATGAAACTAAATATAATAAAATAATACAAATACATAAAACTATAAATCACCTAAAAACTAGTTTAATAGATTCGTTCGAACACTTTAAAATACAGCAACATTTTTGTAAATAACGGATACATTTTCTTAGACACAGAAGAACAACACAGTTAAGGAGGAATTATTTTAATAACAAAATAAGTTAGCAAAATATTAATCAAGAAAAAAACTTAGATCTAACATACGTAACGTTTTGTTCTTGTCTTTTAAGGGAAGTGGAGTCTGATCAACTCTGCTGGGAAGCAATGAAATAAAATACTGTTTTGTTTTTAAATTACATAAACAGATGTCATGGTAAACTACTGATGATCCCTTAAATAATGTTAAGTCTAGCGTAAATTCTTCGAAGCAAACTAATATAGTTACTATGAAAAGTAAATTGATTTACAAGAAATGTAGTTTTCCACCGAAGCATTTTGGGCTAAAGTGTTTTGTTTTTGTTTTTTTCCATATAATTTTAATGGTTGAAAAACTTCCGAGACTATATATATATATATATATATATATATATATATATATATATATATATTAGATATTTACATATATTTATATATATGTTGGATATTAAACTCTTTCATGATATGTCTAAATTTAAATGTATACATTATATCTTTTAATCTCATATCTTTGTTTTGATATATATATATATATATATATATATATATATATATATATATATATATATATATATATATATGATAATTTTATTTACACAGACATGTACAAAATCTGCGACACTGGCATGTCGATGTTATCGATCAACAGTTACTATAAACTGAGATCTCATCAGGAAGAGTTAGAATCCGATCTTAACTTCAGATCATATTTGGAGAGAATGAAATGGAGGGATAGAGAAAGAGAAGAAGAAAAGAAATTTAACATTTCAAAAATTGAGGCTGTTAAAAAATTAAAAATTAAAAATCTAAAAAACTAAAAAATTAAAAAATCTAAAAAACAAAAACAAAAAATCTAAAATCTAAAACAAACAGGGCAAATAAATGAATAAATAAATAAATAAATTAAAATATAAGGTGGAAGGGCGGCATATAATGAAGGGAGGGGTGATGGGAAGGAAGACAAATAAAGATCGAGAGAGAAGAGATAGGAAATATGAAAATATAAAAAATAGGAAGGAGGGAGGTAGACATGCACGAATCAAGTGTAAAAAAAAACAGACAGTTATTTTAAAGCCGAGTTTATAAATGTATTTTTCAAGTGAATTATAATATTGTGTATATGTGTGTATGCGTGCGTGCGGGCAAACCGATCAGACGCGTGTAATTTGTGTGGTGGTGGGGCGGTGATCAAATGTGTCGCCAATTCTGGATTTATATTGTCTTTATAATTTGTCTAGAGTTTATTATCTTATCATGAATAAATTGATAGATCGAATAAATATATTCGTTAAGTATATACACATACACCCCCCACACACACCCACACACACATATATATATATATATATATATATATATATATATATATATATATATATATATATATATATATATATATATATGTGTGTGGGGGGTGCGTGTGTTAACGAACCAGTTGCATTATTTAACAATAAATAACGACATATAACAGAGGAAGAGGAAAGCCCCTCCTAGATGTTCTTCCGATGCGTCGCCATGAGCTGGTCTCCTGGAAGGAGTTTACCATAACACGACGATTTTAAGGAGGATGTAGTATAGTCGCGTTTCCGGTCTAACATCTTTAATATTTTATAGAGACAAAAACACACTTTCGTCAGAGTAACGGATGGCTTTATCTGGTACAGAGAGTCTGCATTTGTTTTTTTCCTACTTGGTTAACTGGAATCTGTCTCGAGACGAACCGATAATTTAATACGTTTTTTTTTATATATTAATTTAATACTGACAGTGGTTACAGGGGTGTACGGTGTAGACAATGTGCCTTCTTGTAAAATTGTCGGAACTGTTTAATAACTTTCACTATGGGATACGTGGTCGCTTTTAATATTACATAATTCTAAAAAATATCGGAGAAACAAACGCCAGTACTTTAATGAAGTAGGTAAAATGATCGTGACTTTCAGATTTATTAGAACGTTGATAAACTCGCGACGTCAAGCCACACTGATGAGTCCTAAACAACGTAACAACTGTCTGTATGTCTGCATATATATATATATATATATATATATATATATATATATATATATATTGTCATCCACAGACAGTTTCGCTGCATGGCTAGAAAAATACTTTAACCTGTTATGGAAAATGAAAAAGGAAAACCGAAAGAATATTTATGTGTTCATCAACGTTGCGTCTTTATTGTCAAACTTCCTCGGGATTATTTGTTTGAAGAAAAAAACTATACACGTAACCTGTTATAGTTATTAAAAAGACATGTACTCTATTAAGTCATTTATTGAGCTCGGGTTTTATTTTTTGAATCAGAAAATAGTGAGATTGCAAAGCCAGTCAAAAAACTGAAGGAAAAATCCAAAATTAGTTCCCCTTTATCTCTCTCTCTCTCTCTCTCTCTCTCTCTCTCTCTCTCTCTCTCTCTGTGTTTATCTTTCTTTTTTCTCTTACAGCTACGGATTAAATAGTATCAATACTGTAGAGATAGTCCCTTTTATTTCTAATAACAATTCAATTCATATGATGTGATTTCTGTATTACCTTCGACTGCTAATAAACAGAGAGAAGCAGAAGCAATATTTTTAGTACAACTTGTTTTTTCGTTCGTCTCTTTTTATTTTGTTAGACTCTTCTGTGAATAAACTGAATCCATGATATTTGTTTCGTATTGTTGTTTTACTTGTTCCTCTATTATTGTTACATTTCGTACCAACTTGTTGACTTCCTCCTATCAATCAGAGAATTTCGTATATATCAGCTTTAAATTCACAAAATGACGCTTCTAAATAGGTTTAAAATATCGGGCATGACACAAGAAACCTTTCTAAAGACTTTGATGTGTCTCATTAATTCAAGATCACTTCCACGAAATGAACTTACCGACGAACTTACCGCACTTGCACCCCAACGTAAATTCCCACGACCAACCCTGACTAGCAATAAAATCCAACCCTTTTCTCTATAGAGGTCCCTCGATGCTGAAAGATGTTCTACTCTAATAACTTATATCCTCGGACATCTTGCCTTTGGAATTCACTCCCTGTTCCCTGTTTCACCGATCGTACCAACATACAGAAATCTAAATGCAAGGTGAAGAAATATCTTTCTAACCAGTTCCCCACCCAGGTTGTCACCTGACCACTAACATAGTAGTCCCTTACGCTTCTGAGGAAGATGTTTTGTTTTGGGTGAATAAACTGTTACAATAAATATAGTTTAGGATGAAAGTGATTTGTTTTATAATTTCTTTAACACAAAACGATATAACTTTGAGAAAAAATGTGCTGTTCTCTCTCCCCATCCTCTTTTCATCTCTCTCTTTCACACACACACGCAACATGTTAGACTACAATAGATCATTTTTTTAAATGAGCTTAATACATATAAATACGTAGAAGTTTGCTGTAACCGTTGTAGTAAACCTCTGCGTATTTATTTATAATTAAAGATTTTATTACGCCAACCGATATAAGTTATATATATATATATATATATATATATATATATATATTGTTTATTATCTATGTACGTATACGTTTCGTCCTTTTTACTCATCAGCATAGAGATATGACTATTCACTACCGGCCATGCGATTCGAAACCGTGGACTCCGATTATTTTGCAACTCAAATTCCGACGCCCCGAACCACTCGGCCAATGTTGAACAGAATAAACAGTGATAATGTTAACAATTGATCTGGCGGCTTGACGTCATAACAGCGTTCTACTTAATGAAAGAACGCACTCTACTATCCCAAAATTGTTATATCGTATACATTAAAATAACTAATAGTATCTAAATAAACATAATACAATCTCATTAAAAACAACATGCATTTGTTTTTAATCATGTTTTTGTCATTTGATCATAACATATTTTAGGCAGCTTTTTTGGTCTTTGTAACCAAATGACGGTGAATCCTTACTAACGCAATTCCCGCGTTCATGTATCAGATTCAAGAGAAATATCGCTGTACGTTTCTGCCCGTCGATACCTTAACATACACAGTATAAAACGTTCCATCACCGCTGCTTATCTGGCCACTGACCATATCCGGGCAGTTCTTTGTCGACGAGACATATCGGAACTTTTGTGGACCGACTCTAAGCTTATTCCTTCAACAATGGCAAGAAGTCTTAACCCTTAGTGTAATACGAGCTTTCTTCTTAAAGGCATTCTCAAAAGCCTTCTATAATGGCTTTCCTACTCAAATGGATCTTTCACTAACAAAACCGGCTTTTTACAAAGTGTGTATCCTGCTCTTTTGTCCGTGTTATAATAACCAGTGCATCCCATTAGGTTTTTACTATGCGGCAAACGAGAGATCGCTGGTCGACTTAATAGACGAAGATAGAGAAGTACGCTAGTAAATACAGACACGAGGGGAAAACAGACACTTGCTCCTTGTTCAGTACAAAGGGCGTATTTAACGTCTTCCTGGACGCTGGTGAAAGCAAAAAAGCACTTACGTCAATTCGATAAAAGGTCGGCGAAAAAAGAGAGAGAGAGAGTAGATAAAAAAAGTGAACATGAACGTGTATTTGTAAGATGCGTCTATTTAATTTGCGCGTTTTGCGATTAAAATTCTATTCAAAACTCAAGCGTGACAGACCGACAAAATTATAGTTCAAATTTAAGCGCCACACACCGATAGCCATCTTATTCCAACCTTTAGTATGACAGACCGGTAAAAAAGAGTTATTTAAACTTAAGCGTGACAGACCAACGTAAATAATATTTGAAACTTACACGTACCAGATCAAAGAAATTTTTTTCAAATTGGTATGACAGACCGACAGACAGACGAAGTCTACTATCGACATGATGTGTTAAAGACGCGTATTCTTAAGATACGCCCATTAAATATTCGCATTTAGCGATAAAATTAATGTTTCAAAGTGAAGCGTGACGGACGTATGAAACTACCCACCAATCAAACCGGCCGATTGATTCACAAATGTAGAACACATTTACAAACGTAAATGACTGAAAAGTAGCACTGGTTGTCTTTCTCGTTGTTACCGGTCGTACATAAGTTGCCGTCCAGAATTAAGAATGGACAAATACGAACGGACGTATAAGCAAACTAAAGAAAGAGAACATTAAAAAAAAAAAGAAACGCTAGAGACAGAAGATGGAAAAAAACAGTGAAAAGGCAACGGAAAAAACAAACTTAGCCGGTGATGGACATAAAAAGGAAAGTGACTTTAAAACTGTGGCGCAAACTTTTCGTACAAAACATTAAATGGGCGGCTCGCTGTAATTGCGTCTTATGAAATGGGTGGCACGTTGTTGTATTTTGTATATACAATACCGGTGCCATTGTTCTCATATACATCTAGACAACAACGTATCTTATACAGTGGCTTCATTTTGTTGCTCTCTTTTACGACATATAAACCCTTTAGAAATTATTTAATGCTGATAAATTTTACCTGTTGAAAACAATATATTTTGTTTGTGTTACGGCATATCAACCCTTTCCATGTTATTTAATGCTGAACACACAATGTTTATTATTTCTCTGTTTATTAGCAGTCAAAGATAACATATTTATTTGTTTTGCTTGTTGCCTCCTTTTATTATTATCATTATTATTATTATTATTATTATTATTATTATTATTATTATTATTATTATTATTATTATTATTATTATTATCTACTAGGAGTTCTCACACATGGCGTCATGATAATCACCAGTGGTGCTCCCTGGAGTCTGAGTGACAACAAGTTTCTCCAGGTTTCCAGTTATCTCCACTTCTTTCGATAACTACTGATAATGAATTTGCGTTATCACAACAGACGCTTACCATCGATTTCTCGTTGGCAACGACCATTGGCCTTCTCTGGAATTTGAGATGGCAATAAGCCTCTCCAATGTACCAGTACTTTCTGCACTCTTCCATCAGAGGTCTGGTTAGTGCTATCCCTCCTCGGTCTTTCCATAATCGGATTATTATTTACTCTCTAGGAGTTATCACACTGGTCATCGTCAGTTATCGTCCACTGCCGACAACCTGTGGTATTCCCTGGAGTCTGAGTGACAACAAGTCTCATTAGACTTCCAGTATGCCCCACCTCTTTACGTTCATCACCGCTGATGACCTTGCGGTAATCGCAACAGCCACCTACCAACGATTTCCCGCTGATAAGGGCCATTGGTCCCCTGTGGGGCCCGAGTGGCAACAAGCCTCCCCAAGGTCCCAGAGCTGTCCGCGCTCTTCCAGTGAAGGTCTGGTTTGCGCTTTCCCTTCTCGACCCTCTGTCCATAATTTTCGTGGCGTCAGCCTATGCTTGCGTCGCTCTCGTGCGGTTGTATTTTCTCCGGTTCTGCTGTCTTGTGCTTCCATGTGTTTGTTCTCCATTCGTTGCTTATGTGGGTTTGTTTCCGCATTCGAGGACATTTCTCAGGATTGTAGCTGTTTTGATCAGTACTGTCATTTGTATGGTCTTAGTTATCCCTTTGATTCCTATTTCTTCTAGTCTTTTCTCCATGTTTTTGGATGCTGTTCCTAGTGCTCCTATGATTATTGGTGTTATACTGACTTTCTTCATGTTCCATATTCCTTTCAATTCTCTGGCAAGTTCAGTATATTTGCTTCTTTTTTCCGTCTCTTTGATCTTCACTCTGTGGTCTGCTGGAACGGCAAAGTCCACGATTTTGCAGGATTTTTCTTTCTTGTTGATTATTATCATATCCGGTCTCCTTGCTGTTATGGGTTTTTCTGTTTGTACATTCATATCCCATAGGATTTTGTGTTTTTCGTTTTCTAGTACAGTTTCTGGTTTGTGTTTGTACCGTTTTTTTGCATATTCGAAATTCAGTTGTTTGCACATTTCCTGGTGTACTTCTTTCCCCACGCTGTCATGTCTGTTCTTGTATTCCCTTTGTGCTAGCTTGCTGCATTCACTTATTATATGATTTATCGTTTCGTCTCTTTGTCCACACAATCGGCATTAGCTATTTTCCTGGGTTTTATCTATCTTTGCTTTAATAAGGTTTGTCCTAATCGCATTGTTCTGTGCGGCCGTCAGCAGAGATTCCGTTTCTCTGTTCAAGTGTCCTTTTCTTAGCCATGCCCAGCTGTTTTCATTGGCTTCATCGCTTGTGAGTCTTATAAAGCGTCCATGTAGTTGTTTTTCTTCCCACTTTTCCTTTCTTGTCTTTTTGTTTCTGGGTTCAGTGCTTCCGGAGTTGTTTGTTGGGCTGGTGTCTCTTGCTGTGGTGATCAGTCTTTCCGTGTTCTGGGTTACATATTTCTCCAGCTCTTTTTTCGTGTCTTCCACACAGTCTTCTATACTTACCAGTCCTCTACCTCCTTCATTTCTTTTCATGTAGAGTCTGTCCGTATCGTCTTTATTATTATTATTATTATTATTATTATTATTATTATTATTATTATTATTATTATTATTATTATTATTATTATTATTATTATTATTATTATTTATACTCAGTAGGAGTTCTCACGCAGGTCATCATCAAAGATTTTTCACTGATAATTACCGGTGGTGTTCCCTGGGGTCTGAATGACAACAAACCTCCCCAGATTTCCAGTAATACCCTACCTCTTTTTAATAACTATTGCAAATGACTTTGCGGTATCGCAACAGCTGGTTATCATTGATTTCTCGGTTGGAACGACCATTGGTCTCTGATAGGATTTGGGTGGCAATAAGCCTCCCCAAGGTCCACGTACTCTCCGCACTCTTACAGTAAAGGTCTTGTTAGAGCTCTCCCTCCTCGATCTTCTTATCCTCCTTGACCCTTTACGACTATTGTGTGTGGTATCAGTCGGGGCTGGTGCCATCAATTTTTTTTTTTGGGGGGGGGGGCAGTGTTTATAAATTTTTTTGCAGTTTACGTTCTTTGGATTCATGTGGTAGTGTTCTTCCTGTAGTTTTGTTTTCTTTCTATTGTAACTTCAATGTGACTGATTACCGTTCATAGTTTATGCGACTTGGTTTCCGCATTCGAGGATTTTCTTTAAGACTGCAGCTGTTTTCATCATTGCCGTCCATTGTATGGTCTCAGTGATCCCTTTGATTTCAATTTATCCCATTCTTTTATCCAGGTTTTGGGACTGCTCCCTAGTGCTCCTACGATTATTGGTATAGTATTGACTTTCTACATGTTCCATATCTTTTTCAATTATCTGAAAGGTTTCGTGTATTTGCTTTGGTTTGATGTATCTGTGATCTGCTAGAAAGGCAAAATCTACGATTTGGCAACATTTTTCCTTCTTTGTTGACTATTATGAGATCCGATCCCCTTGCTTGTATGGGTTTATTTGTTTGCATCTCCATGTCCCAGAGGATTTTGTAATTTTCATTTTCCAGTACTGTCTCTGGTTTATGTTTGTAGCATTTGTCCTCGTGTTCGAGATGAAGTCGTTTGAATAATTCACAGTGTGCTGCTTTTCCCACGCAGTCGTGTCTGTTCTCGTATTCTTTTGAGGCAAGTTTTCTACATTCCCAACCGGCATATACTGTTTTCCTGGGTTTTATCTATTTTAGTTTTTTTATTATTTTTATTATTATTATTTGTACTGATTAGGAGTTCTCATACAGTTCATCATCAGTGATTGTTCATTGATAATCAGCAGTGGTGCTCCCTGGAGTCTGAGTGACAACAAGTCTACAAAGATCTCCAGTACTCTCCACCTCTTTTCGATAACTATTGCAAATGCGTTATCGCAACAGGCGCTTACTTTCCATTTCTCGCTAGCAACGACCATTGGTCTGCTCTAGGATTTGGATGACAATAAGAATCCCCAAATTACCAGTACCCCCTGCATTTTTCTAGTGGAGGTCTGCTTAGTTCTCACTCTTCTCGGACTTTCCATCCTCCTTGCCATTTAACAACTATTTTGTGTTATCAGCCTAGGCTGGTACCATCATTTATTTTTTGGGGGGTGGGGGTATTTTATTATTATGATTATTATTATTATTATTATTATTATTATTATTATTATTATTATTATTATTATTATTATTATTATTTACTAGCAGTTATCATACAGGCCGTCGTCACTGATTGCTCAGCGACAACAACCAGTGGTGATCCCTGGAGTCTGAGTGACAACCAACCTAACCAGATGTCTAGTAGTATCCACCTCTTTTCGATAACTACTGTAAATAACCTTGCGGTATCACAGCAGTCGCTTACCACTGGTCTTCTCTGGGATTTGGGTGGCAATAAGCCTACCCAAGGTTCCAGCACTTTCCGCATTCTTCCAGTGGAAGTTTGGTTTGTGATGTCTTTCTTTGGTCTTCTCATCCTATTTGTTATCATTATTATTATTATTAGTAGTAGTAGTAGTAGTAATAGTAGTAGTACTACTATTAGTATTAGTATTATTTCTGCTCACTAAGAGTTATCACACAAGTCATCGTCAGTGATTGCTATCCGACAACAACCGGTGGTGTTCACTGGAGTCTGAGTGACAACAAGCCTCCGCAGATTTCCAATACTCTCTACTTTTTTTCGATCACCACTGCAAGTTACCTTGCAGTATCGCAACAGCCGCCTACCATTGATTTCTCTCTGTCAACAACCATAAGCCTCCATAAGGTCTCATCACTCTCCGCATTCTTCCAGGTGAGATTTGGTTTGTGTTGTCCCTTCTCGGTCTTTCCATCTTCCTTGACTCTCTACGACTATTGTGTGTGGTGTCAGTCGAGGCGGTGCCATCATTTTTTTTTGGGGGGGGGGGGAGCTTATTATCTCTTTTGCAGTTTCTGTTACTTGGTTCGTGCGGTGGTGTTCTTCCTGTGTTTTTTTTTCTTCGTATTGTAACTTTCACGTGACTGGGTACCATTCATAGCTTATGCGGCTAGGTTTCCGTATTCGAGGATTTTCTTTAAGATTGCAGCTGTTTTGATCATTGCCGTCCTTTGTATGGTTTAAGTGATCCCTTTGATTCTAATTTCTCCCAGTCTTTTCTCTATGTTTTTTGGGGGCTGTTCCTAGTGTTCCTACGATTATTGGTATTATATTGACTTTATTCATGCTCCATATCTCTTTCAGTTCTCTGAAAAGTTCCGTGACTTACTCGGAGTTTTCACACGAATCATTTTCAGTCATTGCTCACTAGAATAACAAGTGGTGTTTCCTGGAGCTTGAGTAACAAAAAGTCTCCCTAGATTTTCAGTACTCTCCGCCTCTTTAGATAACCGTTGCAAATCACTTTGCGTTATCGCAACATCAGTTTACCATTAATTTCTCGCTGATGACCGCTGGCCTTCTCTAGAATTTGAGTTGCAATAAGCTTCCCCACGATTCTACTGGAGGTATGGATGGTGCTCTCCACTCTCGGTCTTTTCATCCTCCTTTAGCCTTCACAACCATTGTGTGTTTTACTAGTCAAGGCCGGTGCCACGATTATTTTTGTGACGTGGAGGAATCTGATTATAGGATTTCGGTCAGTTTCAGTTCTCTTGGTTCGTGAAATGATATTTCTATATTTCTACGACTTGACAGGTTATTTTCTTTCTTGTTGACCATTATAACGTTCGTTCACCTTGCATGTATGTTTGTACATTTGTTGGATTATGAGGGACCCTATATTGTAAAAGAGCGTTTAAGTTAGCTTGTGTGGATTATGACTGAAGTGAAATTCGCGAATTAAGTGCAGGTTGAGATGACCAGTTTTTTAAAGGTTAAATCTGATTCCCACGGTTGACTCGTACCCAAATTCATAACATGCTGACAGTGATTTGGCCGACATAACACATCTGGAGTCAAGGGTCAAAGATAGGACGATATTGAGTGCAGTGATCTGATTAGGTGACGCAGGACAAAGGACTGTGACGTCACTTGTTGTTTTCAAAGTGTGGGAATCTTAGTGGGACCGCCGTGGAACTCAAGGCGAGCAGGTGCCCAGGAATAATGATCTGGAAACTTTAAGTTTGAAACGAGAATCTTAGAGAGTTCGAGGCGAGAGGATGTCCAAAAGATGAGTCTGCACATGGGAGCTGAAGCGAGAAGATGTCCAAAGACTGACTCTGCGATGGAAGCTGAAGAGCGCGGATGTCTAAAATAATGGTCTAAACTTGTAAATGTGAGTCTCAAATGAGACGAAAATGAACGACTCCATCCATACTCCCATCCACATTTAGTCAGGAAGAGTAGTTAACTAAAGAAACCGAGAAACAAGCCACTGAAAGACGGCGACTCTCTCCCAGTCATTATCAGAAAAGACCAATAAACGACCTTTCCATAACCCTCTCGACATGTCTTCTGAGTTCCTTCCTTTGTCGTATCAAAGAGTTTTGATTCCCAAAGAACAGAGGCTCCAGGCCAGATGATCAAGCAAGCTACAAGACGAAGAAAAAGGTAAGGAGTTCTTAAGAAAACCCACGAATACGAAGATCACGGCTAGACGAAAAAATGCAAAACGAAACAGATTAAGAAGAATGTCAGGTAAATTGTGAACTATTGTATTAAAAAAACGTTTTGAGAAATCCACGTACACACACGGTTAAAAGAAAAAGAGTAGAAAAAAAGTTGCATGTAGTTTATATCATCGTATTATCAATAAGATGTATTCTAGGGGACGCACGCGCGAATAAATGTCCACTCACACACATTGATTCCCCATTGAGACTCCACAACCACATCGGCCCACTTATACTTTTTTTTCAATACTGTCTCCAGTTTGTGTTTATACCAGTTGTTTGTATGGTGAAAGTACAAACGTTTGCATAGTTTCCAGTGGATTGCCTTTCTCACGGAGTCTTGCTTCTTTCTGTATGTTTTCTGTACTAGTTTGCTGCATTCACATATTATGTAATCTTTCCTGTCGTCTCTTTGTTCACATAGTTTATATCTACTATCTTGCATCTGTGAGTGGCGATTCCGTTTTTCTATTTCAGTGTCCTTTCTGTAGTCATGCCCATATGTAATTATTGTAATTATCGTTATTATTATTATTATTATTATTAGTAGTAGTAGTAGTAGTAGTAGTAGTAGTAGTAGTAGTATAAATATTCCATGTCTTTTCATAAATGTATTTGTCTTATACTTGTACAATTATTAATATTAGTATTGTTATTATCATATTATTATAATAATAAGCGTTGTTGTTATTTCTAGTTGGTGGTGGTAGTGGTGTCAGAAGAAACCAACCATGTTTTTTTTTGTTTTTGTTTTTGTTTTGCTGTTATTTAATATTTGTTTTGTTGCCTCCCTCCTACCCCTTCTCCTCCTGCATTTTCCTTTTCTTTTTCTTCTTCGCTCGTTGAAGACGAAATTCTGCGTGTAATTATTTTCCAAAACAGCAGGCAACATATTTTCCTTAAATACATTGTAAAAATTACATTAAGTCGAGAAAGGGCTTTTCATTCGGGAAAAAGCCGTGAATATTCCATCATAGGATTATTCATTGCCGACAGCAATTGCATTGAAATTCGGAAGATATTTCCAACTGTGTTTACTAAATAAGAAGAGCCATTTCTTTATCTTTTCATCGTAATAAATGTGCACTATTTTGAAAAAGAAAAAAAACATACAGAAAGTAAATGGTTTTCAGTTTTTTTTTCTCGTTTCAGTTTTCGACAAAACGCGAATAATGAGAGTGAAACGTAAGTAATAATAGGTTTGATAATATGAAAATATGACGCGTTTTTCATTTCGCGGCGGAAGAGCTTTTCGCTTCTTTCACGCGTTTAGGAATGTAATTGTGATTTGTTATAGACGCACAACAGCCTCACAAGAATGGTAACCTGATGCCAGACACTACTGTCAGAACAAAGGTCACAAAAAATGAGCGTCTTTACGTTTCGAAATTAAATTACCCGAAAATGGGGTTTTAGAAACCTAAGCATGTGTTTGTTTTTTTAAATGTTTATTGTTTAGGTCAAAGATTGGCATCCATTCCTTAAGCTCTGCCTATATATATATATATATATATATATATATATATATATAATTAATCATAATTATTTGTTTTTGTTTTTTACATACTATACACTTCATCCTTTATGGGAATCGTCAATGTAGAGAATAAATTATTCACACCGGTCGCCGGACTCGAACCCTGGAACACGAGTCATATTTCAAACTCAAATTCCGAAGTCACGATATCGATATATATATATATATATATATATATATATATATATATGAAGATATATATATATATATAAGGATATATATATAAAGATATATACATATATATAAAGATATATATATAAAGATATATATATATATAGATATATATATGTAATAATATATATATATAAAAATATATATATATAAAGAGAGATATATATGAAGATATATATATATATATAAAGATATATATATAAAGATATATATATATATAAAGATATATATATATATATACATAAAGATATATACATATATAAAGATATATATATATATAAAGATATATATATATAAAGATATATATATATAAAGATATATATATATATAAAGATATATATATATATAAATATATATATATATATATAAAGATATATATATAAAGATATATATAAATATATATATATAAAGATATATATATAAAGATATATATATATATATGAAGATATATATATATGTATACAGATATATATATATATAAAGATATATATATAAGGATATATATATAAAGATATATATATACAGTTATATATATAAAGATATATATATAGATAAAGATATATATATATAAAGAGATATATATATATATATATAAAGATATATATATATATAGAAAGAGAGATAGAGAGAGTAATACATATATATATATATATATGTAATCAGAAAATAATATATATATATATATATATATATATATATATATATATATATATATATATATATATATATATGT
The DNA here is from genome assembly GCA_963556195.1 of Sepiola atlantica. NCBI lineage: Eukaryota > Metazoa > Mollusca > Cephalopoda > Sepiida > Sepiolidae > Sepiola > Sepiola atlantica. The sequence goes on along the minus strand of OY744520.1, from coordinate 147,207,719 downwards.
ATCGTATATAGTAAATGTCCCGATCATGTTTTAAAAACATTTCAATTCAAACAATTGTTCATGCTCATTTAAAAACATACATTCTTTTGATAATAAATATATTTTAAATAGGGCTTCATCAGTAATTGTTTTACCACCATAATGAAGCTCAAAACACGAACGCACACAACCGTCAACAAATCTAAATTGTTCATTTTCATTTCATTTTCAATTCTTTAGACCAATGGGAATTACTTTTAGTTATGTCTTTTTGCAGGTAAAAGTCAAAACTGCTATATTAAGGCAATTAAAAGACAACATTGGTATATAAAGAGAATTATGAACCTTATTTTTTTTTCAAAAGTCCCACTATCAAAATTCTATTAATCGGAATAATACAGACTACAAATCAATATAAAGAAATAATAATTAATGGGCAGCAACTACAATCATTAATTTAATCGTTAATCTTCCTATTTTATTCATTTTCCTCTTCCTTTTCATCTTTTTTTTTATTTTTCTCATTTTGTTCGCAAACTTTTTCAAATTATTTAGCATACGGTCTTATATATATATATATATATATATATATATATATATAGAGAGAGAGAGAGAGAGAGAGAGAGAGAGAGAGAGAGAGAGAGAAATATATATATAATATATATGTACATGTATATTAGGGGAGGTCGATTTTGAAACTGTAAATAATCGCACTCGAAGAAAGTTGCCAAATAATGTCAAAAGTTACCACAAGAAATATTTTTCTTCAAAACTTTGTATTTATTTGAGCATTGCAACTTTAAGATCAAATAAATCGAGATTTTTTATCACTGCCTAGATTTCACCGGCAGATGTGTCGCCTTAAATTAAACCCGGGTTTTAACAAAAAAAGTAATACATTACTTAATAATAAATATTTTAAAGTTTATTATTCTTTTTCTTAAGAAATTAAATGTACATATTCAAATTAAAAAGGAATAAAACACTATAATATTTAATGTTATATATAAATAATTATTTATTTACATAGGCGTTTTATTTATTGGATATGTTTTATGGTATTCACCGGTTGAAAATTCAACGGGCGAATTTGAGTTCCCGTGTTGATTCTGTGTTTTGTAAACACTGTTTACACATTTAATTATCACAAATATATATTGAATTGTCGAGCGCTGGCTTATCTAATCCCACTTTCCCGACCTTTTGTCACACCTTTCCTTGTGGGAGTTAGATAAATAAAAACTAGTTCAGCCAGGGGGTTTTACTCCACCAAATAAACCGGTATCGTCCGGGCCTTTGGGTCTGGATTCACGCCCGTCTATTGGGACTTGTCCGTCCTGTGCAGTTCTAGGAGGTGCACCTCTCAGGTTTTGCCTTCCCTCTTTGAGGAGGAGTAAGTTTATTGCTTACTGTCTGAGGCGGCCCTACCGGGGAATGCCGACGGAGCTGTCCAGGCAATTTTTAAATGGCCAGAGTGCTCACCTCTATAGCGCAGGCTTATCTAATCCCACTTTCCTGACCTTGTGTCACATCTTACCTTGTTGGAGGTAGATAAATAAAACTATTTCAGCCAGGGGTTTTTACCCTACCTAAAATATATGTATTGGAGTTGATGGGAGAATGGATAAGGACACATTGATGTATAAGGAAATTGTGGATGAAAATAGACAGAGAATTATGAAAAAAACTAAGGGACCAGAACACCATTTAACTTTTACAAAAGAAACACCATGTGAAAGTAAATATCTGACACATAGAGTTCTTCCTAATAGTGGTGCAACAGGTGCTGTTCATGCAGATCAAGTGGTGGATGTTTTGCATGAATTCCACAGTGAGAACAGTATCAAGGCTATACTTGTTGACAACACTAATACCAACACAGGTTGCGAAGGTGGAATGGTTGCAATTTTAGAAAAAAAACTTTTTAAAAATCTTCACACAATTGGTTGCTTTTTGCATCATAATGAACTACTTTTCACAGCCCTTTTTAAAAACATAGATGGTTGCGCAAAGGGCCCTACAACATTCAGTAGCCCTCTGGGGAAATTATGCTCAAATGATTGCCATGATTTACCCCAAATATAATTTTCCACTATTAGCAATCCTCTAGAGTCAATTTTTAAAATTGATGAAATACATGATCTTAGTTCTGACTAAAGACTCCTTTATGAATACACAGTAGGTATTTCTAGAGGTAAGGTTGACTCTAGATATGCCTCCTGGAAAATGTGTCCTTTAAACCAAGCATGATGGTTAACTTTGGCCATCAGGCTCATGTGTTTATGGACTCGTGGTGCATACTCACAAAGGCACACAACAAAACTACACTATATAGTAAATTTTATTGTAAATGTGTATGCCACTTCTTGGTTTGAAATTAAAAGAAATAGTAAATTCCACAATCAGTAAGTGCACATTTTTAATATGATCCAGAGGATTAAGGAGCAGCCTCAGGAAATCCAAGATATCACATTTAGAAATATACAAGGTAATACATTTTGTTTACTGCCTGAAAACTTTCTATATTCCATGGTTAAATCTGAGGAGATTGAAGTAAGAGAAGAAGCTTTAAAAAGAATTTTGGCCATTAGGTAAGTAATATTTATTCATATATCTCTGACTCAATTATTTATTCCAATTTATAGAATGATTTTTAAAGATTTTATCTAATTTCACCATAATTATTAAAGCAGTACAGATTGGAATTTTTTAATAATTCAATTAATTAATTTGTTCTTTCAGGAGTGAGGAGTCAACCAGAAAAAGATTAAAAAGAATACCACCTATTAATTTTAATGCCACACATTGGACACAATTAATAGATTTAAAATTATGCGGCATTTTTGAACCACCAATGAAGGAAGATTTTACTGAATCTGAACTTCGAGAATCGTTGATGAATGGAACCAAGCTTGACTTGTCAGATTTGCCCTCACATTCTCAGGGTGTGGAACGGGCAGTTAAGTTAATAACAGAAGCTTCACAAACTGTATATGGTTTTGAAGCAAGGCATCAACACATTACAGCCAAAGTTTTGAGTCAGAAATTGAGACAAGCATTTTTGTCTAAGGGGTCTTATATGGAGCAATTTGACTCTCTATATTAAGCTCCATTAAAATAGTGTTAGGTTTTTCCTTATTTCTTCACTTATAACAGAAAAAAAATCATTTTTTTAGGTATTCAAATATTACTGTTTAATTCATAACGTTAAAAGGTAGTTTACAAAAGCAGATACTGAAAATGAGGGGGGGGGGAAATTTTCAATTTGAAGATTTCTTTAATTCATATCCTTTTTATAAAATAAAAGGACATTCCTTGATTTTAAATGCTAAAATTATTTGGTTTTCACACCAATATTCAATCAAATTTTGCAAAAATGAGGAATTTTCAGTATATTCTTGTCTACGATCTTTGATACCAAACGCTCAAAAAACCGCTGAAGTTTTTTATCTAATTTTTTGCATGAGTATTTAATAGGTCTATATACAACTTTCGGTACGTGCCTTTTTTTAATATTTAAAAAAAGTGTAAAATCGACCTACCCTAATGTATATATATATATATAATTAATATATATGTACATATATATATATATATATATATATATATATATATATATATATATATACATATATATATATATATATATATATATATATATATATATATATATATATTTATATAACAATTATTTTTAACATATAGACACTAGTGTCACTAGCTTTCGCAGTCATCAGTGTAGGAGATATGATAATTACTGCTGGTGGAAGGATTCGATCCCGGCCACAAAGTCACCACTGACTCTGAAGCACAGAATATTTAGGTTTGTGGATATGTTAATATATTTGTATGTACTCCAAGAGTAATTAACCGATCATTATAAATTTTGGAACACGATTGCTAGGCCTAAGGATGTTTTGCCAGCCATTCAAAAGAATTCTGTAGTTTATAAATTCATGTGTCAGTGTGGAGCTGACTACGTTGGCAAGACATCCCAAAGATTAGAATTTAGAATATCCCAACACATACCACGTGATATTCGCCTACACAAGGTTTCAAGATCATCCGGGAACTTCCAGGCACAGGAATCAGCCATCGGTAATCACCTCGTTAGTACAAATAGTTGTTCTGACAAGTATTCCGATGGGTGGTTTTCTGTTTTACACAGTGCCAAGTCGAACTACCATCTCAATATTATTGAGGCGTTAGTCATTAACAACTCTCGACCTAGCCTGTGTAGACAAAAGATTTTGAAGCATCAGTTGGAGATCTTTAATGATTCAAAGCCACCATAACGTTGAGAGATTTACCCTTTTTTTTCCTCTCAATCGTTTCCTCCAACTAAATAAGTTTTTTCTCCTCATATCTCATTCGACTTTTAGTTTTTAATTTACCATTCTGACGTTTCCTCTCAGAGGGTCAGACGATAAGGCCTTAAGGTAATTTTAACAATTTTCCTTTTTTTTCCACTTGTCTGTTTCATTGAATATATATATATATATATATATATATATATATATATATATATATATATATATATATATATATATATAACAAATTGAGAGATGTTGTTATTTGAACAATTTCGGTTTTCTATAGACGTTCTTGCTTGTCAGTCAAGCGGTCTTAAACAACGTCCGCGTTAGGTATCCCCTCTTCTCTAGCCCGCGTTCAACTCCTGTACGAGTCTCATTTTTCACTTCGTGGTATACTACGTTCATTATTTAACACGCTTATTAAATAAATCGCTTGTTTACTGATATTACTAGTGCAAACATAACCGCCAACAAAAAAAGCACAGTACATAACATTCGGTCGGAAATAAATTTCGATATTAAATTTATCCAAATCGGTCGTTCGAATATGAATTCGGAAACCCAGCCGAATCAAGACAGAAGATCTTGTACCTAAAGGTCTTTTGAAATAACGCTTTATGACAATGATACATAACAATAAATTTTACTTATCTTAAAATTTTACTGTAGTTTCATGGTTTACATATTCTTCAGAGTATTTTAAATCCATGCTTGATACGTATATGTGTGTGTATCGATTTGTACAAAAACAATAATATGTGCGTTTAGCTACCTCTATGCTATCTTAAAGAGAAAGCAAAACAAAAATGATGTCATAATTTAAGCGTGACCGATATAAGTAATAACATTTTATTCAATAATTTTCATAGCTTTGCGTCAAGCCAACCCACACTGTAAAAATCAGCATCATTGCTAAAATGTTACACAACAATTAAAAAGTACTTGGCCGTATAGTTTAAATATGTTATTAATTAGTTTATTCGCACTACAATTCTCATCATGGTTGCTATATTCAAACGAATAGGCATACACTGACGGTTATTTGTACCAAATTTGATTGGATTGCAGAATAGATTGTAAATTTTATTAACGATTCCATGAGTGGGATTGTTAGGGGGGTCACACTGTATTGATATTTATTTAAAAGAAACGTAAGAGCGACAAACTAACCAACAATAAAACGCCTCTAATATCGTTGCGAGGTCGCATCTACACATCTTCAAAGAAACAGCGGCATATTTTCAGGTTTGCGTTATCGTTTCTGATTTCGAGTTGACAAGATTCCGGTTGTGAATGAATTGAATGTAGAGAGTGAATGTTTAATATACGACAGGTTGTCCCCCAATACTTAGATGACTGCAAATGAGACATCGCCTCCAGGATACATAGAATAGCGTGCAAGCATGCGCAGACGGTCAAAGTTTCGGGAAAAAAGAGGCAAGAAGCCTTCTTACAATTATGCTTTTCAATGTTTTCTATTGTGTGTTTGCTTGTTCGGTTGTACGGCATGTCAACCGTCTTTAGGTTATTTTATGCCGAAAGCGTACATATGTTTGTATACAATTGGTTTGTAGATTACTTCGTTTTGTAGATACACATTTAGCAAATAAATAATCTGTACATAATCGTCTCTTATTAACGCATACATACGGCACTGACAGGTACTACAACTTCGAGGCAAAATTGATAACTAAATAGGTTTTCTAAAGCTCCCGAATTAAGGCCTAACCACTGGATGCTGTTTAGTGTGATACCCTAGTGTTAGGAAATAAGATATTTTATGTAGAAAGGGCTGCGAATTATGAATTTCGGGTGGTGTGGTGAGTCGAACACCTTACACAAAGCTGTCCGATGCGTGCGCATTTCTATGTAAAACTCATAGATACGATGCTGAAAAGTACCATCACCAAGGGTAAGAGTAGACCAGGGATTAATGGTAACTTAGGTATAAATATTATCTTATGTTGGTGTTTTCTAGTATTTTCCAATGCATTTTTATAAAAAGAGTTTTTTTCTTAGTGTAAGAACAATTGAGACGAGATGTTAGGGTGAATAGCCTTGTAAAAATATCTCAGCCTTGAGGTAAATATCAACAATGCAAAAGTTATATATATATATATATATATATATATATATATATATATATATATATATGTATATATATATATCACCATCACGATCAGGGTTTTTAATAACTCCTAAATTATGGACCCCTCCCTGGTTTCCGTCCACTTATTGGCGACAGTCATTCAGAGGTTTTTTTTGCCATACTCGCCATGTTAAATACTGCGAATTGGCGACGCTATTTGCTCATAAATAGGTGTCCACATACACCGCCTTGAATTCCCAAATGTTCACCCATTTTAATACTGGCCAGGCTTAACGTCGCTTAACTTCGGTGGTCTAGCAAGCATGTATATATATATATATATATATATATATATATATATATATATATATATATATATATATATATATAAAATGAAATGATAAAATAAGGTTCGAATCAAATTTTATTAGAATTCAAAATTCAGGCAAAGTATCTCAACGTCCTTAACTCATGAGTTTTAAAAGATAATTATACTCCTCAGAGGACCATTACCACAGTGACGTTACTGCAGGTGATAAAATTACACTTTGAAAATATATAGAAAATATATACAAAAATACATAAGAGTACATCACACATCAAATATATCAAGCAAAAAACATACTTATTTGTTAAAGTTATAAAATCCATCCAAGTCATACAAATTAAAACATATTCAGGAACGATATCCAAGAGGTTGATTGAAGATTGATCCAGGTATTGAGTAACAGTCCAAAATCGAAAAATTTAAAGAACTGAAAAACCGAAAAAGTTATCCAGTCGTGAAAAAGCGTCCGCAATCGATGCAGTAATTTTAAGTAATTGAAAAATGCATCCAATGCTTATGTTAATTAATACAATGATAAATGAACCAAATCAAATAAAAAGTTCAATAAACTCACTTTGTGTTGAAATCATAAAGTTCAAAATTCAAATGATTTGATCGGAATAGCACAAACCGCTGGTTAAATGGAAAATCCGCTGAATCCGATTTGAATAGAATTAAATCAAACTGAGTCAATATATTCGGCCATTTCTTCTTCCGGGTCCGATAAAGATTATTTCATTGAATAACGTTAAATTTGAAAGTAATCACTTTCCCGCAAGCCAAGTAAACAGAACCCTTTCTCGCCGATCAGAACGCAATACTAAAGTCGCAGACTGCCTTCTTTTTCAAACGACGTTATCCGAGCGGATGTTATATTTCGAATTCAACAAAGAAGAAAATGTCACCAGACACCGACAGATATATTGAATCAATTCAACTCATACCGGATGTTACTTGTCTGAGTCAAATCAGGTCAAACAGGAAGGTGTGTGTAAATTTAGGTCAAAGCCTCTAATTGCTCGCTCTTATGAAAATAGACATTGTAGACATCATTTAAACGCTTGGCCTAATCTAAATCTAATCTAAACTAGAGGGTTCGAGGTTCGATACTTAGTTAGGTAGAGATGCTAGTCTTACTGCACTTGAGAGTTGTGATACAGTGAAACAGTGTCTGTGGATGACTATATATATATATATATATATATATATGTGTGTGTGTGTGTGTGTGTGTGTGTGTGTGTGTGTGTGGAGAGAGAGAGAGGGGGATAGCGCGTGATAAATAAAAACATACGGATTTAGATAGATGAATACATAAATATAAAGAGAGATAGGAAGAAAGATACCAACAAAACGAAGTAAATATATACGTATCTATAATAAATAAATATGTGTTAATACGCTGGTTGTTAATAAGTAGGAAACAAACACAAATCCCATGTATAAAATTATGGATTTTATTTATTAACGTTTTCCGAAGCAAAGATCTTTGATGAATCTTTTACGATTTCATAGCCAGATGTTTGCAGTTTAGCATCGGTTAAAGACGACGAGGAAGAAATCGTCCTTTAGCTTTTCGCCCCTAGCTTTACACGTCCTGATCATATACCATTTACTGCGCATCTTCACAAAAAACGTACATCAATTTCTAGCATGATTCGGGATGTCTCTAGGTGTGCTACTCATCCGAATTGGTTTAGGATACATCGCCTCCTGCTATATTATTCTTCCTGAGACTCAGCTGTTTGTGTCTTAATTTACTTTGCTTCATGAAAAGCGTCCGAGATTCACATCAGCCTAATATGGCACAAGGCCATTCAATATGTTAACGTTAGTAGTGAATACGCCTAGCATTTGGCTGGTGTGCACCGCCCTGGGCCGATTGTAGTAAGGGGTTAGGGTGATGAGCGACTCCCTTGCCTCTTAGTGTCGTCTTTTGTCGACAATAATTGGCTCCCGGTGACACGACCCATTATTTAGCTGCAAAGGCATATCTATTCGCCAATGTTGTTATTAGGTATGTTCTTCAAAGAAGGTGGGGCAAACAAAAAAATTAATTAGAGCTTGCTTTATTGGGGGCTAATGAATGAAAGAAAAAATGTTGAATAGGGATCCCTTGCGGGCACGTGCGGTTATTTAGAGATAACTTGGGAAAGGGGGACAACAACAGACAAAAAGGCATTGGTGTGTGTCGGGTAGTTGGAAAGTAAGAGGGAAAAGGATGGACTAGATTTGGAAATATGTATCAGAGTTAAGGCTTCCTTCTTCGAGTAAAGTATGACGAACAACTGAAGAAAATAAAGAGGACAGTCGCACACACGCACACACACATACTATATATATATATATATATATATATATATATATATATATCGTTGAATATGACAGACAACTTATATCTGGTTATCTTTGTGAGGATCCTTTCCATTGTCCGAATCATGGTCTTTTCTTCGGTTGGGAATTGGTCGATGAATCTTCCATAATCTTTGGTGTCCCAAGTACTTTCCACCCATCAGAGTCCATCTTCAGGGGAATCAGGTACCTGATGTTTTTCCCTTAATTGATGGTTTCTGGTTCTCATATTTCTTTTAATGATTTCTGTTTTTCTGACTGATGAAATTAGGAAAGCCTGTATTAGCATGGTTTACCTAAATCTATTTCATATTATAAGCTTATATTCGATTGTCACTGTTTTTTTTTATTCTTTGACTTGGATAATAATCAGTATAGAAGGAGAAAAACTATATGTTATGTGGAAGATCCGTAATAAAGTAAAGTAAATTTGTATGAGTCGGCTTGATTCTCTTGTTGGCATTCTTGCAGGAAGGACCACATTGGAGGAGGGGGCAACATTCCTGAGTGAAACTGATACTATAGAACTGACTCGATTAGAACTAGGCACACATAGGCCGTCAGTCCGCGTCCTTATCCACTTAACCGACGTCACTTCCGTGGTCCTTAATAATAAGTGTTCATAAATAAATACTTGTAATTTTTTTAAATTCATGAGCGAAGAGTGTCCAATATGTTTTATAGAGCGTATCTAGTTGAAAGTTAAAATATGTTCAGTGGCACGTGGTGACGTTTTCTCGTTGTTTTGTTCAATAGATCAATTGACTATCATGTAATTGATTATCGTTTTCATATGCGCATGGGAATGCTGGGAAGAATGATCAGGTATCAACTAGTGTAATGTGTTTTATTTATATGGGAAGAGCACCAGTGGTAAAAAAAGGCTAACAGATATCACTATGGAATTGACTAAGCCAAATTAAAACTAAAATGAAAACTGTGTGGAAATCCCCAGCTCACACGGCTTCGATTATGGGATTAGAAATTGTTTCGTGTATGAGCATGTGAACAGAAACCTATGCAGAGTAAACACTGCATGTTATCTATCAATAATCATCGGGTTTTTTTTCAGAGAAATGTTGACTGGACATTTGGTATTTTTTAAGAGAAGACGTTTAGTGGTCAGAAAGGGCATTATATTTAAGCCTCGTCAAAGTCTTGAGAATTTCAAAGAAACCGAGAGGAAATCGGTACGATTCCATTTGAGATTCTTTGGTCTTTTGACTAGAAACCTCTGTTCTTGTACTACGTCTCATATTTTCTGTACTCGGTAAGTGAAAAAGAAATCCTTCCAGACTGAGCCAATTTAAATTTTTGTCGAAATCCAGAGTGCCCCTTTTAGGGGACCTGGATTTTCCCACATTAAAAACCGTCCTTGTGTCTACCTCTGCCATAGTGGGGAGGTAAGTAAATAGGGGCACGAAGAGTTATGGAGAATTTTCGGGAACAACTCTGACAACGTCCGCCATATATCGGATATATATATATATATATATATATATATATATATATATATATATATATATATATAGAGAGAGAGAGAGAGAGAGAGAGAGAGAGAGAGAGATTGATAGATAGATAGATAAATTGATATATATATATATATATATATATATATATATATCAATTTATTAAATCTGTTAACACAAAATTACTTTTAATGTACGTTTTCAAATATAATCAGTTATACGGTCATAATCACTGTAACATACAAGTTCCAGTAACATCACTGAAGTTAAGCAACTGGCTCCCAATCTGCAACGACAACGAACAGTTTTGCGCCGTTCATTGTGATTCGCGTCGACCAGACACTAGCCGACGTTTACAGATCTATTTCAGATGTATGAACAAGTTTTTTTTGTTTTTTTAGACAGTGGTGTTATGTTTATATCTATTTAAAATATGGGAGATCTCTACACTCAGCATATAGATGCGTGTGTGTGTGTTTTAACATGTTTTAATGTAACAATGTGACATTATTTGTTATTCTGACAACGAACTTTTCCCTGGAAACAACGCTTCACTGTTTATATCATGTTTACACCGACCCCTAAAAACTTTGCCCTTTCTTTTATGCTTCACATTATTCGTTCCCTTTTTTTCTTAACGTCCCGTTTCTATATCTTCCTACCCCACAACCATAAGGTCTAAGTCTTTCCTTCCAAAGTCCCCATCAAACTGTCTCTCCCCGTTCACACGCAAGCACTGCAAGTGACACTCGCACATCTTCTCAGCTTCCTCTCTCTCTCTCCTTTCCCAACGAAGGAGTCCAACGTATCAGTGAAACGGCTGTCTGTGTAAAGTCCTTCTGTTAATTGGCAAAGGCGATATAATGAGATGTGTTAATTCTTTTCTATTTGTTAGTTTTGTGAATCGTCAGCTCTTTATGTTTGGGAGGGGAATGCAGTGAGAGCGACACGGGAAAGAATGGAATATCTTGGAGTAAAAGTCGGGTTCTGATTTTGACAATTCCTCTGAGGAAGGGAAGCCAAAGGGCGAAAGAAAATATAAATAAATAAATACAAATCTAATACGAACAAACACGCAGGATAAACAGGGAGGAAATACACGCACATGCACTGTTTAAAATACATCGTAAGATGCTCCCGGCCACACTGTTCTAATGCTGTTTCTCTGGTATCATTAGTGGTTTCGGGTCTTGCATCATCAGACACCTTCACCAAAGCAAGTTAGTTGATGCTAATCAAATACCATCTTTTGGTCTAGTATCAAGCATGAAACTACTGTTATATCGTAACAGAGAAAAATAGCTGACAACAATTGACTTATGTATCTTATCGCAAGCAGCAGCTGAGTATTATTATGATCTAATCCGATGCAGCTATAATAAGATCTTGTTCAATTAAAATAATAATAGTCGATAAAGATGTCGCGCCTTGATATATCAAACAGCGAATTTAGACAGGTTTCATTTGGAAAAAAGGTCAAAATCAAGATCAGCAAACTCACTGAAATATTATAATAGTATGTTTACGCTTCCAAACTGCTAGATTCAATTGCACCTCATTTGGCATGAAGTATCTTTGAGAAGTCGGGTATTCCATGGAGAGGTAAAATATAGAAGATATTACTACTACTATTGATGCTTAGACTGAAAACAATAAGCAGATATAAAACATTAGTTAGAATTGCACCAAATTTCATACAAGGCAATTTTCACTTGCGAGGTTAGTCGTAGTGGGTCATCATTTAAGTAATGATACTGCTGCTATAACTATTATTATTACGGATGATAATCATAAACTTATATATAGTGTCAAAACTCGATCAAATTTGTCAGGAATAACTTTGACAAATAAGATGTATCATGTGAACATCTATTTTTCTACTGCTATTACTAATAATAATACTAATACTAATACAAAAAATAATAATTTTTACAAAATTGCACTACATTAACCAGGAAAAGGCCGTGGGATGCCGGGTGTGTCATGGAGATCAAATGAGAACACCAGGCATACCTTCACTGGGAGAATGCGGAGAGTACTTAAATCTTTGGTAACGTTACTTCTATTCAAATTCCAGAGAAACACCACGGTTTTTACTAGCGAGAAATAAATAATAAGCATCTGTTGCGACAACGCAAAGTGATTTGCAATGCTTATTGAAAAAGATGTACAGTGCTAAAAATCTTGAGAGACTTGCTGTCACTCAGATTCCATGAAACACCACTTGTTATTGGCAGTGAGTAGTCACTGATATTGGCTTGTATGAAAACTCTTAGTGAGTAAAGAAGAAGAAGAAGAAGAAGAAGAGGAAGAAAATGAAAATGAAGGCTCTCTAGCCATGATGCCACTCAACTACATACTTAGTGAATGTAATGCCGGATATAATTTTGTAGACACAGAACAAAGAATAAACCACCTCATGTATGATGACGATCTCAAGCTATTTGCAAGAAGAACTGGAAAAGCTGATAAACACGACCAGAATCTTCAACCAGATCATCCAAATGGAATTCGGAATGGAAACGTGTGCACTACAAGAGATGAAAAGAGGAAAACTGGAGACAGCGGAGGGGATGGAACTGCCCAACCCAGAAGAGATTTAGGCGCTTGGTGAACTTGATAGCTATAAATATTTGGGAGTTCTGTAAGCAGACACAGTCATATCTATAGAAATTAAATACGATTGAAAAAATACCTGAGAAGAACATGAACACTCTTAGAAACGAAATTATATAGTATAAATCTAGTTAAAGCAACAAAGACCTATGCAGTATCACTAATAAGACAACCTGGACCATTCATAGGTTTGACCAAATAAGAATTTAGGCATCTTGACCAGGAGGCGAATAAAGTAATGACCATACACAATGCACTACACACGAAAGATAATACTGAATTACTCTAAGTGAAAAAGAACGAAGGGGATGAAATATAGAAGACTGTGTAGATGATACAAAACGATTTGGAAAAATACATAACCCAGAAAACAGAAAGATAGATCACCGCAGCAAAGGACACCGGCAAAATAAACACTACAGAAAGCAGCGAAATCAGAAACGCAAAGACAAGAAAAGAAAAGTGTGAAAATAAACACCTACGTAGACAATTTATAAGAATAATAAGAGAAGAGAACCACGAAAATACTTGGGCATGATTAAGAAAAGGACACTTGAAAAGAGAAACGCAATCGGTTCTGATCGCTGCACAGAACAATGCTATTGGAACTAACTACATTAAAGCTTAAATAAATAAAACACAGGAAAACAGTAAATGTAGACTGTGGACAAAGAGACGAAACGGAAACAACCCCACATAAAATACGAACACTAACCAGCCACATGGAAATTGCAACAGAAATAAAACAAAAACATGGAAAGAACAGTACTAGAGCCCAAGAGAATTGAAACCGCAAGGAATCTTATTAAATGTGTACCTTCACCTCCCAAAATAGGATCAGCCTACATGAAATAGTTGTGATGGATCAAGGAGGATGGAAAGACAAACGGAAAAGTGAGCACTAACCCCAGATTTCCATTTGAAAAGTTCGGAGAGTATCGGGACCTTGGAAATGGGGGTCATATTGCCATCCAAATCCCAGAGAAGGTTAATAGGGCTGGCCAGCGGGTATCAATGATAAGTAACTGTTGCGATAATCCAAAGTCTTTTACGATGGTTATCGAAAGAGGTGGGGAGTACTGGAAATCTGGGGTGACTTGTTATCACCAAGACTCCAGGGATACTCACCGATTGGTATCAATGAGTAACAACTGATGGTGAGCTTTGTGAAAATTCTTAGTGAGTACAAATAATAACGATGATGATGTTCCAGTAGCAATCGGGGAAGTTGCCGCACAAAAGAAGAGAATGGGAAATGGAAATACAAGAAGGGGGAACACCAACTAGGCCTACAATGGAAAGGTGCATAGTGTAATAGAACTTTGGGGAGTCTTATTCATACTAACTTTCAAGAGAGGACCAACGGTCGGTTCCAGCGATAAATCAACAGTAAACGGTTGTTGCGATAACGAAAACTTACTGACAAGGGTACCTGAAATAGGCGTAACGTGCTAAAAATCTGTGAAAATAGTTTCACTAAGACTTCAAGGAACACCAATGGTTATTCAGTGAGCAATCACTGATAATTACGCGTGTGAAAACTCCTAGTGAGTAAATAATAATAATAATAATAATAATAATAATAATAATAATAATAATAATAATAATAATAATAATAGTAATAGTAATAATAATAATAATAATAATAATAATAATAATAATAATAATAATAATAATAATAATAATAATTATTGCCACCCAAATCCCAGAGAAGATCAATGGTCCTTACCAGTGAGAAATTAACAGTAAACGACTGTTGTGATGCTGCAAGTTTATTTGCGGTGGCCATCGAAGAGGTGGAGAATACTGGAAATCTGGGGAGACTTGTTGTCACTCAGACTCCAGGGAATACCACCGGTTGTCGGTGAGCAATCACTGATGTCCTGTGTGAGAACTCCTAGTGAGTAAATAATTTTAAAAAATAATAATAATAATAACAACAACAACAAAAATGAAAATCATAAAATCAAACAAAAACTCTGCTCATAGAAATCATTCTTGAGTCTTGGCACACAGAGGACGGGGTGAAAGTGCTTTAAATTGCTGTGAATGTCTTATAATGGGGGAGTAAGATATAGGAGCCTAGTCGAACATCTTCGATGGGAATGATGGAAGTAGAGAAACACTAGCAACGTGTGTTCTATGGGAAATTTGCCGTAGAGAATAGAAGATATCTTAACTCACTAGATTTCTAAGTTAATTTTGTACTCTGGCAAGGAAAGAAAGAGTCTTTTGGGCAACATCTCCCCGGATGTGACAGCAGTACATCATCTTGTATTTGGCACTTAAATAAGTGGAAGATTGTATGGTCAGGCGTCAGTGAAGTCGTTGAAAGCAAAAATTACAGATGAAGCATATTAAAAGAAACCCAAGGTAACCGAGACTATTTGGGTAGATATATCCTTTAATCTGCCCTCAACCCTTTAAATACAAGTTCACTAAAATCGGTTACTACCACAGAAAGTTCGAGAGAATGAACAAATCAGAGATGGATAGTACCATTTATACCTGGAATCGAACAGTACTGAGAGTACTGGAGTAATGAGGCAGCTTATTGCCAGTCAAATCCAAAAGTGAACCATAATCAGTTAACGCCGGGGGCTTATTTGCACATTGCTGAAGCGAGAACATGTACCGTTATGTTCATGTTAGGTGCTCGACTGAGCTCAAATCATTGTAAGACATTAACAGCAAGAACTCGGCTAGCTACAACTACACCAAATAACTTAAGTTCTCTCTCTCTCTCTCTCTCTCTCTCTCTCTCTCTCTCTCTCTCTCTCTCTCTCTCTCTCTCAGTCTATCTTCACCAAAAACGGAACTTTCATAAACAAAGTTTCGTTTGTAGAACATCCCATCTGCGGAACAAGATACCACGAGTCTGCTTCCCAACTGACTAAAGCATTGTCGTCTTCAGTCTAATGTCAACAAGTATTGTCGAGAAAAATAAAGTCATCTTAAGTAATTTTCTGCCCATCTCACCGACTGTGTTTAATCCTCTCTTGGTGACGATACTCGTACAGCCAACAATCCTTTTATCTCTTATACTAGAGTGGTACGGCCTTGATAAGCGGTGATCCATCAGTGCAAAACAAATAATAGCATTAATGACGAAAAGAACGAAAAATCTTGTAAATCTTATGAGACTTGCTCTCACTCAGATTCCAAGGATGACAACCTGTTTTAATGACTCATGTGACAACTGTTAGTGATGTAAAATCCAAATAATAAATTTCTAGGGCAAGTATAATATCTTGTTCTTGAACGTTTTTTACAGAATAATTCTCCGGAAGCCATGTATATTTTCCACCTTTATCGCTTCCTCTCGCGTTGTGGTGACGTTTTCGTTTTATTTGTTTTTATAATGACGTAAAAGTTAACTGGTGGCTGGGTGTGTTATCTTTTACGTTGCTGTCGTGTTTACAGAAGAAGTTATCTGACAGGGATGACCCGGTCACGCTGATAGAGGGTCAAATAACCTGTTGACCCCAAACAATATTTGCCTCTTCGGCTATTTGCTTTACTTTTCTAGGAGTTCCCAAGCTTTTCGCATATATCTACATATACGCAAATGAATATACATAATTTATACACACACACACACACACACACACACACACATATATATATATATATATATATATATATATATATATATATATATATATATATATATATATATATAAATATATGGGGATGCGTGTGTTTCTAGCTGCCATGTATGGAATATACACATGCTACATATTTTACTGGGAGATTGAAAGTTTTATTCATACAATCACACAAAAATACACATAATGTATATATATATATATATATATATATATATATATATATATATATATATATATATATATATATATAGATAGATAGATAGATAGATAGATAGATAGATAGACATAGATATATATTTATATATCTAAATAAATATATATATATTTATATATATGAATATATATAAATATTTATATATATATATATATATATATATATATATAGAGAGAGAGAGAGAGAGAGAGAGAGAGAGAGAGAGAGAGAGAGGGACCGAAGAGATATGTGGAGAAAATGTACAAATATCCCAAAACATTTCAGATATTTTAACACTGATTATGTTGAAAACTACTAAATCTAGATTGATTTAATTAGAAATGTTTAGCTGTTGAACATCGTAAGTTTATTTCTGAGGCATATGTCATAAGTCTGCAATATGTAAACCTCATTTCAAGGCGTGATTTACAAGGCTCTGTTGCATTTAGAATCAATGTTTTCTTCAGACAATCATCCTGAGGAAGTCTTATGATAAAGACGAAAGTTGATTAATACATAAATATTTTTTTTTTCCTTTTTCCCTTTCCATTACGTCGGAACACTTTTGTTTCTTTTCTCTATCATATATATATATATATATATATATATATATATATATATATATATATATATATATATATATACTATGAAAAAACGGGCCCCGTGTACACTTAAAGTGATATCTCCTTTATTTATTCACCGATTGCCCTTATTTTACAGGACATGGCAGAATCACCTACTGTGAGTACACCAAGACCTGAGTGGGAGCTGGGACAAAGAATACACTGTGTTAAATTTCACTACAAGACTGGTTCGTTTAAGAAAACCCAGGACAGTTTCATGCATCAGTTCGGATGTGAAAATGCTCCACCCAAAAGCAGAATTCAGAACTGGGTGGACCACTTCGAGAAGTATGAGACCGTGGAGAACTTCAACGCTGCCAGTGAGAACCGTCCAAGCCACTCGGCACGTCCCAAGAAGCGGACAGCCTAGCTGGTCGAAAGTGTGAGAGAGTCTCTCCACGAGAGTCCGAAACGCTCTGTGTGTAAGCGAAGTCAGTCCCTCGGTATGTCCCGTGAGACTTGGAGGAGAGTGCTGATGAACAATATCAGGTCTTACCCATACAGAATACAAACGCTGCAGACCCTCACAGCCTCAGACAAGAAGCAGAGGAGCGCTATGGCAGTCAAGACGCTCGATAAGATCGAGGAGACACAAGGTTTCCTTAACCTCCTTTGGACCTCAGATGAAGCCCACTTCCATCTTGACGGAAAGGGGAACTCCAAGACAAATGTCTTCTTGGGATCTTCCAGACCCAATGAAGTAGCCACCAAGCCCCTGCACTCTCCTAATTGCACGGTGTGGGCTGCAATCTCGGTCAGAAGCATAATCGGACCAATCTTCATCGAAGAATCTGGCGCAGCAGTGACAGTCACCAAGGAGCGGTATGTGGAGGTCCTCAAAACCTTCAAGAGTGAGCTCCAGACCTTCTACCCGTCGCTCATGAGCAAGTTCTGGTTCCAGCAAGACAGAGCAAGTTCTCACACCTCAAACCTGTCCTGGGATTGGCTGAAAAAGAACTTCGGAGGCCGAGTGATCAGTCTCAAGACTAATTTTGAGTGGCCATCCCATAGTCCGAACCTAAGCCTCCCAGACTATTTTCTTTTGGGGCTATCTTAAGGACAGAATGTACGCAAGGAAACCCAGAACCATCACGGAACTCAAGGAAGCCATCAAGAAGGAGATGAGAGCCATTCCCAATTCAGTCTGTAAGAACGTCATGGACAACTTCGTTCTGCGCCTCAAGAAATGCACGGAGCTAAAAGGAGTCCATCTAGAACACATGCTGTAGAACAGAGAAAAAAAGGCCAAATACCCTAGTGTTTTGATATGATGTTGTGAATATAATAAACTAGTTATGCCCCAAAACTGATTTAATTCGGACGAAACACTAAGAAACGGGGCCTAATTAGATTTGGGGCCCGTTTTTTTGAGGGGTGGGGGGTCACTCTGTATTAGAAAACCCGGTCCCAACTTATAAAATTAATAATGATCGGTGTATTAGTTTAGATGTAAATCCTGTAAACACACATATATAAACATATACACATAGCTTACTTTATAAACATATATATATTGGTTGGTCAAAAAGTTCGTTCGTTTTTTTAATGTTATCTTTCCGGCCTACTAAATATCGTTTTATATTCTTATTCTACAAATTCTATACGTTGACGTCAGTGTGTAATAAGCTTCCCAGCAGAGAAGTTCTTATATTTGTGCTTGTATTTCAGGCCTTCAAATAGAAGATCAAAAAGGATACCACCGATATCTGATGCATTTTTACTACAGAAACCTGCATAAAGACATGCCATGTGTATAGAGAAAAATGCTGTTACCGAAAGTATGTGCCAGAAATGGTTTGCTCGATTCTTAAAAGGAAAATTTTCAGTTAGAGCTGCTCCTCACTCTGGCCGGCTAAAAATGATTGACACTGAACAATTGAAAGCC
Source organism: Sepiola atlantica (assembly GCA_963556195.1). Taxonomy (NCBI): domain Eukaryota; kingdom Metazoa; phylum Mollusca; class Cephalopoda; order Sepiida; family Sepiolidae; genus Sepiola; species Sepiola atlantica. Next base: position 147,188,261 of record OY744520.1, on the reverse strand, counting down.
GTAATTAGAACAAGATTGCCGTTTAACAACCGGAGACATTCTCAAGATTTCCAAATCGAGCGTAGAAAAGTGCATTAATATCCACTTAAAAAAACGAACTTTTTGGACAACCCAATATATATATATATATATATATATATATATATATATATATATATATATATATATATATATGTGTGTGTGTGTGTGTGTGTGTGTGTGTGTGTGTGTGTGTGTGTGTGTGTGTGTGTGTAGTTTAGTCTGGTTTTATTTCGAAGTTTTTGTTCTCTTTAACGATTGGCACAACCAACGCTTGGGATTCTAGGCTAACCTATTATTTATCCATAGCTGGAGGAAGCCTATATGAATTAATAGCTTTTTAAAAGGTTTTAGTAAAAATGATTCGGTAACTGGAACTCACTATACATATTACATGTATATCGTAATCAGCAGACAGATATTCTATCTGTTGTTATTTGTTGTTTTTTGTAATTATTTTAATGATTTATGTATTTAAATTATATTTAAAAGGTGTTTTGATTAGTGTTTATTTCTCAGAAAGATATTTTTATACTTGTTATTTGTCTTTCTCGAACGATTTTCAATATTTGTTGACTGGCTCGATATATATAATGATGGTGATAAGATAAATTCGCGTATGCTTTTGTTGTTATTTAAAGTGTGACCAGTAGCTTCAACAGAACTAAAAAACAAGACACTGAACTGTGGATTTGTTTACATGTATATTTTTACATACTTAGAAGGATTTCCTTCTAGAATGAATCTTTATTGTCTAAAGGTATTTTTCCTCTTATCGGTAATTGACGACGGGATGAACGCGCATAACTTCACTTCAAAAAATGACAACTGTTTTCTCTGCCATTCGGTGGAGAGAATTCGCATGGACAGACTTGTACGTTGAAACAAAAAATGAGCGCTGAAACACAAAGGTGAACCTTTGTACTTTTTCACAACGGTTTCATATTTATTCAATGTTGATCAAGTAATACATTTTCATGAAGAACAGAAGACTGTTCGAAATCTTAAAATTTCAATTGAAATAACACTTATAATTTTACATCCTTTTATGATTGCCATAAAGCTATTTTTATTTGTCCAATGTAAAGAATTTGTTTATTTTGAGCCAAGAAAATCACTATATATATATATATATATATATATATATATATATATATATATATATATATATATATATATATATATATGCTGACGAGTCTGGATTAAAAAGGACGAAACGTATAGGTACATAGATAATAAACAAAAAAAGGCATTTTGCCTCTTTTTTTAAGTTTAAAATTTTAAAGATGCTTAAAAAATGAACTTTCCCAAATTTATACCTATCAGCGACCATGCGCGATTTAAGTTCAATTTAAAAGAGACATTTACACCGTTAAGTCTACACAACATCTTACGTCATTTCTACAAGACCAGGAAGGATTGTTACGAAAAAAAATAAGGTTAATACCTTTTATTTGTCTAGAGCTCTGACGAGACTTGTTGTATCAGATAAAAAAGTCAAGATGAAAACAAAATGTTGTTTTGATTTTGATTTTGATAAAAAATATCTGCATCTAACACATGTTTTTTGAAGGCATTTTGCATCTTTCTTTAAGTTTAAATATATATATATATATATATATATATATATATATATATATGATTATTTTTATTTACACAGACATGTATATATATATATATATATATATATATATATATATATATATATATATATGCAAGACTGGTTTAATACCACTGAAATATTCGCTTTTTTATTTTCATTTCTTAGTAATGTCTTCGATGCGGCGAGCAAGCTTTCGCGTCTCCGGTAGTAGTTAATATCATATGGCGCCGAAGATTCTTTTTTGTCATCTCTCTGGCGCTTTCGATCGTCGTGATCGTCATTAAGAGTAGGTTGTTTGTTGTTTCTTAAGACTTTTATTTTGATTTTCATCATTTTTATAATTTGCTTGAAAGTTTTGACAAAGGAAAAAATCCCTACTCCTGATGAATGACGTTCACGACGATTGAAAGCGCTAGAGATGTGGTGAAATAAGAATCCCCGAAGTCATATAATACCAAGTATCACCGAATACCCGAAAGCTTGCTCGCCGCATTGATAACATTACTAAGAAAATTAAAAAACGAGAAAATTCAACCAGACTTGCGTAAATAACACTTGACAATTAAATCAAGGTAGGCGCGAGAGCACTCTATCCCTTAATAGACTTTAAAAATGGCCTATGCTGGAAATCTTATTTCTTTGATCAATCATAACCTAAAAACCAATAAACCAAATTAGTTAAAACTTTGCACACACTTTTTATTTGATAGGTACTATAAGTGTGTAGAATTTCAGCATCATTAGTCAAGGCAACCCAGAGATGCAGAAAGTTCAATCTGTGAAATCATGTTATCTGTGTGTACGTGCGTACGTACGTACGTACGTGCGTACGTACGTACGTACGTACGTGCGTACATACGTACGTACGTACGTATGTACCACCCTGTATCTCATCAACTATTTGATGGATTCAGCTGATTTTTGGCAGAGATAGAGGTTCTAGGGTCTAGTTGATGGCATTTTAATTTCAGTTTATCATATATACCTTAGTTTTCCAGAAAATTCCAAAAAACCTTTAAAATGACCATTGTATTGAGGCATAGCCTTTACAAAAGTAGTGACATTCCATGATAAATGCCAGTATACTGAAATCATATGCCCTGAATAGGGTTTAGATGAAAATTCATATACACTAAATGTACAAAAGCAAGGAAATTCCCAAATGTGTACACTTTTATTGTCATTAAGGGTATGCGAGCATAACAAGGCTATGTATTTTACTGGTAGGATTTTTTCTTCAGCGCACCTCACACACTTCATCCACTCATGCATAGAGCGTTATACTGTAGTGATTTGATAATCAAATGGTTTGGTTGATATGTAGGCATTTCCTTAATTAATGACAATAAAAGTGTAAACATTTGGGAATTTCCTTGCTTTTGTACATTTAGTGTATATGAATTTTCATCTTAACCCTATTAAGGACATATGATTTTAGTATACTGGTATTTATCATGGAATATATATATATATATATATATATATATATATATATATATATATATATATATATATATATATATAGAGAGAGAGAGAGAGAGAGAGAGAGAGAGAGAGAGATGAAGCGGAGATAATTCGTTGCTTACAAAATGGAAGGTATCTTCCATTTTGTAAGCAACAAATTATACCCCTCTATTTAGATTGTGCTTAAACGGCTGGGCTACTTTCTATTTACTCTTAAAATTATTGATATTTCAAATGTAAAGTTTGACTGACATAAAGTAGTTTTATAGCTCAATAGTGCGAGGGTAGAGCTACTGTATTAAATATTTTTATTTAATTTTAAACAACAAATTGCAAAAAATATTTCGCACCGCGTTCGTAAACGCTTTATCATAAATTTTGTATAATTGTCCTCATCCACGTTTAAATTAATCTCAAAGTACATGAATTAAAGAAATATATTTTACTTACAGTTATATATACATTATAATTGCATTCCATACATATATATATATATATATATATATATATATATATATAGAGAGAGAGAGAGAGAGAGAGAGAGAGAGAGAGAGAGGGGGGGGGTATTAGAAGGCTATCGCAATGCAAGAAATGGAAATATGTCAGTGATTTGGAACGGAAATCAAGTCGAATAGACTTCCTCTGTCTTCAAACAGTTTTGGCTTGACTTAGTCCTTTTTGATAATAAAAATAAGGAGCTTTGATTTCAGAACGAAATGCTCTCAGTCATGAAGAAACGCAGGCTATG
>OY744520.1:147174428-147179428 GCA_963556195.1 Sepiola atlantica | reverse complement strand
TTTTCGGCTTTTGCTTTTCTTTCTATTTTCTTTTTCTTCTATTCTTTTATCATTTGTCTTGCTTTCTTTCAACTTGAGTTTCTCATTTCTCTTCTAAACATTTTTTCTTATTCAATTCTATTCTTTCTTTGCTTCTTTCATTTCTCCAATTATGTCTTCCCTTTATTTCTTTCATTTTTTGCAGTCTTCTGATGCTCTTTTTAATTATTTCTTTATTTTGGTTTTTATGGTTTCATATCTCCAATCCCTTCCTGGCTAAGATCATAAATAGCACCGGGTGTTATTGTTCCCAATTGGAAAGCTTTGGGCAGTCTGAAAGCACCTCTTAGTTAACACTAATCCTAGATCTGAGTTCATAGTATTTGTCAGATCCCCATGTTAGGGTTAGACAGAAATTATCGTTTATAAACAATTTGCTTATAAAATTTTCTGATACAAAACAAATTAATTAACAAATTGTAGACAAAACATGTGTATGGTTTCGGCATAAAATGGCACGGCATCAAATAACTCAAAGACGGTGGATGTACTGTAAAACACAACAACCAGCAAATACTTATTATATCCAATACTTATATATATATATATATATATATATATATATATATATATATATATATATATATATATATGTATATATATATATATATATATATATATATATATATATAAATATATATATATATATGTGTGTGTGTGTGTGTGGGTGTGTGTGTGGGGGGGGGGATGTATGGCGTGCAATGTTTGTGTTTTTCCTATAAAAAGAAAGGTTAGAGAAACTACATAAATCTAAAAATGTATTCTCATTAAAAATTTACCGGAAGAGAAAATAAAAGTGTTCTAAAAACACTAAGTGCATCTTTCAAACTTCAAATATATTCTGTTTTTATGAAATTTAAACAATATGTATAAAATTATTTCGGAAAAACAATGGAAGTTGTCCCGAGTCTCTAAGTGCCCTCTTAATCCAAGCGAGCTATGGAAGCCAAACCTTTAAAACTTCTAATATATCCTATTTTGTTATTTCTTATATGTATAGAATTCTCCGGAGAAGACAATGGAATTGGTCCCGAATCTCTACATTACTATCTATGTACCGAATATATACGTTCCCCTATCTCTAAGAGTCAGTACCCCCTAAGAAATTCAAATAGATATATCCTATTATTATAAAATTTTGACCTATGTATAAGACACTAATTCAGAGAGTTTAATAACATTTAAGCTTCTTGCGACTATATTAGGTGAAAAACAGGAGGAGGAGAGCAGTAAAAATAAAGTAATATGGTGTTATGAGCTACTGAAAAAGTACATAGTAGTGATCCTGATTCAATCCCGGGTAACGTCGTGTCCTCCTGCTGGTATCGTATATTTCATTCCTTCTTTCTTTCTTCTTGAGTTTCTCATGATTTTCTTCTTAATATTTTTTTGTTTCCTTTTTCCTTTCTTTTTTTATCTTTCTTTCGTTTAACTATTCTCTTCATTACTTTTCGTTCTTCTCATTTCTGTCTCTATTCCTAATTACTTTCTTATGTCTTTTCTTTCTACTTGAGTCTTCCACGATTTCATTCTTATCTCTTTCTTTTTCTTTGCTTATTCTTAATTTCTATGGTCAGTTATGTTATTCTATTCTGCTCTCTTTCTTTTTAATTACTCTTCTTCGCTTTCGTCTTTCCTTTCACCTTCAAAAATCTGCCACAATATACTTACCCACCCATTCCATATTGCCAACCATTTTCCCAAAGACAATTCTCAGATTCTTTGCAAGATCCTCTTTCCAGATGTTTCGTTTTATACTTTGTTACATTCGCCATTTTCTGCTTGTGAAATAAGCGTTTTTCTTTGCATTTCTTGTTTTATTACAATTTATCATCCATTTTTCTTGTCTTTAAGCTTGATTCAAACGCAGGATAATCACACCAACAAACTATGTAATTTAATATAATTAAATGTAACTTAATTAAAGAAATAAACGTATTTCTTAATCACGGAATTGAAAGAATGCAAAATTCATCGCAGCAGCTGGTGTTCAAAGATTCTGCACTACGATTTTTTGTTAGTTCGATTGCGAGACTTTGAAAAGGAAAACGCCATTATTTATAACATGTGATACATCCGTTCTGTCTTATTTATAAAATACTTTTCAGTCGTTCAATTTATTCTTTTCACTTATGATTATTTTAATCAATGGCTTTATTTTCCTTTTGTTATTTCGTCTTTCTTCCCCCGCACGCAATTCCATTGATATATGATATGATTTGTATATATATATATATATATATATATATATATATATATATGCTAGTACGGGTAAAATTAATTCCCAGAACAGAATAGTTTGCATCAATTTATTGGCCACTTATGAAGATTAAAATCAAGGTACTTAACCTTATGTCTAGTATCCTTATTCTAATTTGAATCAAAATCCATTACATGAGTTTGGTTCTAGAAAATGTCTCAAATAAAAGGATTAAGCTTAAAAGCTTACAAGAAGATGAGATTCAGCGAATCTTGATTAATTCGTGTCTAATGACTATGGATCAAATGTAATACAACTATTATATATTTGGGTTATGGGAGTTTGTGCCCATATTATGCTTCTTAAATTTCGATAAAATATTCAGAATTAATTGAAATTTAAACAAATATTTATTAACTGAAGTTCAATATGTATCGTTAAGATTTCACAAAAATCGAAGGTTTCTGAATTTTCACATTTGCTCGAAAATAAATTAAAATAAATATAGTCCACATTAACCCCTTACGTTTAGCAGATGTGTTCCAAAATTTATAATAATCGGTTAATTAATTCAGGAGTGAATTATGGGCATACAAATATATAAACATATAAAAGTACCTTACTTTATATATATATATATATATATATATATATATATATATATATATATATATATTGTTGTCTGTACAAAAAACAAAACGTGTAACAAAAACAGTAAATTTAAAGAGAACAACGGGGAGATCGTTTTAAATATAACATTTAATTTACCACACAAAAATATTTAATAATAACGAAAGAAAAATTATTCAGGCTGACTGCTAATTGAGTACTCCGATGATAGAAAAGGGTTATGAGAGAGAAAGAGAAGGGGTCAGAGTACGTTTATAAGAAATGAGATTGCTATGTTTTTTTGTTTTTTTTTCTAATTCACAAATGAAATCTAAAATATTAAATTATTGATAACGTTAGTTTGAGAAAATTTCAAAAAGTACCAAGATGTTCTTTTGTATTATCTTATTTCAATTTCTCTTGATTCTGGGTTCTTTTAATAGATTCTTTTGACTCGATTATAATCTGCGAATCACACAGAAGTTATAATTAAACTCATTTAATCCACAAGAAAATAGCCTAGCTAGCGCGAAAACCTCTTTTTATAGTGACCAGCAACCTATAATAAAACATTCTAGAACCCTCTTTCTCTTTCCACAAAGGTTCTATAACCTTTTCAGACCTTCTGGATTTTTCTAAAACGCTCTGTTTATTTTTTCTAAGTTAGTAGAGACTTTCGTAAAAGAAAAAAAAATTCATGAATTGATAGATAATATCTTTATACAGGGTGGGCCAAAATAAGGGTCCTATCTTTAAATTTGAATAACTTGAATTTGAATAACTTCCACAAAATAAAAGTTAAACTCACCAAACTTTATGTGTGTGTAGACTGACCCTTCCGAGATTTTTTGAAATAAACAAAACAAATTTTAGCCGAAAAACACTTCTAAAAACTTACAAAAACTAAAGTATTGTTTTTTACACTGTTTTGAGTTTTTTAAGCAAAAATAATGTTTTCTAAATGAGGGTACGTTCCTTAGGGCTAATACGGCTCATGCTTGCTTCGGAAGGGGTCCTTTACTTATTCTAAAAAAATTTTTTTTTTTAAATCAATAAATAAAAAAGTTATGAATTCTTAAAAATAGGACCCTTATTTTTGCCCACCCTGTATATATATATATATATGTATATATATATATATATATATATATATATATATATATATATATATATATATATATATATATATATATAAATGATCCCTCGTAACAATATATATATAGTAAATTTATAATAGCTGTAAAGGTTTTACCAGAGATGTCCCATACCTCTAGATAACGCCAGTATAAATTCATCTATAATATGATGTTCACTACATTATATTACACATACTATATACATATATATATATATATATATATATATATATATATATATATATATATATATGAACACACTCAGATAAATGATAGAGATCTACAAACAAATAGATACGTAGGTATGAGGAGTTTGATATTCATATATATATATATATATATATATATATAAATTTTATGTATTTTTGTGTCATTTAAGCAAAAGGTATTAAACATAACATAATTCACTGTTTGATTATACTTTTTTTTCTAATGATCTTCTTTTAAAATAAAAAAGATAATATATGTTCCATATGTATCACGAACGTTTTGGATTCTAAGTCGAATCATATTTAGGTGACAAAACCATCTGAACAAAAACTCTGGAGAAAAGAAAGAATTCTAAAAAGCATCCAAGAACGCGCATTTTAAGTCAGACGTCAGCAGAACGAACAAGTTTGGTTTCAGAAAAGACGTTAACAATTTAGATTCCGGCACACTAAAATTAGCACCACAAGATAAATTGTATTACATAAAGCAGTTAAAAATATTGTTACTGGTCTCATATGTAATGTTATAAAATGTAGGTTTCTGGATTTTCTATAAAGATATCTTCGAGTATTTTTATTTTCTAAAATTGGTTTCACAATGTGTAATTTTCGTGTTATTAACTATTATTTGTAGTTATGTTTTTGTAAATGCTGGTAAATTTAGCTAGTGTTTACAAGGTGCATTGTGAAGCGGCGGGATAGAGTAGTGGTTGTAAAATCAATAGGAGTTTCATTCTCTCAAAGGGCATTTAAACTTATGCATAACATTGGTTTTATGGGTTGGGGGGAGATGTTTTTATTACAGGA
>OY744520.1:147151928-147171928 GCA_963556195.1 Sepiola atlantica | reverse complement strand
GTGCACCTGGTCTGTAAAGAAACGGCAATAACGAGGGGAACAAAAACAGACAAAACCAGAAAGCGAATCGTGAAAACAAACGGGAAATCGCTTCCTTTTATTTCTTAACTTACAAATGTTTCAAGCCGAATTGATATCATAACAACACGAAATATAACAATACTACTTTCAGATAGCTATATATGTATGTATATGTATACAGGTAAACCTCTTAATTTGAACAGGTTATGTTCGAAAATTGTGTCCAAATTAGTAGGGTTGTTCCAATTATGTAGCAATATTTACACTTTAATTCGAATTGAACATTTTCTATTAAGGTACTTATAAAATATTGACAATAGTTACTTAAGAACGGTTAATAATAAAAACAGGGGACAATTGCACTATATATTTTAAATAACTATTTAATATAAAAAGAAGTTCAGAAATATTATCATTATTTCTACAAAAAAATAATTTGTAATTTACAATAGATTTGGTAAACGTAAAACCATAAAGTTGTCACAGTTGAGCTAATTAGTTTTGAACAACATTTTGTTCATGTTTATTTGTATATTAGCTTCATTAACCATCAAGAATAAGCTTGAATCTAAGTCTGCTGTCCTCATCTTTTTCAACAGTTAACATGTTATCTTTGAGTGTTTCAGCAACATCTAATTATGTTCTGTTCTTTTTAGAGAGATTCATCAAAAGTAGGCTCAAATCTTCATTTATGTATTTGGTAATATCGTTCATAGTTTTATCTGCAAACCCTACTTTATTACTTAATTGAACACTTTTTATGATTGCAAGATACTTGCACAATTCTGGTGTCATCACATATAATTTCTATAAATTTACTTTTAAAATCCTGCTTGTCGCTATATACATGCAGATTTATATTAAAATGAAATTAATTATTAGATACTATTGTAATATAATTGTTTTCACGTATTTGGAAAGTGTATAATAGAGTTTTCGGTAGGTGAACCGTCTGAATATATGTGTTCCAATTATGAAGTGTGGTATCAAAAACTGTGTCCTAATTGTGAATTGTTTCTATAAGGGTTGTACTAATTAAGTGGGTTTCCTGTACAGGTATGTTCATATCTATATCAGGCTATGTTATTCTCTCTACATTCCTTCGAGAATGAAACATAAAGATGTTTGTGTATATTTGTATAAATCTACATCTTTCTACTAATGTATTGAGTACGGTTAAATATAATACTGTAATAATTGAATATTTATAATGTATTATCTTATAATAAACACACACACACACACACACATATATATATATATATATATATATATATATATATATATATAGTAAGTTGTGAAAATATATTTGTAGCAATTAAGCTACACAGATGCTCCCACGTTTCATCCCCGAGGGGGGAGATCTTCAGGCTAAAAGGCATTTTAGACTGAAGATCCCCCCGGGTGAAACGCGGGAGCCTATGTGTAGCTTGATTGCCATAACTGACTACCTAGCTCTACTTACGCATCGAGCACTGTTGAAATAAATACTGAAAATTGATACATAAAAAAATATATCTCCTTATAAAATTTTATGTGGATACATGAAATAGTAATATATATATATATATATATATATATATATATATATATATATATATATATATATATGAAACGTGTATATACGTATATATATATATATATATTAAACAGCAATATATAATATATCAAATTAAGTCAGTCTATTTGTTGAAGTTTGTCATCGATAGCTTTGAATCTAATAAATCTATATTTGATTTCAACTAACCAATATTTTTAACCCCGCACCATGTTCTTAAGAATAATAAACTGTTACCTGATTTGCTTCCTTTCAGAATATACTTCATCCGACTAAGAACATTTTCCAATGACTGCCATATTTCTTTTCAGCAGCAAATGTCACTGTTAAGAGTAAATACTAATAATGGTACATTATTTTATTTATTATTTTGTATAATACTTTAATAATAAAATATTGTTATCAATATACAAACATGCGTGCAAAAAATAGAAATCTTTGATAGCTTTTAAAATTCACTCCTACGACATATGACGTCACTCGGAGTTAAAGGCACGTTTTCCTAGTATCTAAACATTATGTATTATTACAGAAAAATTCAAAGGCCGTCCTACACATTGCCACTTAGTAAGTCTTTAATTTATATAAAAAAGTTTTGTTGGTTATTATTCAGTTGACAAATTTTAAGCGTTTAGACTGTCAATTTAAAATATTTGTATCCGTATCTGTTTCTTTGTACAATGTAATGAAAACACGAGGAGAATCCCATTTGTATGCTCTTCTAAATAAACGTAAACATTTTATGAGGACAGAAAATGTTATGGTCTCATGAAAAAGTAACATTGAGTTTATTTTGAAAATTGTTGGAGTCTTTTTCTGTAATTTGCCTATAGAAATGCTGCTTCGAATTATTAATAGGTTTACTTTGAATAGAAGATAAATAATACGAAAAAAGGTTTGGATTTTAGATTTTTTCTAGGTTTTACTTGTTGCGGATAAAATTCACCGAGGAAGATTTTATAAAACATATCTCGAATTATCAATAGAAATGTGTGTTTAATGAGCAGAAACAACTGTATGTATGCTACTAATGTCTTAAATGTTTTAATTTTACATTCTTTGTTTAATGGTAAAGTTTACTCGAATTTTGTTTAATGGTAAAGTTTACTTGAATTTTGTTTAATGGTAAAGTTTACTTGAATTTTGTTTAATGGTAAAGTTTACTTGCATTTTGTTTAATGGTAAAGTTTGCTTGAATTGTATGTAATAGTAAAGTTTACTTGAATTTTGTTTAATGGTGAAGTTTACTTGAATTTTGTTTAATGGTAAAGTTTATTTGAATTTTGTTTAATGGTAAAGTTTACTTGCATTTTGTTTAATGGTAAAGTTTGCTTGAATTGTATGTAATAGTAAAGTTTACTTGAATTTTGTTTAATGGTGAAGTTTACTTGAATTTTGTTTAATGGTAAAGTTTGCTTGAATTGTGTTTAATGGTAATGTTTGCTTGAATTTTGTTTAATGGTAAAGTTTACTTGAATTTTGTTTAATGGTGAAGTTTGCTTGAATTGTGTTTAATGGTAAAGTTTGCTTGAATTGTGTTTAATGGTAAAGTTTACTTGAATGTTGTTCAATGTTAAGTTTACTGGAATGTCGTTCATTAGTAAATCTTACTTGCGTTTAATTTAATGATAAATGTTACTTAAGATATGTTTAATAGTATATTTGTTTTGAATGTGGCTTAATGGTTAATTATATATAGACGCGTCTACACCCCACATTAAAAATGACGGAAAACCAATTAAAGACTCAGTCAGTTAAAAAAAGAAATAAGAAAATAAAATCTTCTAGAAATGGAAAGTTTAAAAAACGAAAAAGAAAGAAAACACGTATTAATCTATATAGAAAGTAGAAAGAAAAATGAAAGAAAACATATTATTATGGGAATAGAGTGAAAGTTTATTGGACATTCATTATCAACGGTTATGTGTCGTTAGGCTTGCTATTTGTTTTCTTCTTTCCCCTAAACCCTTGAAATGGTTTCGACTGGCAGTTTTTACTGGCTAAATTTTGTTGGGTGGGGCAAATATATATTTATTAATATATATGCAAATAAATACATGTCAATATCTATTATAGAGTGAATAGTTTTAATGGTCAAGTTGTCTATGATAAATTAACTGGAATGTTGTGATGTGGTAAATAGAGCTTTCATTTTTGTTCAATGGAAAATTTATTTCAGTTTTGTTTAATGGTATTCGGTGTTAGTTTAATTTGAAATATGACTTATAAATATCGCCTCTTCATTGCAAGCACATGTGGCTACGACTGATTTGAGTTGTGATGACCCTCTTCAATTCATAAATACTCTGTGGATCGTTCTGATAAACATTACCTTTGAGATTACCCCACGAATATAATCCGGTGAGACGATCACCAAAGTGTCCCCGCATATACGTGAACGGTTATAAAACAAAGAATTTCAATCATGACTAAAACTTACTGGACAACTCAAGCATGACTGAAGTTTATTTCTTACTAACTATTGTTAGATTGTAGAAAAGGTTGTTGATTTCAATAACGATTCCATTCGTGCCATTCACAGTCACTCTATATTTCATTATTGAAGCTGTCACTACTTTTTTAGATATAATGAACAAACGATTTGCAATGTCTACCTTTGTTTAGATATATCTATCAATCTGTTCATGGCATCAAACATAAATGGCGGTTGTAATGACCCGTAATAGAGATGCGATGGTTGCATTGAGAAAATAATGATGACAAACACGGGTTGTCATTATTACTCAGGGAAATAAATTTTTAAAAATACTTATTTATTGATAAACAACAATAATTACTGGCTTCACATTGTACGAGGCTCACTTATAACTGTATATAAATTTGAGGCACTAATTTTCAAAGTTGGTTTCACTTATGGCGAGATATCGTTTTTTCAAAAAGTGGTCTCATGTCGATTTACTCGAAATATATTGATGAAAGATATGAATTGATCGATTGAGAAAAATACAGTAAAAATAAAATAAAATGTTAGATCATAAATTAAGTGTAGGTAAGGATAAAAATCAGCAGGACAAAGTATCGGGTTGAAATTGCTGTCAGCGGTCGGTAAAAATCAGATGAAGTGGATTTGACTAACCAACATTTTCAGGTAGACAAAATTGGCGGGAAGATTGTCATCGGCACTAATCAGGTAATAAGGATAAAAATAGCCGACAGCGGAGAATTATGAAAATATCAGAAATGGATAAACAGTGGTATTAAATATATATATATATATATATATATATATATATATATATATATATATATATATATAATTTATTTAGATACTGTATATTACATAATTCCACAATGTACCGCGGTTTCATCCAAAAGGGCAGATTTAGACATCTTTAGTAAATCTTTGTGTCCAGTGGAATCATCGGCAAGCTGAAATGATTGTAGTCACGTCCCGATAGGGAATGGCGTCAACAATGACAGAAAACGGTGTATCTCTGAGGGGGTCCCCGAAAAAATCCGGTGTGGGATAGTGATTAACTAAGACTTAAGGGAGATCGATGTTAGTTCGTGTATGAAAGGCCTTCATTTTATTCCCTAGCAAGTTTTATTTATTTATTTATTTATTTATTTATTTATCTGTTAGAAAGTTTTATTTATTTATTTATATGTTCTTTTTGGATTTGTGATGTTATTGTTTTACCTAGTCTGAAAAAATAGGAAAGGGGCGGCTATGAAGTTTGCCGTTTGGGTTTGTGAAATTAGGGTAATTTTCGTTGTCGTTTTTGGGAATAAATTTATCTATCGGATTAATTGTTCGATATAGTGCTGAAAAAGATGATGCAATAATATTTTATGGACTTAACGTGTTTATTTTTGTTTATTGAATTGGTGTTTTCGTATTTGCTTGATCTTAATGGGAGGAAAGCGCTGTTTCGTTGATATGTCTCGTTTATAACTAGTAGTGTTGAAAACAAAAATTGGTTATAAACGAAATGATGGATGCTATCTGTTATTTCCGTTTGAGGGGTATACGTTTAGTCTCTGGGTGGGGGGTGTTAACTTCTATTTTATTGATGGTGTGTTAATAATATTAATATTTAGTGTATTTCAGAAAATTTATTAAATTCTTTATCTTATTATTTTATTTTATTCCACTCGTACGCGTACTTCCGTCCATGCGCACCGGCAAATAAACTTATATACACATACATACAGGGAACCGCAAGCATGTCTATATACAACATCTGCACGCACATGCGCATGCACGCACGTACACACATGTACGGGGGGTTATTCATTTTATATTTTTTATTTTTATTTTTTATTATTTATTTTTTGTGTTTTTGTTATGTTATTAATTTAATCTTTTATTTATTTTATTAATATTATTTTATATTTTATATTCATTAATAATATGCTCCTATACATACACACGCGCACCCGCACACACGTGCTTGTAGATACACACGGACGTATACACACGCATGTACACTCATCTTCATTTATACAGGGGGGGGCGGGTGATTTTAGAATCTATTATATAAACTGTATGAAGCTGGGGGGGGGAGTTCTTAGGGTCAAAAATTCTTTCGTTCTGTGGTGTATCTGTATTCCTGTGAGTTTAAAGGGGTTTCGTGTATTTACCGTGATAGCAGGGTCACGTGGAGATGGGGTTTCTGCTGATAAATGTATTAGCGTTGTCGATGAGGTTAGTTTTAGTATGAATAATGTGATTATCTGTGGTGAAATGTTGGGGTGTTTATTGATGAATGTTTTATCTGTGGTTAGGACTAGGTTGTATCAGGGTAGGCGGGGTTTATGTAGTCGCGCCTGTGGTGTGTTTAACATATATCTGGGGGGTATTTTGTACGTAAATAGAAAGATAGGAATTTTGTTATGGGTTTAGGGAGGTCCTGGGGAGATTCGTTATTTTGTATGTTTTTAAGAAATACTTAACTATCTTTTTAGAGGGGTATTCGGTTTAAAGGGATAATTGGTGGGTTATGTAATATTGTTATCAGACCATTGGGCTAGCAGGAATTTTCTTCTGTGGAGGGCATTTTCTGCAGACCTCAGTTTTTATGTTCATGCAGTTTATGGAAGGGTTGTTGATAGCTTGTATAATTCTGAATTTCTCAGTAGTGCACAAAGGACAGGTCCTGGAGGTGGGGCTGTAGGATTAAGGCTTGTCGGTAATTCTCCATTCTATTTTGTAGGGGGTGTTGGACTTCTTGAGATCCCATACGTGGGTTGCCAGTGTGGTTATGTGGTCTTTTTGGGGTATTTGAAAGTGTTGTTGTGGGCGTAGAGTCTTTGTTTGAAAGATCCTTGGGTCATTCCGATGTACATATCCTCCCTTTTGGTATCCACCCCGGATATAACCTTGGCTTCGTAAACAACGGAGCTGATTGTGCATCCTCCGCCCAAGGGACAGGTCTCACCTCTTTTGGAAGAGCAACGGGGGTTGGGTGAATTAGTTGGTGGTTTGGAGGTCAGAATGGATCCCACGGGCTGAAAACATGAATAGCTAGTTTTTACTGTATTTCTGTTTAAAAGTTTATGAAGATTATTTGATGGCGGGAAGTGCTTCTCTATTAATTTGAGAAATTGCTTACCTACGCTATATTTGACGCTGAGGGAATAAGGGGGCGAACCAGATAATACTTCTTTGTCTATTGCGTCTGTATTGACTGGTGGATTGGTTGGTATATATGAGAGGGGATGGCAAGATTTAAGGCATATTTAAGAACCTTATACCCAATATTAGTAAAAGAATTTCCAGCCTTACATCCACACCTGAGATTTTCCAAAAGAGATACACCGTTTTCTGTCATTGTTGACGTCATTCCCTATCGTGACGTGACTACAATCATTTCAGCTTGCCGATGATTCCACTGGGCACAGAGATTTACTAATGATGTATAAATCTGCCCTTTTGGATGAAACAGCGGTACATTGCTGAAATATGTAATATACAGTATCTAAATAAATTATATTAGCTCTCTTATATGATTGAGCACTTTATTTGATTTCTTTTGATTTACAACCTGACACACTATATATATATATATATATATATATATATATATATATATATATATATATATATATATATCATGATTTTTACGGAGTACAAAATTTTACCATCGCAAGCATGAAGGGAAGACGAATTTTATCGTTCATGATTATAAGTTAATCAAGAAAAAAAAGAAAAAAGCCAGCTGACCGGTTTCGCTCTCTCTTAACAAAGGCTGTATCAAGGGATTATAAAACGAGGGATTTTAAAAAGGGGGTGAAAAGAGAGAGTAGAGTAAAAAAAATTAAAATAACGTTATTGTATATGTACAATGGAGGATGAATCTTAACATGTTATCTTTGAGTGTTTAAGCAACATCTAAGCATCCTTTATGCTTTGTTTGTTTTAGAGAGATTCATCAAAAGTAGGCTCATCTAGTCCTAATAGACATTCCCTTTGTTTACAAAGGGAGGGGCGTTTAAGACGAACGTGGATCGTCTCCAAGATTTTTAGATGGTATAATGAGTGAGCATGACTGAGAAAAAAAGTTGATGCTAAAATTCCTGACGCACGGCGGGTTTTAAATTAAATGGTCTGTAATGGAAGACCCGTATGTGTTATTTTGAACGTCCGTTGATCGAAAGGTTCCATTCCTAATCCTACTAGGAATCTGTTGTTGGACTCTACTATCCAATTATAACGTCGTCCTACCCACGTAGTCAGCACTGCAACATTCAAAATGATAAATTACATTATTTTTCTGGTGGGGGGGTAAAACGTTTTTACGAAAGGATGCCAATACAGGTTTTGTAGGAAACACAACACGCACATTCGAAGAAAAATAGCAATTTTAATCTTTGAGCTGATTTGCTTGGTGAATTTCTTACTTACTGGTGAATTTCTTACTTACAATGTAAATCGGACATTTAGTCACCGTATTTGGTTTTATTTCGGAAAAAGTATTTATTTTCGTTTGGATGACTGCCCTAATTGCATCAAGAGGATAGCCGTTATTATACAAAGTATTAGTTATAGTTTTAATTTCTTCGTCCAATTTTGATTTTGAACAAATCATAAGGGCTCTGTGTTAATGCCCAAATCAAGTTTACCTTTCGTTTGTTAGGACAAAATAAATCCCAGCGAGTATATAATCCTGTAAACGTAGGTTTGCGGTAGATTGATGTAAGGTAACTCGATGGGGTTTTTGTTACCAATACATCGAGGAAAGCTAAAGTGGAATTACGCTCTCCTTCATAGGTATATCTTAATGCGGGGTGCATTTTATTGAGTAAGGAGAAGAATGTATTTACCTCCGTTTTATTATTAAAAAGGCAAAATGTATCGTCTACATATCAAAAGTAGACTAAAAGTTCAGTGGGTCCAGATAATAAAGCCTTCTAAAAAAGCCACAAAAATATTCGCCATAGTCGGTCCTAGGACTTAGTCCATAGATACACCGTCTATTTGCCCATACATTACATCGTTATAACTTAATTAAACTGATGTAGTGGCAAATTTCGTCAACTGCACGAATATACTTTCAGGAATGGAAGGAGACGATAAATGGCTATGATATAAAAAAAATCGGCACAGATATCGATTGTTTCAAAAATAGGGACACATGTAAATAGGTTGCTAATATCGTAGGAACACATACATTTATTAGTAACCTTAGAACCTTGAATGTACTTTGCAAAATGAAATGAATCTTTTAAGCAGTATTTACTAAAGTACTTCAATACTGGTTGTAAAATGTGGAAGATCCATTTTGCAACCTTCTGCTATGACGACCCTACCATAGAGAGAATGGGCCTAACTGGGGTATCCGCTTTGTGAATTTTGGGTAATCCATATAAACGTGGGCGGATAGAGCCCGAGGATCTGATTTCACTGGCTACATCGGAAGGGAGTACACCGCTTTTCACCCACTTTACCAGTTGTTTCTGGAATTTAGTTTTTAAGGAAGTTATTGCATCATGAGTGTCGACAATTTGACAAATATCTCCGTGTCGTTCAATATCAACATCATTTTGTCGACGTTGTCTTGATTGTTTAGTACAACCTCTGAACCTTTATCCGGTCTGGTTATTACCAAGGACTTATTTTGTTTTAATTGCGGCAAAATGTTATTTGCGCCATTTAAACTTTGAAAGGGATACTGATGTACTCGCATAGTGTGCAAGGTCATTCAATCTAGCCCTTTAGGTCCCTTACTTTGGTCTCAGAAACTGGTGGAAGTCTCACTTCTTGAGAATTGAGAATTTCAAATTCTGAAAATACCTCCTCACGCCCAACACCAGATGGTGGAAGACAGAATTCCAAACCGTGATCTAATATTAAAAGTTCAGCAGGAGACAACTTCTGAGAAGATAGATTAAGGGCGGTCTTACCTACATCTGAGTTGGTAGAGCAACCAAATCTTTTGTATATTAAATGCTGTGAGAAACGAATTCTATCACAGCACGAAAGAATATATATATATATATATATATATATATATATATATATATATATATATATATATATGCATGCAGGGTGTTTTGAAAATCGATAGCATAATTTCGGGATTATGTTGTATAAGTTTTATTATGAAACAGTTTCCATATACATGGGTTCGGAAAAGGTTGGTTTCCGAGTTATAGGCCATTGAAATAAATACCGATCTGCATTTTTTATTGTAAACATCCAACGCGTACAATGTCCGTGGAATGCAGAACCACTATCCCTGTAATAGAATCACGCGTAAAATAAGTCTGAGTCTGGTGTTGCCATATACATCTAACAAAAGCATGAAAAATGTACATCAAACAAATAACAACATGCTAGGGACTCATGAAAAAGATCTGAGTGTCATGATCGGTAAGTCTCTTTTGAGAGCCTACATGGGAAACGGTCGGCATCTAACGAATCTTGGGCCTTCTTACTTCAGAGAAGAGAATGCAACCGACTAAATACAAGTAAGTAAATATGATTATCAAAAACCAAAGATCACGCAGAGAAAGAAATAAACCACAAAGGAAATTAGACTAGTAATATAGCGATATTGTAGAAATAACACGCACATAAAATCGCTCCTTTAAACACATATCCCGAAGCTATGTCATCGATTTCCCAAAGACTCGTATGATTCAGTAAAATGTGTCTATTTCTGGACTTTTGTCATCGATAGCTTCCATTCTACAAAGTTCTCAATATTTAATTTAAATATTCAGTTCTTATTGTGTGTCGTGCCACCATGTTCTTAAGAACAATAAAATGTAATTCGGTGTAATACTTAACGAAAATACTTCATCCGGCTAGGAAGATTCTTTCAAAAATAGACGATTTTTAGATAATGACATAAACAGTATTATTATTTTACGGCATTAATAAAACAATCCTATATTTTTCTATCTGTTTTAGATTGCATATAAATAAGGATGTTTAAAATAATATTAAATTAGTTATTTCTTTAAATTTCTTATCTATTATAATCGTAGATAAAATCATTTTATTTCGAACATTGAATTACAATGTTGTTTTAATAAAAACATACATGCGAATGGATTTCTGTGATGGTTTTATCAGCGTCGCCATCTTGATTTTTAACTAAATAATAAAAAATATCTCGGTATAATAATATTGTTTATAATACAGACAAATACTTTATAACTAAGTGATTACTCTAAAACACTTCCCCGCATATGCTGCTTGGCAAAATAAATTATAAAAAATGCGCTGCTTTTTAAATCCACTTAAACGGAAGAAATAAAAATGTTACCTCTGAATATTTCATGTTTTATTTCTTTTACAATAATTTACATTCGGAGTGGGACAAAAATCAAATTTCCCCAGTCATGAACGATTTCTATATTTATAGTAAAACACAACAGATACTTCACTTTCGTGCTATCATGGTTAATATAGTAACTTCAAATACAAATTGTATGGCATTTCAAGAAGATTTTACTTAGCCACGTGTATATCTTTTTCTTCCGTTGTTTACTTTTTCACGTGTGGTTGTGTAGCCAATGGCTACCCTAATAATAAAAACAATAACGCTACTTGCTCAACATTAATTCGAACAGACATGCTATATAAGTTAATTTAAATAGTGGATTTCTACCATTCAACGTGAATGATGCAGCCCTATGTTTGTCACACAACCACAAGTTCCGTCAGCGTCATATCACCAAAACACAACAGTCAGTTGCAATCAGAAAACTCCTAACCGCCAACACTAACATCATACATGAAAATAAATGCGCGCTGCGTTTAATAATGCTAGAAGCCATATACATTAAAAAGAAACAACATTAAGAGAATCGTTTTAACAGCGATATTAACGTATTAAACATCTTACAAAATTAACAAAATCGACAGATAAATATACAAATGCATAAATAACAGATTGAAACTACACTTTATTTATTCAACTGTAAAAATACTAATAAAACAGTAACACATGAATAAAAACAAATAATACATGAATAAATAACAGACTAAATCACCCTTCATATTTGTCATATATTTGTCAAAACGACAGACTAAAATAATAAAATGCCTTAAAAATAAAGAAAAACAATATAGCGAAACAAAAACAAACCAACCCCTGGCGACGATCGCAATTGAAAGCGCTGGAGATTAATTTTTAAAAACCTCTCGAAGTCATAGACATCTAATTGAAACCAGATACACGAAAGCTAGCTCACATGGTCGAGAAAACAATTAAGAAAATAAACAAAAGGTAAAATCAATCGTTTTCAATTAGACTTGCATGGATAATGATTTGCTCCTTATATATATATATATATATATATATATATATATATATATATATATATAATGAGTTAAATTTTGAAGGCAGTGACAATGCAGTCTTGTAGAATACACCATTGTTACGCGGCAAGGTAAGCGGAACAATTATCAATATTGAAAAAAATAATAATTTTAAATTAAATATTCCGTTACAAACTTAATGTGTCGAACTTTACCCCAGTTCCTCAAACATTTACTACATCAATTTGGCCGTTCTTGGGTTCATTTTCTCACCTAGCACTGCTAAAAAAGTTGCTGTATTGACGAAGACTGAAACTGCCGAAGGGTCCTTGTCTGGCAATCAACGCTCTCCTATGTTGTAGTTTAAAAATAAAAGAAAGTAACTCTTCGACGCTGGTCAGCAACTTGGTACCACTGAGAAGCAAAGGATAATTTCAAAGCAGAACAATGACAGAAAAGTAATGCACAAATCCGTCAGTTGTTTTCTGTATAATAATACTTATTTGGGTAGAAAAGTTGTTCAATTACAGGCAGTGTAATCCCCCACTTCTATCTTCTACGTGGGTGTTTCGAACCTGCAAATCTTAACAAGTTCTGTGCGATTCAAGCCTAATTCAAGGTATGGCTCTCCACGACTTTGATTCAGTGTCGAGCAAAAGTGAGTCCCCGAATCTCAATTTGCGCTGGCTTTTATTGAGATTCAGATGTTTTGAGACTGTGCGTGACTCCACCTATCCTCCAATAGAATTAATTCAGTAATAAAAAAACGTATTCTAATTATTATTTCTGGTCATATTTGTAATTTCCGCTCGCGAGGATCCGCTCTCTCAATGTCCTGAGTGATTAACGGATTCTACATCGTTGTTTTATTTCCTTCTTCATCATCTGTTTCTATCTCCCACTGTTACCTCGAACTTTCATTCATAGTAAAAAATATATTTTCCTGAATTACATTAACAATAATTCTTTCTTCAACAACTGTCATTCAACTACAGGGAAGTGTCTCTCGACAGATACTCAATTTCCCCATCGCCCCATATAATCATGCCAATCCCGGCAATGTATTGGGTTTTACCTTCCCACTTACCAAACCACATGGCCTGTTATCTTTGGTTAATACAAATTATTTGCTTTTTCTTGCCAACGTTATGATTTTACGGCGAAATCCATTTTAGGTGAGCATCAATCACTGTCATGCTCACTTACGGCTTTCAGCAATGAATACCTCGTCTGCCATTTCGAGTCTCATTCATGGGCGTATGTTATTTCAACACTTCAACGTCCATTCAACGCCGAGATTTAAACAACTCTTCCCTGTTCGTGACCACAGTAGCCATATAGCGTCTCACCTATTTTCGAACAGCCCACGCCCGTTAATAATTGTTATTGAACAATTTTTTTGACATTGGATTTTACCA
The DNA here is from genome assembly GCA_963556195.1 of Sepiola atlantica. Lineage (NCBI taxonomy): Eukaryota > Metazoa > Mollusca > Cephalopoda > Sepiida > Sepiolidae > Sepiola > Sepiola atlantica. Next base: position 147,158,196 of record OY744520.1, on the reverse strand, counting down.
CATCCCCATCTGAGGCACGGAAAATAAATCTTATTTCTCTTATCAGTTTTCGTTTACGCTTTCAGTGAATAAACAAAATTTAAATTCTGTTTGGTTTTCTTAACTTAAGAAAACCAAGTTTTTTTTTCATATTTATACTTTTAGCTGGACAGTGTTTTTATTTTAACCCTTTTCAATCCGACAATATTGTCACAGAACAAGGATACTATAGATAGGGTCATATTCTTTAAATTTTCGAGCTAATCTTCTTCTTTCCCGAAAGAACGAAATAATTACTCAATCAAAGTGGTTCTTCGCCTGGAAGTCGAGAAATTTAAGAGTGTCTGTTGCGGTAGCTTCGCAGTATTTATTAAGCGTTTAGTTATTATTGAAGTGGTTGCTGATATTTTGAGTTTGATATTATTAAATTATTTTTATGATATTTTACAAGTAATAATTAAATCATTGTTATGCTTTTTTACTTAAATGTATATTTATTTATTTATTATTTTCCTCGTTTAAACCATGCGCCTTTTATAACTGATGTGTAAGAGGGGTAAACCGTTGATTAGAGTATTTTGTGTTATTTCCCTTAAACAAAAAGAATTAGTTATTTTTCTTAATGTTTTTAATTATTTCTTTATATCCATGGGTAATAAAACCCATGGATATAAAGAAATAATTAAAAACATTAAGAAAAAAGAACTAATTCTAATTTACTATATATATATCATTATTTAATTTTTTATAATTATTACTGTTTATCTTACATAAACGGGTCCCGGTACTGCATTCTTTTATTTTACACAGATTAAAAGGTCTTTGAAACGGACCCCAAAACAGGCACCGTTTTAGCAGAAAACAGATAAAGAGAATCAGAGTATTGAGGGGTTTTGGAAAAGAACAGATAACAGTTAACTGTGCAGTATTTGCTAATTGCAAGCTACTTGCTCTCTATGTTGTCTATAAAGGCAAAAATCTTACTCCAGGATCCTCAGCCTCAGCCCCCACTCAAGGGCCCTCATTCTCTGAGATGCCTGTTTCCTGACTGTACCACATGCAGAAATTTAAATGTAATGTAAAACTACATCTTGCTGCACCACTTCCCACTTATGATGCCCCTGTGAGTATAGTCCCTTATTTACAGTAAACCCTTACGGCTCAGTGACAATTGTCTTATTTGATATGAAGGAAAGTAAAAACAAAATTGCTAGTTAACTTTAAAAAGAATGCTGTCTATTTTCAATGTTACGAAAAATGTTTAAAAATCAAATTAAATATTTTTCTCAAGAAAAAAACTTACAAACACCATTGATAATTAAATTTACAGTAAAATGTAAAAAAATGTTTTTTTAAATTTTTTATTTGAGTGGATTTGTCCTGTATCTCAGCGTTAACAAACCTTACAAAATGGGACCAAAAAGTGTGAAATTTTTTTTAAATGCTTAGTGTAAAGATGAATTAGGTATCAATGAATTAGGTATCAATGAATTAGGGAATTTGAAGATGTTTACTGATCTGTGCAATAACACACTTTGGCGAAATTTCTTCTTTGATTTTAAGTTTCGATGTCTGTAAACTGGTTGTAAAACAAAATGTCTAAAGATATAAAGCTTGAATTGGAATGGAGATAGATTGCAATAAAATAAAAGACTAATAATAAAATGATTATTGGCTATTAATATAATTGAGACTGTTTGGCTGTTCAGTTCTTACCCTTTTCCTTCCATTGAAAAGACACAAGTAAACTCCTTTCAGACTGTGTGAAAGACAGTGTAAATTTGCCAACATAAAAGTGCAAGTGTATATATATATATATATATATATATACATACAATTATATATATATATAATTATATATATATACATATATATGATTATATATATGCATATATATATTTATCTTTAAAACTACTTTAAAGACATTTGAAATGTGTCATATGAATTAATTGCTAACATGTTTTTTATTAATTTTTCTTTCATATTAAAAATGTAATGTAATTGGAAAGTAGTTTCTTTTACTCTGTAAGAAATTATAAGTATTATTATTATTATTATTATTATTATTATTATTATTTACTGACTAGGAGTTATCACACTGGTCATCGTCAGTGATCGCCCACTGCCAACAACCTGTGGTATTCCCTGGAGTCTGAGTGACAGCAAGTCTCCTCAGACTTCCAGTATGCTCCACCTCTTTTCGTTCATCACCGCTGATGACCTTGCGGTATCGCAACAGCCACCTACTACCGATTTCCCGCTGATAAGAGCCATTGGTCCCCTCTGGGGCCCGAGTGGCAACAAGCCTCCCCAAGGTCCCAGAGCTGTCCGCGCTCTTCCAATGGAGGTCTGGTTTGCGCTTTCCCTCCTCGACCCTCTGTCCATAATTTTCGTGGCGTCAGCCTATTCTTGCGCCTCTCTCGTGCGGTTGTATTTTCCCCGTCAACAGTCTTGTGCTTCCATGTGTTTGTTCCCATTCGTTGCTTATGTGGGTTGGTTTCCGCATTCGAGGACATTTCTCAGGATTGTAGCTGTTTTGATCATTACTGTCCTTTGTATGGTCTCAGTTATCCCTTTGATTCCTATTTCTTCTAGTCTTTTCTCCATGTTTTTGGGGACTGTTCCTAGTGCTCCTATGATTATTGGTGTTATACTGACTTTCTTCATGTTCCATATTCCTTTCAATTCTCTGGCAAGTTCAGTATATTTGCTTCTTTTTCCGTCTCTTTGATCTTAACTCTGTGGTCTGCTGGAACGGCAAAGTCTACGATTTTGCAGGATTTTTCTTTCTTGTTGATTATTATCATATCCGGTCTCCTTGCTGTTATGGGTTTGTCTGTTTGTACATTCATATCCCATATGATTTTGTTTTTTTCGTTTTCTAGTACAGTTTCTGGTTTGTTTTTGTACCGTTTTTTGCATATTCGAAATTCAGTTGTTTGCACATTTCCCGGTGTACTTCTTTCCCCACGCTTTCATGTCTGTTCTTGTATTCCTTTTGGGCTAGCTTGCTGCATTCACTTATATGATTTATCGTTTCGTCTCTTTGTCCACACAATCGGCATTTGCTATTTTCCTGGGTTTTATCTATCTTTGCTTTAATAAAGTTTGTCCCAATCGCATTGTTCTGTGCGGCCGTCAGCAGAGATTCCGTTTCTCTGTTCAAGTGTCCTTTTCTTAGCAATGCCCAGCTGTTTTCATTGGCTTCATCGCTTCTGAGTCTTATAAAGCGTCCATGTAGTTGTTTTTCTTCCCACTTTTCCTTTCTTGTCTTTTTGTTTCTGGGTTCAGTGCTTCCGGAGTTGTTTGTTGGGCTGGTGCCTCTTGCTGTGGTGATCAGTCTTTCCGTGTTCTGGATTACATATTTCTCCAGCTCTTTTTTGGTGTCTTCCACACAGTCTTCTATACTTACCAGTCCTCTACCTCCTTCATTTCTTTTCATGTAGAGTCTTCCGTATCGTCTTTTGTGTGCAATGCATTGTGCATAGTCATTAGTTTTCTAGTCCTTTGGTCAAGGTGCATGAGTTCTTCTTTGGTCCAGCCTATGAATCGTCCAGAGTATCTTATTAGTGATACAGCCCATGTGTTTATCCCTTTTACTAGGTTTCTGCTATATAGTTTAGTTTCTAAGAGTTTCCTTGTTCTTCGTAGATATTCTTTTCCAATCTTCTCTTTCATTTCTGTATATTTGATTGTGTCTGCTTCCAGAACTCCCAGGTATTTATAACTATCTTGTTCTCCTAGCGCCTCATCTCCTCTTGGTTGGGGAGTTCTATACCTTCTGTCGTCTCCAGTTTTCCTCTTTTGATCTTTAGCAGTGCACATTTTTCTATTCCAAACTCCATTTGGATATCTTGGCTGAATATCCTAGTTGTATTTATCAGCTTTTCCAGTTCTTTTTTGTTTTTTGCAAACAGTTTCAGGTCATCCATGTACATCAGGTGGTGTGTTCTTTGTTCTGTATCCGTAAACCTGTATCCGGCATCACACTTTCTGAGTATGTAGTTGAGTGGCATCATGGCTATTATAAACAATAGTGGTGATAGAGAGTCTCCTTGAAAATGCCTCTCTGTATTTTTATCTCAGACAGGTATTGTCCTCCGGCTGTCAGTTTTAGTCTCCATGTTTCCATTGCTTTCTGGATGAGATTAATCATCCTGTCTGGTATCTTGTATATTTTTAAGCATTCAATTATCCATGTTTGGGGGATCCTGTCGTAGGCTTTCTTGTAGTCAATCCATGCCATGGTTATGTTCTTTTGTCTGCTCTTCACCTCCTTCAGGGTCTTTTGATCAATGTATAGTAGATCATGTGCCCCTCTTTGTCCTTTCCGGCATCCTTTTTGTTCCTCGGGGAGCAGTCCACGTTTGTCTAGGGATTGGTAGATTTGTTCTCTCAGTTGTGCTGTGAGAATTTTCCACATTATTGGTAGACATGTTATTGGTCGGTAGTTGCTGGGGGTCGTTCCTTTTTTGGGGTCTTTTTGTATTAATGTTGTTCTTCCTTCCGTCATCCATTCTGGTACGTCTGTTTTGCGGATACATCCACTCAGTTACTGCGGTAGTCTTTCATGCAGGGTCGTTAATTTTTTAAATCAGTATGCATGTATTCCATCGTGGCCTGGTGCTCTCCAGTTTGCCATTTTTTTAGGGTTTTCTTGATCGTTTCTTTGTTGATTTCTGTTTCTGTTCCTTCTTCGATTTCCTGCAGTTCATCTTTCATGTTTTTCAACCATTGGGCATTCTTGTTGTGCTTTTTTGTTTTGGTTCTTCCTTTTTTGTTTTTTTGTGCTTTGTTTTGTTTCTGTTGGGCTCGGTTGCTCTGTCGTTGTTTTTTCCCCATTTACATTTTTGTAAAACTGGCTTTCATTGTTTTCAAAGGTCCTGTTCTGTTTGCTCTGTTCTGATTTGTACCTGTATCGTCTCAGTCTTCCTTCTATTACTGCTATCCTTTGTTTTATTTCTTCATGTTTCTCATTTAGTTTTTCCTTGCGTTTCGTGATTTTTGCTTCTTAATCGTTTCATGTCCTCCTTCCTTCTGTTCACGGTGTTAGCTTCTTTCCGAAGTTTGGTGATCTGGGTTTCCAGTCTGATTTCCCACCCAGGTGTTGTTGGTCCTTTCTTTTGTCCATTCTCTTTGTTTCTTAGTTTCATACTTACCGATTTTGCCCCTGCATATATCAGGATTTTTAGGTCTGTAATAGTTTCTGTTGGGATGTGTGTGAGGAGTCTGTTTACTCATTCTGTTTCTGCTTGTAACTTCTTTGCTACTTCATTCCTGAGAGATGGGAGTATTATTATTATTATTATTATTATTATTATTATTATTATTATTATTATTATGGATTAACACCCAGTGCTAAATTACTCCTTCTCCAAAATATGAGATTCTACTTATTTGGGCGACTACATGTGAACACCCTGAAAAATGTGTCAAGTGTAACGATACCCATTAAAATATCCTTACAAAAAGTCTCTGAAAACGTTTCTCGACATCGAAACGCTTTTACACACAGTTTTACACTTAAAGCATTATGGGCTTTTAAACCGTTAGTCACTTTCTTTTTAAAATTACTCGCTTCTCTTTAACGCGTGGGCCGATGTGGTTGGTGTGTTTTTATTTAACAGAGGATTCATGTTTTGGTGGGCGTTTATGCGTGTGTGCGTTCTTCTCACCATGCAGACCATCGATCATACGATGCTCCAAGCTCCATGCAAAACATGTTTTACTCTTTTTTAACAGTGGGTGCGTGTATACGTGGATTCTCCAACTCTCTTTTAACGCAATAGTTCTTTCCAAATCAATGTCATAATTCACCTGTTATTTTTCTTAGTTTCCTTTATAGTTCTCCATTCGTCATCTAACCGTAATTTATTTTTCCTCATCTAGTGTTGTGCCATGGGTTTTCTAAGTTTTTCTTACCTTTCTCGCTGTGTGCTGTGCCATGAGTTTTCTTAGATGTCCCTACCTTCCTCGTTGTGAAGATCCCTTGATCGTTGTCTAGTGCGGTGCATCTGCTCTCTGGGAACAAAACTTTTACATGACAAAGAAAGAATTTAGAAGGCAGACCTTGAAAGGGTTATGAAAAGACGTTTACTTATCCCTTATTTCCCGATAACGCCTTGGAGAGAGTCGTCCTTTTCCCGTTGGTTTGCTTCTCGGCTCTGATCTAACTATTCTCCTGACAGGGTGTGGGGAGAGATAGATGGAGTGGCTTATTCCCGTCTCATTCGAGACCCAAACTTAAAGTGACCATATTTCATGAGGTATGTACCGCCTGAGATCTATT
>OY744520.1:147076928-147146928 GCA_963556195.1 Sepiola atlantica | reverse complement strand
AGACCTGAGTGTCATGATGGGCAGGTTCTCCCTCGTTAGCCAACATGGGGGACCCGGTCCGCATCCTGCGAATGTTGTCTCTTCTCATTTCAGAAACAATACAACGGGCAAGAACCAGGTAAGTAACCTCTCTTATTCCAGGTATGACGAGGACACAGACCAAAGACAGGAAAACCAGAGCGAAAACAGCAAACTGAAAAGATATAGAAAAGAAATGGGCCACGAAAGAGAACAGACTGGTGATGGAGTGCTATTATAAAAGCCGCTACCCTACAGAAAGAGGCTACCGAAAACGAATGAAACATCTCTGGGACATTGCTAGTTACTACCATACAACGGAACAAAGGATAGCAGATCAAGCAAGACAGATCCTCAAGCGAGGATGGTTCTCGGAGATGGAACTGACGGAAATCAGACAGAAGGTTAATGGCGAAACGGAGCAAGATACACCACCGAAGGAGAAACCACAGGAAGAGAACGGGCAAAACATACACACTGAAACTGAAGAGATTGAAGATTACGGAATCACAGAATCAGATGAGATAGAAGACTGCGGAACCACAGAACCTGCTGAGATAGAACTCAACGAAAAAGAAGCAAGTGAAGTGGAGAACATTAGACGATAAATGTTAGAAAACAAAACAAAACTCCCATCTCTCAGGAATGAAGTAGCGAAGAAGTTAAAAGCAGAAACAGAAAGAGTAAACAGACTCCTCACACACATTCCAACAGAAACTATTACAGACCTAAACAATCTGATATATGCATGGGCAAAATCGGTAAGTATGAAACTAAGAAACGAAGAGAATGGACAAAAGAAAGGACCGACAAAACCTGGATGGGAAATCAGACTGGAAACCCAGATTACCAACTTCGGAAAGAAGCTAAAACCGTGAACAGTAGAAAGGAGGACATGAAACGATTAAGAAGCAAAAATCAGAAACGCAAGGAAAAACTAAATGAGAAACATGAAGAAATAAAACAAAAGATAGCAGCAATAGAAGGAAGACTGAGACGATACAGGTACAAATCAGAACAGAGCAAACAGAACAGGACCTTTGAAAACAATGAAAGCCAGTTTTACAAAAACGTAAATGGAGAAAAAACGACGACAGAGCAACCGAGCCCAACAGAAATAAAACAATTCTGGAGCAAGATATGGGAAGAACCAAAAAAGCACAACAAGAATGCCCAATAGTTGAAAAACATGAAAGATGAACTGCAGGAAATCGAACAAGGAACCGAAACAGAAATTAACAAAGAAACGATCAAGAAAACCCTAAGAAAAATGGCAAACTGGAGAGCACCAGGCCACGATGGAATACATGCATACTGGTTTAAAAATTCACGACCCTGCACAAAAGACTAGCGCAGAAACTGTGTGGATGTATCCGTAAAACAGACGTACCAGAATGGATGACGGAAGGAAGAACAACATTAATACAAAAAGACCCCAAAAAGGGAACGACCCCCAGCAACTACAGGCCGATAACATGTCTACCAATAATGTGGAAAATTCTCACAGCACAACTGAGAGTACAAATCTACCAATCCCTGGAAAAACGTGGACTGCTCCCCGAGGAGCAAAAAGGATGCCGGAAAGGACAAAGAGGGGCACATGATCTACTATACATTGATCAAAAGACCCTGAAGGAGGTGAAGAGCAGACAAAAGTACATAACCATGTCATGGATTGACTACAAGAAAGCCTACGACAGAATCCCCCAAACATGGATAATTGAATGCTTAAAAATATACAAGATACCAGACCGGATTATTAATCTCATCCAGAAAGCAATGGAAACATGGAGACTAAAACTGACAGCCGGAGGACAACATCTGTCTGAGATAAAAATACAGAGAAGCATTTTTCAAGGAGACTCGCTATCACCACTATTGTTTATAATAGCCATGATGCCACTCAACTACATACTCAGAAAGTGTGATGCCGGATACAGGTTTACGGATACAGAACAAAGAATAAACCACCTGATGTACATGGATAACCTTAAACTGTTTGCAAAAAAAAAAAAAAGAACTGGAAAAGCTGATGAATACAACCAGGATATTCAGCCAGGATATCCAAATGGAGTTTGGAATAGAAAAATGTGCACTGCTAGAGATCAAAAGAGGAAAACTGGAGACGACAGAAGGCATAGAACTCCTCAACCAAGAGGAAATGAGGGCGCTAGGAGAACAAGATAGTTATAAATACCTGGGAGTTCTGGAAGCAGACACAATCAAATATACAGAAATGAAAGAAAAGATTGGAAAAGAATATCTACGAAGAACACGGAAACTCTTAGAAACTAAAATATATAGCAGAAACCTAGTAAAAGGGATAAACACATGGGCTGTATCACTAATAAGATACTCTGGACCATTCATAGGCTGGACGAAAGAAGAACTCAGGCACCTTGACCAGAGGATTAGAAAACTAATGACCATGCACAATGCATTGCACCCAAAAGACGATACGGACAGACTCTACATGAAAAGAAATGAAGGAGGTAGAGGACTGGTAAGTATAGAAGACTGTGTGGAAGACACCAAAAAAGAGCTGGAGAAATATGTAACCCAGAACACGGAAAGACTGATCACCACAGCAAGATACACCAGCCCAACAAACAACTCCGGAAGCACTGAACCCAGAAACAAAAGGACAAGAAAGGAAAAGTGGGAAGAAAAAAAACTGCATGGACGCTTTATAAGACTCACAAGCGATGAAGTCAATGAAAACAGCTGGGCATGGCTAAGAAAAAGACACTTGAACAGAGAAACGGAATCTCTGCTGACGGCCGCACAGAACAATGCGATTAGAACAAACTTTATTAAAGCAAAGATAGATAAAACCCAGGAAAACAGCAAATGCCGATTGTGTGGACAAAGAGACGAAACGATAAATCATATAATAAGTGAATGCAGCAAGCTAGCCCAAAAAGAATACAAGAACAGACATGACAGCGTGGGGAAAGAAGTACACCGGGAAATGTGCAAACAACTGAATTTCGAATATGCAAAAAAACGGTACAAACACAAACCAGAAACTGTACTAGAAAACGAAAAACACAAAATCATATGGGATATGAATGTACAAACAGACAAACCCATAACAGCAAGGAGACCGGATATGATAATAATCAGCAAGAAAGAAAAATCCTGCAAAATCGTAGACTTTGCCGTTTCAGCGGACCACAGAGTGAAGATCAAAGAGGCGGAAAAAAGAAGCAAATATACTGAACTTGCCAGAGAACTGAAAGGAATATGGAACATGAAGAAAGTCAGTATAACACCAATAATCGTAGAAGCACTAGGAACAGTCCCCAACAGCATGGAGAAAAGACTAGGAGAAATAGGTATCCAAGGGATAACTGAGACCATACAAAGGACAGTAATGATCAAAACAGCTACAATCCTGAGAAATGTCCTCGAATGCGGAAACCAACCCACATAAGCAACGAATGGAGAACAAACACATGGAAGCATAAAACAACAGAACCGGGGAAAATACAACCGCACGATAGAGTCGCAAGCATAGGCTGACACCACGAAAATTATAGACAGAGGGTCGAGGAGGGAAAGCGCAAACCAGACCTCCACTGGAAGAGCCCGGACAGCTCTGGGACCTTGGGGAGGCTTATTGCCACTCGGGCCCCAGAGGGTACCAATGGCCCTTATTAGCGGGAAATCGGTGGTAGGTGGCTGTTGCGATACCGCAAGGTCATCAGCGATGATGAACGAAAAGAGGTGGAGCATACTGGAAGTCTGAAGAGACTTGTTGTCACTCAGACTCCAGGGAATACCACAGTGGGCGATCACTGACGATGACCAGTGTGATAACTCCCCCTCCCCCATAATAGTAATAGTAATAATAAAAATTATCATAGTAATAGTAATAGTAATAATAATAATAATAATAACAATAATAATAATAATAGTGATAGATACATAAATAGTAATGATAAGTATAATGATAATGATAATAATAATAATAATAATAATAATAATAACAGTAATAGTAATGATAATAATAATAATAATAATAATAATAGTAATGATTATAATAATGATAATGATAATAATAATAATAATAATAATAATAATAGTAATAGTAATAGTAATAGTAATAATAATAATAGTAATAGTAATAGTAATAGTAATAGTAATAGTAATAATAATAATAGTAATAGTAGTAATAATAGTAATAGTAACAACAACAACAGCAACAATAATAATAATAATAATAATAATAATAATAATAATAATAATAATAATAATAATAATAATAATAATAATAATAATAATAATAATAATAGAGAGAGAAAGCAAGTAAATGGTAGGAAGATAAAGAGAGCAAGAGAATTAATGAGAAACAAAGAGAGAGAGGGAAATGAGAAAGAAAGAAATAATAACAAGAAAGAAAAATGTTTCATCGCAAGTAGATTCTCAGGGTTTTTTTTCTAATTACATCCTCCTTAGTTTCATACGCACAACGAGTTACCCCGACGGCTGACACCCATTTGTTCATCGTCTTTTTACCATAATATATATATATATATATATATATATATATATATATATATATTCCCACGTCCTCGTCTCTCGTCTTCCCGCTCACTGCAATCAGTCTGACGCTCTCAACTCGAATAACGGGGGGGTGGGGTGGGGGTGGACGTGGAATTGCCCACCTTATTCCGCGTCTCTCCTGGCTAGGCTGCAGGAGACGTACCGGAACAAACCTTAAGCGAACTGGATTTATAAATCCAGAAATCAACGGAGAACTCAAAAATAAGACCTGATTGTGATCTCCACCCACTCTGAGCCCACTCTCTTCCGGTTTAACAAATCCGAACCCCACAAACCCTCCAAGAAATAGAAAAAAGACAGAAATTAATAAATACTTTTTTAGATACCTAAAAGGCGACAACGTGTGCACGGTGTCTTGGGGGTGTAGTTTTCTGATCAAAATGACGATTTTGAAACATGGGTATAAAAAATAACAAAATAACAAAATAACAAAATAACCCCAGGCAGAATTATATGAAGTACTAAAAATATTATCGGTCTTCTTTTTTTTAACTATGAACTGCTCCGATAAAGTAGCGTGAATTAGCTAACATTGATATAAAGTTATGTCCTGTTTTATGATGTTTTTCTTATATGATTCATATAATATATACAGTACGTGCTGAAGTACACGTCTGTGCCGAGTTTATTAAATGTTTCTGAACTTTAAAGCCATGTTGTGGACGTTCTCTCATCATTAGGGATAGGTTTCGAAAATCTCCTAAATAAATCCCCTAACATATATCGCCGACAGTAAAGGTGATGAATTTTATTTGTTTGGCCTCTTTGCTTAGACTTGTTTCACTATCATGTTGAAGCGTAAAGAAAATTAACAGATTATATGAAACCAAGAAAATAAATACTATTTGTTGTTTAGTTTGATTTTCAACAGAAAAAACAACGTTACATTTGATTGATCGTTAATTCAGTGTCACATGTTTCGGTTGAGAATGGACCAATGACACGACGAGGAGCATGTCAGTCGTAATATTTTTCAACAATAAACACGATATAAGTTATAACTGGTATGGGTGTTAAATATGCATTAGATAGGTAAATGGTTAAAAGCGAATGAACCGAAACACCTAGGAATTACTTTTGACTTCTCGTACGTTTCTGACTATCACTTTCTCTCTCTCTCTCTCTCTCTCTCTCTCTCTCTCTCTCTCTCTCTCTCTCTCTCTCTCTGTGTATCTACCTCTCCTTCTATCTATCTCTCTCTCTCTCTATATATATATATATATATATATATATATATCTATTTCTCTCACTCTCTCTATCTATCTCTCTCTATATATATATCTATCTCTAGATAAAAGGTCAGCAAAGACAGATTGTCGACTACCACTACTCTCTCTGTCAGCTTCACTCACACTTTCGCTCCCTCGACACTTTATTTAACTCTTCTCCCGTCTCTTTCTATATTTACGATAAGAGAGCTAGAAAATTAGAAGCAGCTACTCTTTCTCTCAATGTCTCTCTAACTTTTCCCCGTCGCCGCTTCTTTTACCCATTCCTCTCCTACTCCCCTCCTACTCCTCTCTCTTTCTCTCTATTTCTATATTAAAGAGATATAGCTAGACGAAAATAATCGTAATACTATTTAAACCGTAACTGAGGATAAAGAATAGAGAGATATGAATTAATTTTAGATATTTTTTCATTTTATTTTTATATAATTAACTGGTTTTTCAAAGTTACTTTTCCTGATTCAAACAATATATCACGAGCTGAATGGGTGTACATACACACACACACACACACACATATATATATATGTATATATATATATATATTTATATATATATATTTATATAAATGATAATTTATTTCATTGATTTTGTTTCACGAGAGCATGTTATTTCAAGACCCTAAGGATCGTGAGCCCCTCAAACTGCTCTTGTGAAACAAAATCAATGTTGTAGTCAAAATGAAATAAATTATCATTTATATTTATATTTCTGCTCTATATTTTTATTGAGCACTCTCATAAACTCGATTCAACTCCCCAGGATTTATACCCGGTGGATCTATACCATACTTAAATTATATATATATATATATATATATATATATATATATATATATATATATATATATATATATATATAATGTATTTTTATGTAATTATTTTTATGTATTTTTATCTAATTATTTTCACGTACGTATAAAATAAATTAAAAAATATATGTATATATATATATATATATATATATATATATATATATATGTACATATATAATAATGAATAAAGAAAATGCGCCTTATCTAAACAGAAAAATCCATCAAATATATTAAAACACTCACACAAGTCCACAGAGGACAAATATACCTACAATAAACATAGGTAAGTAGAAAATGGGCCTTGGGTGTACTTTCGACAGCCTCGTAACTCACGCTTCCCTTATTTTGTCATGTAGTTCTCATATTCCATGAGCAATGTTTCTGACAAAAGTGGGAAAAATTTTTGTTTTCTGGGTCGGAATCTATCCACCTAACAGTTATCATTAGCTACTTTTTGACATTGAAGTAGTAGAATTTTTTAGCTCCTTACATAAAGTGGATTCATGCCTTGTCTGGAGCGATTTCCATTAAAAAAAATGTTTAGTTTGTCAACGTTTAGTGACAGATTCTGTCTCTACAGTCCTTAAACACACACATCCAAGTACAACCGGGTTTCACGTTTGATTGTGATTTTTTTGTTTTTCTGCAGTGTCAATGTTTTGGGATGATATTTGAATTGCAGATGTTTTATTGAAAGTGTTATATTCGTAAAAATCCTTTTGTGTCTGTGTAAACTAAAAATTCATAAAGGTTAATGTGTTTATCTACATCATATGGGAAGAATATAGAGTCTTAATAAAAATTATTAAATATTTTTGTATTAAAGGTTTTGTTGCAAATCATTTTTTTTGATAATTAAGAAAAGTCTGTCTTCATCGTTTGGTAGCTATTTAGGAGTAATGGAATGTTCAGTCCTTTCGGATTTTTGTGTGTTGGCATATATATATATATATATATATATATATATATATATATATTTGTGTTTATCTACATACGTACACGGTTCATTCTTTCGGAAATCGTCAGTGTAGAGATGATTATTCATACCGGTGGAAGAATTCGAAACCTCGGACACGAGTCATGTTTTTAACAAAAATTCCGACGCTTTAGCCACACGGCCACTATAAACAACCTGATAAATTAGCGAAAGATTAAACTTATTAAAGACAGCTGTCGCCAAGAGTGGTCAACTACTGAAAGAACATGCATTAAAGCTACGGTGGCGGCTGTGTTAATACTATTTATTATTGTGGCAATCCTCAGTGGCGAAAAAATATATCTCTGTGTGTGTGGGTGTGTGTGTGGGGGTGTCTTATGCTTTAATCTGTAATGCTTTTCTTTTTGACCTGGATATTTGAATAACTTTTCTTAATAATGGTGTTGATGAGAAACGCTCTATGTCTCTTTGAACGATCTATAATTATAAGTGACCTTTCACTTTATATTTGAAATAAAATGTGTTTTAAACATTTTGGAATGTTATGTAAATTTAATCTAAGTCTTATATATATATATATATATATATATATATATATATGTGTGTGTGTGTGTGTGTGTGTGTGTGTGTGTGTGTGTGTGTGTGTGTGTGTGTGTGTGTGGAAAATGAAAAAGGAAAGCCCAAAACTATATTACGTATGTATTCATCAACGTTTCGCCTTTATTGTAGACTTCCTCAGGATGAAGAAAAATGCAGAAAAAACAATACAGTCATGAATTTTGATTTGCTTAAAAACCTTCAAGTTTTAGCAAGGCTGTGTATGTAAAAAGGCAAAAATGAAAAAAAGGTGATGTTGGTTAATCCGTTATCAGCAGTAGTTTTCACAATTCAGGGGAAAGAGGAAATGGTGCGATAGTTCGAAGTTATTAATTTTTATTTCTATTTTTAGCTTAGGGAAAGAGATAATGTCTTAATCATATGTGTCAAAACCGAGCGTGGCCGATAGTGGATAGGGGTAAGGGAAGAAGTCTTAAGTTATTGTTATGTTTCGAATTAAAGAAGAAAAGAAAAATAATTATATTTTTATGAATGTAAACCGTTGGAGAGGTTTTCTATTTTGAAACGCAAATTCTGATTAAAACGAAAATTGTGGCAAAAAGAGAGAATGAGAAAATAATACCTATTAGTTTATTTATTTACGTGTGAATGTATTATTTATTCCTATTTATTTAATTACTTCATTTGTGTCTCATTAATTAATCAATATTTTTATGCAGTATGTGGATATATGTGTAAAAGAGAGTTGGAAATAATATCACTCGTTACTTTATTTATGTGTGAATGTATTTATTTATATTTATTTACTTAATTATTTGTGTATTATTAATGGATCAATAATTATTAAAATATTTAAGTTTATATAAGTGTATGTATATCCATTAATGAATAGATGTAAAAAAAAGCAAGGAAGTAATATTCATTTGCTTCTTAATTTATGTGTGAATGTATTTATTTTTTCTGATTTATTTAATTATTATTGTATTATTGATTACCCAAATAACATTAACATTAATATGAGCATAAAAATTGCATGCATATGCAATATGTATATGTATGTGTGTGAGAGAGATGGAAATGATATCTACTAGTTTATTTATTTATTTGTAAGTGTCTTGCCTTATTCCGATGTTTTAGTTATTTGTGTATATGTATTAATAGAACATGTGGTATTAGATGGTGATCCAGGCTTTGATGTTAATTTTAATTACACTATGATGAGTTTGCTAATTAACGGAGATAAATTATGGAAAGCAATTCGTTGTGTGATGGTGTTGGAGTTTGTGATGAGTGCTGCTTTACGGAGGCTGCGTCAAGATTTATTTGATATGAATTTAATGATTTTAGCCTCTTCAAAATTGAATTAGTTGTCGTGTTGTGCAGCGTGGGAGAAAAGCGCGTTAAGGGAGTCGCTATTTTTAATGGCTCTCTTGTGTTCACCGAGCCTTCTCCTCGGTTCCCGTTGAGTTTAACCTATGTATATTTGATGACAATTATTACATGGGATGGTGTATATACCGGCGTTGGATGTGAATTATTTACGGGGATGTTTTGCAGAGTTAATTGTTTGTGTTACGGTTTGTGATGTGATTTGTATGGTGGGAATTCCTAGTTTATTAAGATGGTCGCAAATTATTGTGTTATTGGAATAAGTGTGTAAAAGCAGATATTTATTTATGAGATAAGTACTTGTTGTTTGATATTCTTATAATTGTTTGTTTTTCTAGAATATATGTAGGGGTTTTTCTTAGCATTTAATATGAAATGTGTAGGATATTGTAGTGTTTTTAATGAATTTGTGATGTATTTAATTTCCTCATCAATGTATTGAGAACTGCAGATTCTGAAGGCACGTAGGAAAAAGCCAATAATCACTTTTGATTTTGTTGTATGGTGTGAATAGAAATGTATATAGTCGTTTTTTGTAGGTGGTTTCGCGGTGTACTTTGAAGGATAGATTGTTATTTTATTTTATTATGAGTGTATCTACAAAAAGTATTTAGTTATTTATTTCAGATTCATATGTACATTTCATGGAGAGTTCAATATATATATATATATATATATATATATATATATATATATATATATATATATATATATATATATATATATATATATATATATATATATATGTATATTAGGTTGTCCGGAAAGTCTTCAGCGTTTTACAAGTACGGATTTCTCAAGGCTCTTAACAAGCCTATAAACTATTTACTATAATCACAGATGGCACTTAGCATGTGTCACGCATTATTTTTCTATTTTTGACAAAATTTTTCGTATTTATTTACTTTCAGATACCCCTTATTATATCAAAATGGATTGAAGCAAATTTCATTTTCGCGTAGTTATGCTTTTTTTTTCCAAAAAGTAGAAATTGCTGCTAAAAGTTTCAAATAGATTTGTGAAGTGTTTGGTGGCAATGCTATATGAGAATCAAGTGTTAGGAACTTGTTTGCAAAATTTAAAACGGAAACATAAGTCTTGAAGCTGACCCTCGCAATGGACGACCCTCAACATCTGATATCGATGTTTTGAAGACAAAATTAAAGAAAATCCAAATATCACAACTAGAGCACTTACGCAAAAGTTGAAAGTTTCAAAAAGTACAGCTCATGACCATTTGGTGTCTAGGATACATTTCCTGCTATAATGTTTGGGTACCCCACTATCTCTCCGAGCAAGATCGCTGAGATATGTTTTCGATTTTTGATTCGCGTTTGAAACGGAATGATGCTGTGCCATTTTTAAAACAACTTGTGAGAGGAAACGAAAAATGGAATGTTTACGAGAATATAGTGCGAAAACGATCGTGTAGTTTGCATAGTGAACCGCCAAAACAAACAGCAGCCAAAAAGAATATCTATGTCAAACAGGTTATGCTCTGTGTTTGGTGGGATTTCAAAGGCATTTTTCATTATGAATTTCTTCCACAATACCAAACCATTAATTCTGATGTATACTGTCGTCAGCTTTCGAACTTAGAACAAAAGTTTCACCAACTAAGGTCAGAGCTCGAAAACAGTAAGGGTGTCGTTTTTCCACAAGACAATACCAGGCCACACGTGTCTTTAGTCAGTTGAACAAAGTTGTATGAACTTGGCTGGGATGTCCTACCTCATCCGCCATACTCTTCTGATATTGCACCTTCTGATTACCATTTATTTCTCTTTTTGCAGAACCCATTGCAAGGAAAAACGTTTAATAATACCCTACCTGAAAGTTCATAGTTCAAACTCCTTGGCCTAACATTCAGATAACATGAATTGGAACAAATACATTGAATACATTGCCAGGGCTGCTACAAAAAAGTTGAGCTCCATCTCCCGTGCTGGTAAACCTCTCAAACCTGATATTATCCTATATCTGTAAAAAGCCACCATCCGCCCCTGTATTGAGTATTGTTGCCACATCTGGGCTCAGGCATCATCCACTAGTCTCTCCCTCTTAGACAAGGTCCAAAAAGGAGTCGCCAACTTAATAGGTCCCTCACTATCCACCAATCCCAAGCCCCTGTCCCATCGCCACAATGTTGCTTCTTTGTGCCTGTTTTACAAGTATTTCAATGGATTGTGCTCTGATGAACTTGCTGCTCTCGTGCCCCCACGACGCAAATTCACTAGACCAACCCGACAATCTGCCAAATCCCATCCATTCACTGTGGAGGTCCCCAGATGCCGAAGAGCCTTCTACTCCAAAAGCTTATTTCCTCATGCTGCTTAACTCTGGAACTCTCTCCCTGCTCCCTGTTTTCCTGATGGTACTGACATGCATAAATTTAAAACTAATGTAAACAGACATCTCGCTCTCAATTTAGGTTGCCCTCTTCAAAAAAAATAAAACTCTCACCCTTTTTCTCAGTAGTCCCTTACGTCTACAGTGGCGGCCTGCCTTGTTTGGGGTGAACTATGCTTAAAGAAAAATTGAAGTCAACATACATGTGGAAAAAGTATTTTCTTAAAACACCAGCGAAATTTCATACTGATGGGATATTTAAGCTTCATGGAAAATGAGCTACGGTTATAACCCATAATGGAAATTATTTCATTGAATAAATATTTCTAAGAAATGAGAAATCTTCTTATATCTATCCTCTTTGAGTGCATGAAAACGCTCGAAACTTTCCAGACAACCTAATATATATATATATATATATATATATATATATATATATATATATATATATATATATATATATATATATAACAGTTTTTATTATATTCCAATAACCATGGTTTGTTTTATTACTTTTATTTTTATTTTTTCACATTTCAAAAATTTTTTAATTTCTGTGAGATATATTTAACGGTCCGTTTCATTTGTTTTGTGCCAAACAACATTTGAACGAATGAAACGGACCGTTAAATATATCTCACAGAAATTTAAAATTTTTTGAAATGTAAAAAAATAAAAATAAAAGTAATAAAACAAATCATGGTTATTGGAATATAATAAAAACTGTTCTATATTTTGCTCTGTTATCAATAATTGGCAAACATTGAGCTGAATCTTCAAAGGAGACTACAAAGTAAAAGGATCTGATGATATATGATAGTACATATATTGTCTGTAATAAGTAATTATATATATATATATATATATATATATATATATATATATATATATATATATAGATAGATAGATAGATAGATAGATAGATAGATAGATAGATAGATAGATAGATATATGTTAATACAATGAAACTCCATTGTTTATAAAAAGTGCTCAGGAACAAGTAGAGCTGTTTTTATAGGATAAAGTTTCATTGATACAAACATTTTTGGCCACATATGTGCATATGTGTTTCAGTTGCATTCTCTTTCGATAGCCAACTTTATTAGACCTTTAGAAAGAATGAAATAAGAAATTATAAACTTCCTTATTCAGTATATTCCTTTATTGATTAAATTTCTGGGGAAGTTGCCTCTCGAAAGAGGGGCAGCTGAAACATGTATTCACATATGTAACCAAAAATGTTTGTCTCTCTCTTTACGTACGCTATGTCAATGATATTCTCATTCTAGCTTATAATAATGTACAAATACACAAACTTCAGGACCTTTTCCCCAAAACTCTGTTTTTAAATTCCCCGTAGACGTAAACGTTAATAATAAAATCCCATTACTTGATTTTCTTATTTACACCCCTTATAATACGTTTCACACTCATAAAAACAACTAGCTTAAATTTTAGTCTTTTAAGTTTCAAGAGTGAATACCCCCATCGCCACAAAATAATTTAAACCGTGAAAAACTTATCTCCTCCATCAAAATACACTAATCATTAATTGAATTAAAAAATATAAAACAAGGTTTTATTAATAATGGATTCCCTGGTTATATTGTCGATGAACAAATAAAATACTTGATTAGAACCTTTAAAAATACCACTACAGATAATAATGATATCCAACATCACAATTCTAACTATATTAACATATACTATTGTAATGAAAAGCAATCAAACTTCACATTAGAAGATAAAGCCATAAAAATATTGTACATAAATACATATCCCCAATTGACAATAAAAATAGAATTAGACTCCTTATATACTATAAGAAATTTAAAACCAAAACTCTTCTAGTAAAACACATCTCCTTCCCAACCGTTAAAAAATTAGAAAGAACCACTATTATTTATAAGTTTAAATTCCCTTTAGGGGGGATGTAACTTCCATAATAATAATAATAAAGCTAATAGCAACATTGGTTTTACAACCACTAACCTATCCGACCGTGTCAGCATGCACCTTGTAAACTCTAGCCTAATTTATAAACATCTACAAAAAACATCACTGCCCCCACTGATTAAAACTACTTTACAATCCAACAACCTACAATTAATAACATTACGTATGAAACCAGTAAAAACATTCAAAAATGCTTAACGTAATACAATTTTATCCTGTGACGCTAATTCTAGCGTCGTGGAATTTAAATTATTAACATATTTTCCGAAACAGTGCGACAACGTTATTTTGACATCTAACTAACTTCACGTACACGTTTCTCAGCTATATTTTAACATTCTCTTCTTTTCTCCAGCTATTTTGTTTATGTGCTTAAAATGATTCGACGAAGAATACACAACGTTTGTGATACATATTGACCATACATTAATACTTCGTAATACAAAAAATCATAAGAAAAATTGAAAAAATGAAAAAAGGTATAATTAAACTAGAGAATTATGTTATTTTTAACGATATTTGTTTTAATAAATATATACATACGTATATATATATATATATATATATATATATATATATATATATATATATGTGTGGGGGGGGGGGGTGTTAATTAAATAAATGTCAGACGTATTTACAAAAATAAAGTTAAAACCCATATTCTTTCAAAAGTACTCAATACTTGATAGAGCTTTATAAATATTTTTATGTAAAAATTAGTATGGCTTACGCAACTGCTGATACTATTTCTTCAGTGTCAAAGACGGTTAGCATAACAATTATCTTGGGCTCTGAACCGGTGTTACGAGACTGGGGTTACGTAAGCCATAAAACTTCATACATAATATATATATATATGTGTGTTCGTGCGTATATATATATATATATATATATATATATATATATATATATATATATATATATATATAATTAACTGTTATGATGTTTTAGCATCTTACAAAATTTTAAAATGTAATTTTATGAAAAAAATGTCTTCAAATAAAAATCTTATATTCTTCTCTGATTAGTCGCACATTTTTTTACCATTAAATTCAGCATCGGATTATTATCCTTATATTGTTAGAATTTCTTAAACATTTACTGCTATATTTTCTTGCCTGACATTCAAAATATCCTGAATTTACCTTTTTGGGGCATCTAGCATTTTCCCATCGATGTGGATTTTATTTGCTCAAAAATTCTTTGTGTATTTTTATATTTTATACATTTTTTTATATTTTCAAATCTGTGCTAACAGTAATATAATGTTTACTGATTTATCCCGAAGATTCTCCTCGAATGATAAAAGCTTGCATTTTTGAAAATCCATCGGTTAAGGAAAGGAAAAAAGTTTATTGATATGTTTCTTGTTTGAATTACGTGATCATTTCATAAATATTGTTCTTTTTCCAATTTTTATTCTCATCATTTTCTTTCCTTTTATAATTGCTCTATCTTGTATATTGAGCATTGACTTTTAATGATTTGATTTATTAAAAGATAATATTTAATCTTTATGATCTCTCTATTTTATATATGTATATATTTATATATATATTTTCATAACAGTTATATATATATATATATATAACATGAATCTATGCACGCACATTAACTCTGCTGACATCTCTTTCGTTTGACATTAAGAGCAATGAGACCACAACCGAAAATAACATTAAAGCTGAACTATGAAAAAAAAATTAATGGAAGGCCAGAGGTGTTGTAATGATCGTTAAAAAATTGTTGGGAAAATGTCGGAAACCGCAGAAAAAAAAGCTTATGATAATTTGTGAAGTTAGAGGGCATTATTTTTATCGGTAGAATTTCTTTTATATAATCCACAAAAAAATTATGAAGAGAAATGAACAAAAAAGCTAAACGAAATACTTTCTTCAAAATGGCCGACAATGAGTGGCATTAAACGAAACAAATATTCGTATACACATGCGTGCACTCGATACACGCATGCGCAGTTATGACTGTAGGCTCAAACCGAACTTGACAAACTTTGCGACGGCTCTAATGCGTTACAAAACTAACTGTGGCCGCCATTAAAAAGCGAATTTGATTCCCGCGACAGTCATACGTATTTTTGTTACTTTCTTTATCAAAGTCAAAGGCGACATAGAAATTCAGGATATATATTACGACAGGGAGGGGGTAGGGAAACTTCACCATTAACATGTTCTAATTTGTCCCGACTCGATTCCCCACTCTATAACAGGCCCAATGTGTATTTATTGGTATATACATATCTTATATAAATAGGGTTTTTGTCCGCCCATCCGTCTGTCCGTCTATCTGTCTATCCATCAGTCACGATTTCTTTTAAACGTAATAAATACATTGCGGAATTTGTCTAATTTCGAAATATCAGAGATCTTATCTATTCTTAGAAATGGAAAATATTGCATCAATAGTAAATAAAAAATTCCCAACAAATAAAGCGGATGTCATGGCCATAAACTAAAACAGAAACCTTGAGATCTTCAGCCAGACGTTCTACCAAGTAGGCTATTTGCAATTTCTCATTAATAAATCTTAAAACATTCGCTTTACAGAATAACTATAGCTTTAGCGTAATGTCATAGATTTATGGTTTACGTCATGTTTCAAAACATGAATTGGAACACAAGCGATCATAAAATAAATAAATGGGTAAACTTAAACTTAAATTATTTTAATAGTTCAAAACAATTCATTTAGCTTTAAATATTTATTGTATGTAGTTTTTCACAATTGTATAATTCTAGACAAGTGAATAGAATTTTTTGAAAAATCAGAAGTTGCAATTTCCGTAAGGTAAAGATTAAGGTCATGTAAAATGGCGGACGTCATTATCTCCAACGTTGGCTAAGTAACGAATCTCTATGATGAACGGAACCGAAGTTATCGCCATATGTGGGACTTTCACATTTTCCGTTCCCTTAACTTTGACCTTTTACTTATATATCCCCAAAATCAGTCCTAAGTAAAATAATGACCGATATTTTGATTAACTTTGGTGACAATTGGTCTAGCGATGTGGACCCTAGACTGTACATAAACAAGCATAGTGACAAACCAACAAACAAACTCGATTGAAAACATAACCTCCTCTGCGGTGGAGGTAAATAAATAATTTCTAAAGAATTAACTCCGTTGCTTATCCTAAAAAGATATCGTCCAATGTAGACGGTTCATGGTTATTTAGTTGCATGTGTGACTTTACTGAAAGTATTGCATATGCATATATCTATGTGTTCAATTGGTTGTTTGCATTGAATCGTTTCAAATGGCTATTATAAATAATGGTTGATATGCCGTAAAACAGACAAAATCAATTAATGAATTGTTTACAATAGGAAATGGTTTTTGATATTCAATAATCCTAATACGTTCACTATTTACTCGCCTTTCAATGAGGGCAGAGTTGAACACAAGATCGCTTTTTAATGTGGGGAAAAATCCAGCTTCCCCAAAAGGGGCACTCTGAGTTGGGAAGATTAAAATTACTTCAGTCTTGAAGGATTTGTTATCGACCAAGGATACAAATAATGAAGTGTAGTACCAGAACATATACTGCACCTTTTTCCTAGCCAAAAGACAAAGAAAACATAGTCAAAATGCTGTTAAACTGGCAAACCCAACCAATCGATGACTATTTTACAAAGGGTAATAGTTCGGCATTAAACAGCATGAAAGAGATTAATATGCCGTAACACCGATAGGCCCAACCATTCAATGACTCTATCGTAAAAAGGGTTGTGCTTCGGTATTAAATAACTAAAAAAGTGTTGATACGCCGTAAAATGAACAACCGAAACAAAACTTCAAATTACCATACAGTAATCGATTATTTCACCCATGAACTAACTAGCAGTATCGGTCCACAAACTCTTCGGTTAACTGAGGTTTTGGCCCGTTGTCCGGCTCCCTAATTCGACCCCCACCGAATAAGGTTGATTTTCTGCCGAAGAGCTTCAATTCTATAATGGGCGAAATGTGAGCGATATTTCTTTTATATTCTCGGACAAAAACTGAAACAAATGAGGAATAGATCAATGGCAAAAAGAAAAGGAGAAACGGAACGGTAAATAGCAGATGTACAAAGAATCTCACCGTTTCTAAGACTTCTGTCTCCGCAGGATATGTGTCTTGGCAGCATATTCGTTTCCCCGTGCGTATCCGTGCGAATAAGTTGCAATGTGACACCATTTTGTGTGATACAAATGGATTAATTTTTTTCCTGACACTTGGTCAACTTCTGCCTTTTCTACTATCACCGCCGATTTGTTCTTATTTTAACTTATTGTATTCTCCTGGACGGTCATCGCTTCTTCATGTATGTTTTTATTTTAGTTATTTATTGTACTGCTAAAGGGTCATCGTTACATTGTATTTATTTTTGTTCTTTTTCGTAATGATACCTCTATTTTATATATTTTCTTTCGTTTGATTTTCTTATTTCATCCCACCCCCTATCTTTTTCTCTGACGTGCCATTTCTTTCTCTGGCTTTTCATCAAAGTTTTGATAGCTTTTCTCTCAGTTGTATTAAGAACATAATTTGCAATGCGAGTTCAGTCTACAAATAGGGCTTCACACTAATTACAAAATAAAAGGCCATGGATCCACCATTATTTGAGTGTCTTTAGTTCAAAAGGTAATCTGTTTAATGCTGTAATCATGTTGGTTGGTGCCATTTTTGTTTTGTTTAGGATGCCTGGAGAACCAAGTGAGTCTATGAGATTTATAGTTAGGTAGAGTTAGCTGTAACCTAGCCCTAGACTCCCAGATTAACAAACCCGGCCACCAGACAAGTTGACTCAAATATGTAAAGTTGACCTAAATGTAGTCATATGTTAACTAAATTTCATCAGTCGAACACACTTAAATTTTAAATATAATTTTCATTCGTTGGTCTGTCAGAGTTAATATTTAAATAGCATTTCATCGCTAAACGTGTAGATTGAATACCCGGATCTTATAGATAAGCTTTCTTTTTATCTTACATTTCTCATTGGGACTTTGTTTCTTCTTCTTATGTTCTGACCTATCTTCCTTCTTTTCTCGTTCTTCTTCTTTTTTTCTTCTTTTTCTTCTTCTTTTTCTTCTTGTTTCTCTTTTTTTTCTTCTTCTTCTTCTTCTTCTTCTTCTTCTTCTTCTTCTTCTTCTTCTTCTTCTTCTTCCCCTTCTTCCTTTTCTCCTTCTCCTATTCTTCTTCTTCTTCTTCCTTGTCTCCTTCTATTTTTTTCTTCTTCTTCTTCTTCTTCTTCTTCTTCTACTTCTTCTTCTTCTTCTTCTTCTTCTTCTTCTGTTTCGACCCATCTTCCTTCATTTCTCTTTCTTATTTGTCTCCTTCTTCTACTCCTGCTTTTTCCTTTTCTCCCCTCTTCTTTTTCTCCTTCTGTTTGACCTATCTTCCTTCTTTTTCCCTTGTCCTTCTTGTTTCTATAATCTTTTCTCATTTTACTTCTTTTTGTTTTTCAATATTATACTACAACGATTCTTATTTATTGCCGTTTTTCTTTCTCCATGTTTTCTTTGTCCTCCTCAATTTTTTAGCGATTTTTTTAATTCGATGTTCTTAAATACTTATCCTTCTTGAGTTATTCTACTTCTTTCATTTGTTGTTGTTTTATGAATTCCTTCCCTGCGATGCTTATTCTTCGCATTTCTTTTATTCTTCTCCTTTCCCATCGTGGCTACGAGATTATTTTCAACTTCTTCATTCTTTCCAATGTTTTAAAGTATTTATTATTATTATTATTATTATTATTATTATTATTATTATTATTATTATTATTATTATTATTATTATTATTATTATTATTATTATTATTATTATTATTATTATTATTTGTACTCACTAAGAGGTTTCACATAAGCCATCGTCAGTGATTTCTCACTGATAATAACCGGTGGTGTTCCCTGGAGTCTTAGTGACAACAAGCCTCCCCATATTTCCAGTACTCCTCATCTCTTCTCGATAACCATTGCAAATGACTTTGCATTATCGCAAAAGCTGTTTACCATTGATTCCTCGCTGGCAACGACCATTGGTCTTTTATCCGGATTTGGTTGCCAATAAGCCTCCCAAAAGTTCCACTACTTTCCGCAGTGGAGGTCTGGTTAGTGCTCTCCCTCAGTCTTTCCATCCTCCTTGACGCTTCACGACTATTTTGTGTGATATTAGCCGAGGCTGATGCAGTCTATTTTGTGTGTGTAGGGGGGTACAGTTTATTTGCTTTCTTGCAGTTTTAGTTCTCTCGGGTTCACGTGGTGTTCGTTCCATGTTTTTGTTTAATGTATGCTGTAATTGCCATGTGGTTTGTTAGTGTTTATAGTTCATGTGTTGGTCTCCGCATTGAAGGATTTTCCTTAAAATTTCAGCTGTTTTCATCATTGCCGTCCGTTGTATAGTCTCAGTCTTTCCTTTGATTCCAATCTCTCCTAGACTTTTCCCCAGGTTTTTCACGACTGTTTTTAATGATCCTATGATTATTTGTATCATATTGACTTTCTTCGTGTTCCATATTCATGTCCTACTTATATCAAATTTTAATCATATGAATAACATTTTCTGGGGAAGACAGTGGAAGTGGTCCCGAATCACTAAGTCTCCTCTTAACATAAAGAAAGCTATGTGTGCCGAACCTCCTTTAAAACTTTAAATATATACTATTTTGTTGAAATTTATATCATATGTCTAAAATTATAGAATAGAAGTGGTCCCGAATCTCTACGTTAATCTCTATATGCCGAATATCCACCTCTAAGTGATAAATAGGGTCAGAAACCCCCTAAAGCTTCAAATGCGTATATCCGATGAAAATAAAAATTAAACCATATATATATAAGACCCTAATTCAGAGAGTAATTTACTCCTCTCCAGGAGTTAGACACAAGGCCAGTTTTTATCCTACTCCCACAAGTAAGATGTGACCCAAGCTCGGGTCGGAAAGTGGGGGTTGAAAAGCCAGCGCCCGAGAGGTGAGCACTCTGACCATCAAAAATTGCCTGGGCAGCCCCGTCGGCATTCCCCGGTAGGGGCGCCTCAAGCAGTAAGCAATTAACTTACTCCTCCCCAAAGAGGGGAGGCAAAGCCTGGGAGGGTGAACCTTCTAGAACTGCACAGGACAATCCCATAGACCGGCGTAAATCAAGCCCCGAAGGCCAAGACAATACCAGTCTATAGGGTGCAGTATCCATCGGAACAGATACTACACTTTGATCTCGACCAAAAGGCCGGAATTTCTCTCGACTATATTAAAGGCGAAACGGGAGAAGGGGGCAGTAAAAATAATAAAAAAATAATATGGGTTTATGAGCATAGTGAAAAAGTACGTAGTGGTGATCCGCGTTCAATCCCGAGACTTCTTGCTAGTATTATAACTAAAGCTGACTTTATCAACGTTTGAGATTGAATTCTGTGTTAAAAACGTTCAATTTATTCTTTCTAATTAGCCGTAATTTCTAATTAAATGGGCAAGTCATACATTTCTTACGTAACTATCTATGTATTTCGCTTTATCTAACTCTGTGTTAATTAAACCACTCTCAAATAGTGTTGATGTGACATAGTGACTCTCTCTTTTCTTGCTAAGTTACGTAGTGTACAGTACACACCGTAAAAAATGTACGTAAATAGATAGCAAAATAATAAATGACCTTACATATATATTACCCATGCGGATAATACAGAAACAAACTTATCATTTGTAGTTATACTTAGAAGCATTGCTTTACATATATGTCACTGTTTATGGATTTTCGAATGAAATCAAAGTAGAACAGATAAAGATAGTGCTTGTGACCCAATGGTTACAAGTAGTCTAGTATATATACATATATATATATATATATATATATATATATATATATATATATATATATATATATATATATATATATATATATGTATACATTAAACGTGATTTCATCAATGTTTGTTTCCCAGAGAGTTTTCCTACGTACTTTAGTAACGAAAAAGACATGCTAAAATATACCTTAGTTCTGGGATTCAGTAATGTTTGAAAAATGTTTTAATAGTTCTAATCCGCAGTGACTTATAATTGACTGAACTAGTCCTCCATCTCTCTCTCTCTCTCTCTCTCTCTCTCTCTCTCTCTCTCTCTCTCTCTCTCTTTCTCTCTCTCTCTCTCTCTCAGTTATCTGTATTTCTCTCGACCCTACTCACTGTTGGCCTTTTGGCTAAGATCAAAGTGTAGTATCTGTTCCGATGGATACTGCACCCCATAGACTGGTATTGTCTTGGCCTTCAGGGCTTGATTTACGCCGGTCTATGGGTCTGTCCTGTGCAGTTCTAGGAGGTCCACCCTCCCAGGCTTCGCCTCCCCTCTTTGGGGAGGAGTAAGTTTATTGCTTACTGCCTGAGGCGCCCCTACCGGGGAATGCCGACGGGGCTGCCCAGGCAATTTTTAAACCCCACTTTCCCGACCCGACCTTGGGTCACATTTTACTTGTGGGAGTAAGATAAAAACTGGCCTTGTGCCTAACTCCTGGAGAGGAGTAAATCAATACTCACTGTTGATTCAACTACGCTCTAGTAAATAGTGGTCATGGTCCGACCGCTTACAAGTATCTTAAACTGTTTTGTTTCTTCCCTCGTTATTTCTTTTATTAGAACCGACTTTTAATTGCACTTTTTTACCTTTTCTTCTGATTTCTATCTTTCCCTTACCACTCTTCTTTTTATTTTTTTCTTCATCTTTCTTTTGTTCTTTTGTTTTTAATCCTATCTCCTCACCGCAACTTCTTTTTCTTCGTCTATGTCTATCTCTACTTCTACTACTACTACTACTACTATTACAACTACTACTACTACTACTACTACTACTACTACTACTACTATTCTTACTACTACTACTACCACCACTACTACTAGTAGTAGTAGTAGTAGTAGTAGTAGTAGTACTGCTGCCGCTGCTACCTTCGTCGTCAGTTCGTTTCTCTCTTTTACAATTTCACCGATAACCAGACACGACCCGGCCTTGCATCAATTGATATATATATATATATATATATATATATATATATATATATATATATATTTTTCATTTTATTTTATTTTTCTTCCCAACATGTCTACCCTACATGTATCTTTGCTTGCATGATATCTTTTCCCTATATCATCATCCTGATGAAGTCTTATAAATAAAGACGAAACGTTGATGTACACATAAAAAACATCCAGTTTTTGGTTTTCCTTTTTCATTTTACCATCACGTCGGATTACCTTCATCCTTCTCTTCCCATATATATATATATATATATATATATATATATATATATATATATATATATTCTAACTCTGCCTGATGAGATCTCAGTTTATAATAGCTGTTGATCGATAACATCGACATGCCAGTGTCGCAGATTTTGTACAAGTCTGTGTAAATAAAAATAATCATATATAAAAGCTCTATTTGATATTGAGCACTCTTTATAAACCCGGTTGAAATTCTTTGGATTACTACCCTGTGGATTTTTTACCTGGATTATTATTATTATTATTATTATAATTATTATTATTATTATTATTATTATTATTAATATTATTATTAATATTATTATTATTGTGTATATATATATATATATATATATATATATATATATATATATATATATATATATATAAACTTACTGGCAACTTAAATCAACTCGGTCAAAGGAGAGTAGAAAGTAGACATTGGGTTTACTTTGGGCAGCCTCGTAACTCTCGCTTCCCTTATTTTATCCCTTAGTACTCACATTCCATGCGTGATGTTTCTGACTAAGGAAGAAGAATTGCTGTTTTCTGGGTCGGAATCTTTTCATTTCACATTTATCCTTGCCTAGTTTTTGACCTTGAAGTAGTATTTTTTAGCTCCTTACATCAAGTGGCTTCATTTTTTTTAAATCAGGTCGGATCGATCTGGTCTGTCAACATCCATACCAAAATATGTTAAAAGAAACATTATTTAATCAGTTCAGTGTACAGTAAAATTTAAAAACCTCAAAATTGCCAAAAACTCTCAAAATAATCACCCAAAAGACAAAAATAAACTCAAAAAGACAAAAAGACACTCTAAAAAATAATTCAAAAATTCTAAATTCATCAAAAAACCCTTGACAATTCCCAACAAAAAATGTTAAAATGCCCTAAAACCTCATATATCAAAGTCCCTTCTGTAAATGATACATTTATACAAAAAGGTTAAAGAACAAATGTAGACATATATATAAAATTAAATAGAATTAAAATAAATTTAAATTAAAATTAATTATATTTTAGTTGGAACTATATCTATAAAGTGAAAGAAGCTTATATAAATGTATATACAAGAATTCCATAAACATAAACACATACATAAAAATCAATATTTAAGATGTGTGTCTAATCATTTGATTGTCAAAAAGTAAAGCCCTTAAGCGCACTTAAAATTATCTTAATAAAACTCCAATATATATATATATATATATATATATATATATATATAAATATATATGTGTGTGTGTGTGTGTATATATATATATATATAAGATACATACATATATATATATATGTGTGTGTGTGTATGCGTGTGTCATGAACCTTTTCGTTTCTGTCGTTATCTTTTGTATTAGTACTGATGTTTAATTATACCTTTTCTTTTTAACTTTTTCTTCTTATATTTCTCTTTCTCCTCCTCTTCTTATTATTTCTTCTATGTTTACCTTATCTTCTTTTGTTTCTATCATTGAAATCTTATTTAGTTTTCTTTATTTTTTATTTTTTTCGTCGTCTTCAGTTTCTTTCTCTCTTTTAGAATGTTCTTCTTTACTTTTCTCTCTCTCTCTCTCTATCTCTCTCGATATCTATATCACTCTCTCTATATCGCTAACATTCCCCTTTCTTGGCGGACATCTTTAATTCGTCTTTCCGGAAATCGCCATCTTTGTTTCATTTCTTCCTCTTCAACACGATAAATCTCTAAATAAAATACCCTTACTTTTGAAGTAGAAAATCTATAAATGGGTTCTTGTCCTACGGTCAGGAAAAGCTCTATCTCCTCGGAATTAAAAGAGCAGTAAAGCCAATAACAAATAATAAAAGATCTGATTCTCTAAGGAGTTTGACGTCTTTCATTTGGAAGACTCGAAGACAAAGACTTTAGATGGCATAAAGCACAACATAAAACGAACCACGACGCAATCGAACGGGAAAACCATCAAAATCAAAAACGAGATAAAATGTGTTTTGTATCATGACTGGAAGGAAGAAACAACAAAATACATTTGTATTAATATCAAACAATAACATAAGAGAATATCGTATGGAAATGGGAATGTAACCGAAACAAAACAAAAAATCGGAATGATTTTGTTTTACTTGTGAAAGTATCTAACAACAAACACGATTTATGCCCTAACCTGACCGCAAGCTAAGGAAAAGACGTTTATGGTGAAATTCGTTTTGTTCTGTCATTTTTTGTTTAATGTCAATTTTATATGATGTGGGTTTCCGCTAACTGCTAGCTATTTGACAACAAAAAAGCGAACAAATATAACAATAACAAATATATTCAGAAGATTGGAATCGAGAGATAGCTTATATTTGTAGATCTCTGTATATGAGAGGATTGTATTACTATCTGTCGGTCCATGTGTCTGTCTGTCACGTTCAAGTCTCTCTCTCTCTCTCTCTATCTATCTCTCTCTCTCTATATATATATATATATATATATATATATATATATATATATATATATATATATATATATATATATATGTATATATATATAGAGAGAGACGGACAGACAGAGAAAATTTTGCGCTAATCAAAATAAAACGCGATACCAAGATCTTTTACACTTTTTTCAAAGTTAATTCATTTTTAGAATTTAAAATTTTACATTTTGACCATTTATTATTTTCTGTATAAGAACATTTTAAACAATTGAAGATGAATAAATTAATGGTTCTCATCAGAAATATGTATACAATGTTCCATAAATATAGAGAAATAAATTATTAGTCAAATTACGTCCAACAAAAATGTTTTTAAAAACTATTTCAAATCTTTACCAATTTAATCTATACAAACTTAAATGCTAAGCAGAAATATTTCCATTTTATTTATTCAATTATTGGATTAGCTCAAATGCTGCATACATACATATTAAAGCTCGATTTTCTTCAGTGAAAATAGAGCTTCATATTTCATGCATACGCAATCTTCAGTGTAGGGATGTTAATTACCCTCGGTCGCGTGGGGGGGGGGGCTTGAACCGGTTTTTACAAATCGTCACTGATTTGCAGTCGGGTGTCGTTCCCCTCGGCCGGCGAGAATTCACATTAGGAGGGATTTAAATCTATAAACGCCAAATCTGCAAGCGCTTATAGTGAGCAGTTGAAAGTGATTCTACAACAACAAATGGGGTCGGAATCTCGGTTTTATATCTATCTATCTATCTATCTATCTATCTATCTATCTATCTATCTATTTCTCTCTCTCTCTCTATATATATATATATATATCTATATATATATAATTGTAATGTCTGTCTGTGTGTGTTTTTTGTTCATGAACTTCTACTCTAGTGTGTTAAGATAGATGCCCATAACTATATATATATATATATATATATATATATATATATTAAACCATATTTAAATAGTAGTTGGGTTAGTATATTTCATTTTGATCAAGAGAAGCAATAATACGATGGGGTCTCCATTCGCAATTAGCATCCATTATCAGTAAATACGACTTTTTACGTTATTTTATTTGGTTTATAACTTGAAAATGGAAATAATCGAAAAAAAAGAGTATAAATAGTAATAGGGGTTCAGAGTTTTGTGCAGCAGTTCACGGGGCCCACAATTAATTCTGTCGAGAATTTCAGTAATTCTGCCGTAAATACCTATAAAACATTAACTCAAGTCTTCTTATTTATAAAAACCTAATCCTGAAGATGACTAGAAAGTCGAAAGCGCTCGAAAAAAAAAATGGCCGAATTAAGAACAATCGGAGAAGTACTATACGGATTGCCACCTGAAACCAGAAGTATAGCTCACGAAGAAGATATACAAACGAGAAAGTTCCGTGACGTTCAACAACGCTTGCATAGATAATGACTTGCTGTCTAAGTATATATATATATATATATATATATATATATATATATATATATATATATATATATATATGTATATATATATATATATATATATATGTATATATATATATATATAAAATAGTAACTCTGCCTGTGAGTATGTGTGTTCGCCTGATATTTGTGTCTTATGTTCACCCAAACCGCTAGACGAAATTGCTTGAAAATTGACATGTGGACTACTGACCTCTCAGTGAAAATCATAGGCTATATAAAAAATATATCACTTCAACGCTTGGGTCCCCGGGAATGCCCCTCGCTGAAAAGTGTTTTCTCTTAGATTCAAATGAAATTTAAAGAATAGGTAAATGACCTAAACTGATGTCTATTTCTAAAATTTCACCAAATTTTGATAATATTATGATGATCCCCGGGGACAAAACCTTTCTACTAAAACTGTTTTTCCTTTGATTCAAATGATATATATATATATATATATATATATATATATATATATATATATATAATCCAGAAGAAAACTTCTCTGTCTGTACATGTCAGTCCCTAAAACGAAGACATACTAGGAAGTGTACTTTGAATATAATTGTATTCACATTCACGATTTGCCTGTGAACTTAATGGAAGTATTTTTGCGTGACTGGCTGCCCCTTAAAGAAGCTGATGACAATTTTCAAACATTTTACACAATGAAATTAATCTATTTATTAGCGTTAGTTTAAGAGTATTAACATATATCTGAATAGCTCGATGAGTAAGATATAGAGATGACAGCATCAAGGTTGCTGATAAAGTAAACTCTCCCTACCATGATCATATCCAACACTCAAACCTGTGCAACACCTCGTAGCACTTCTAGTATATATATAAATATATATATATATATATATATATATATATATATATATATATATATCAAGGATACAAAAAGGAAAAAAAAATTGTTTATTTTTGCTTTTGTAATTTTTGATGGAAAAAAATGACACAATACTGGTCAACTTTGATGATAAATTTTATTTCGACATTAATAAGATTAAAGTGAAAAAATAAAAAATAAAAAATAGATTACTCTTGCATTGATAAAGGCTTCTATTTTCAATTTTATAATTCTGACCCAGCAATGCTTTAAATGAACGACCCATTTTATTATATATATATATATATATATATATATATATATATATATATATAGTTACATTCAGTATTTACTCTAACAGAGAGTAGAGCTTCGAAGTTGCACAAAAATATATTTGAGGCAAGTAAGCTACACAGAAAAATTCATGCTTCATTACCGGATAAAATTATCAAGCTAAATGCATATGCATATGCATATATATATATATATATATATATATATATATATATATATATATATATATATATATATATATATAGTTTTCTTTTTCTCTTTCTAAATACATATATCCCGACCGACACCTCAATGTTTCTTCTTCCACACTACGCATACACTATAGCCTGTTGATTTGATAAAGTGTTAAGATAAGCGCCTGTTTAACTATTTACTTAATTATTATTGTTATAACGCTCTATTTGCAATGATATTGAGCCGTTTGTCTTAGCTAAATCTTCTGTCTTGAATCGGATATGTTTCGACTTCGAAAGGCTCAATTTTCATGTAATGAAATCTGTCTCGTTTTTAAATTTCTTTTCCCTGAGTTTAATAAGCGAATCATTTTTCTAGTACCCAAATCCACTTCTTATCCTTTCTCATCTAACGAATCCTCCGGCAATTGTTTCTTTTTATTATTATTTTTCTTTTTTTGTTCTATAAAATTCGTTAATCCTGCACGTTGTCTTTTGAGTCAGCAAACAAACCTGTTTTCGAAAAGAAAGAAAACGCTTATTCTGCCCTGTAATTGAAACGGATAATATACGAATATGTTTGCGCATGCGTCGAACTTGAAACAAAGAAGGAGGTGCGTTTCCGCCTTTATTAGGGGTCATAAACATAACAAAAAACAGAAAGGAGTCGAAGAAAAAACGTCCCTTCAGGCGTCAGAAGGGTCGGAGATCTGGCTGCATATCCAAGAGGGAGGTGGTTGGAAAAATTAATTAGGGTCTATAATGAAAAGGCGCAATAAATGCGTAGTGTGGAGTATGAGATAGAAAGGGTTCGGGGTGTACGTATTTAGAAAGAAACGACACAATAATGAGAGTTTAGATTTTGCCAGATCTCTAGGGTTGTCTCTATTTGGCTTGAAGGCGTGTGCGAAGGGCTAATCAACACACATTTGAGCAGGCGGGTACACAAAAAGAACAACGTATGTTTACCTTCTGACGAATTTAGCCGAATCTTACGGAAACGAAAATATGCAAATATTTTATAGATAAACTAAAATAAATGTGACTCGTTGGGTCACCCATTGAGTTCTAGTTGGATTGTTTGCATCAGGAAAAAGGCAACCGGCAATAAACCAGCCTCACTCTCGAAGTAAACGGTAATGCTTGGGAGAATGGCCTCCTAAGACTGAATTCAGAGAAAAGGTTCGGCACTGTTGAGAACTAGATCCTAGAATAAGAATATGCCAAGGATTCCCCGGCTGGTATTAAAAGAATAGACGGTAAAAGACGGGAAAAGCTCTTGTCTTACGTGGCTTCCACGGCATCAAAATGTGACACAAAGTTAGTTTAATGTAGAGGAAAAACAGCTTCCTTGAGGAGCCACTCTGAAAGATTACAGAAATAGCCGTAAACAGTCCCATTGACATTTCCAGACATGGGTGCGTCAGGCGACAGGCAATAAACTAACTGCATCCAGAAGGAGGGGATTATGCCTTGGAAGACGGCAATCTAGGTTCAAATCGAACTGTACCTCATTCCTACTAAGAAAGATCTGCCAACAGACAAGACAGTCCCTAGGTTGCCAAGATTTCCCCCGGCTGATATGAAAAAAAAAACTGAGTTTATAAATAAAAATATTAGCCTCTTTCTATTTAATATAACGCTCTCTTTCACTCTCTCTTCTCCAGCTATCTTTAAATAGTAGTAATATTACTTGTAGTAATATTCTCTATTAAACTAGTAGTCCGAATATTGTTAATAATCTTGTGATCTATAGTTAGTTTTATAACCTCACGCTATTAATAAAGAGAGAGAGAGAAAGTGTGTGATAGAGATTGTACAACATGTGAGAGCGTGAACATAATAGACAGAAACTTAATAAGAGATGGGTGATTCAATCGCAAATTGCAAATATTTAGAACAATTGAAATGTTGTTTATTTTAAACATAACTCAATCCCAATACCAAGGCATATTTTAATATTTATTTCGAGTGATTGAAATATATAGGGTAACCCCCCCCCAATGTTAATTTACTCAGCTGAAGTATAATAACAGACAGATTAATAGATGCGTACATAGATAGTGTGACGTGGCGTAGTGCAGTGTTTACAGGCGCAGACTGTGGCTTCGGCATGCCGTGTTCGAGTTCTGTTGTGGATACCGTAGCACTTTTAATAATCCCTTTGAGAAAGGTATAAATCCATATATGCTCCGTCCAGTAAGAGATTCACTAGTAGGGTACACTACAATATCAAGCTTACAAGAAAAGAAAACTAAAAATAATATCAGTCTTTCTCTGCTTATCAAGGTTTTGTTTACCAATCAAAGCTTTAGTTCTTTGATTATTTTATTGTAATGGAAGCGATGGTCCGCTATTTAAATGTCTTCATTGTTTTTATTTGATTGTTGAACATTTGAAGCTATAAAATCCTCTAAAACTGTTGACAATATTTTGAGCATTATTGCTTTTAAAACCGGTTTTGATCGCCCATTTGACATTTCTCTTAT
Organism: Sepiola atlantica; assembly: GCA_963556195.1. NCBI lineage: Eukaryota > Metazoa > Mollusca > Cephalopoda > Sepiida > Sepiolidae > Sepiola > Sepiola atlantica. The sequence continues at coordinate 147,116,198 of OY744520.1, read as the reverse complement.
ATGTTTTCACTGTATTGCGCTTGCATTTGTTCGTTCTGATGAAAGGAAGTGTTCGTAATTACAGTCTGGATTACTTGTAATTTCTACGAACTCCTTTACAAACAAGTTTAAAAGTTATTTTGAAATTTTCATTAGATCATAGAATTTGAAATTCTTTAGGTATGCGTATATTTCTTATATAAGATAAACTCATAATTAATTAACCCATCATTACAACTTTTTTAACATGGATGCTAGGCGTAAGTTACCGTCCTTAAATAAACAAAAATAAATACGACCTCGAAAAACTGTACCGCCTTCCTAACTGTTTCTTTTGCTTATAAATTGCCGTGGTGGATGTCCAAATATCCCCAAGATCATGAGAGAATTAGCTAACCCCAAATAACGGACACCCTTCTAAATTTTCAGTACAGACCTAATTATAAGATATCCTAGATTTTTTCCTTTCAAAGAACTCAGAGTTTCTCACCGGACTGGAATAAATTTGTAATTCCAAAGGCATTCACCTAGAACTTGACATCCCTTGACAAAGAAACCACGAATATGACAACATTCAGAATATAAATATATTTAGTAATAAATATATATCCGAAACATGTCTGCACATATATAGCTAAAAAATTTGAATAAAAAAAAAATATATATATATATATATATATATATATATATATATTATAATCAATGAAACAGACGAGTGGAAAAAAAAGGAAAATTGTTGAAATTACCTTAAGGCTTTATCGTCTGACCCTCTGAGAGGAAACGTCAGAATGATAAATTAAAAACTAAAAGTCGAATGAGATATGAGGGGGAAAAACTTATTTCATTTGGAAGAAACGATTGAGAGGAAAAAAAAGCAAGTTTATTTCTAAAGAGACATATGAGAGAATACGACCTATCGGCTCTCAAAGGCCTAGAATGTACGGCTTACCCAAGGTTCATAAACCCAACGTTCCTTTACGGCCTATTCTATCAATGTTGGGTTCTGCACAACATGGACTTGGTAAATGGTTAGTTGATATTCTTAAACCCGTACTTACTTTTTTATTCGGACTATTGTATCTCTGATTCCTTTCAATTTGTGTCTTCTATACACAAATTATCTCTCTCAAAGGATACCGAGTTCTTGGCTTCCTTTGACATTAGTAGTCTGTTTACCAATGTACCTTTGGATGAAACCATTGGTATATGTGCAGATTATCTTTACCGCAGCCCCTTAAAGTCTCCACAGTTTCCTGAACGAATTTTTGTTGAACTGATGGAACTTGCTACTAAATTAGTTTCCTTCAGTTTCAATAATATAATGTATCGGCAAATTGATGGTATATCCATGGGCAGCCCTCTTGGTCCATCGTTAGCCAACATTTTCGTTGGATTTTTGGAAAACTAATTATTTTCCAAAGTGACCAAGCCGGCTTTCTACACACGTTACGTTGATGACACTTTTGCTTGTTTTCCCTCACGGAGTGATGCTGAACAGTTTCTTCGTCTTCTTTGTGACTTGCATCCATCGTTGCAATTCACTATAGAGGTCGAGAATTGTGGTTCCTTACCATTCCTCGATGTTTTAGTGTCTAAATCATTTTAAACCTGTGTGTATAGAAAACCAACATTTACAGGCCTTTATCTAAATTGGTTTTCCTTCGCCCCAAGAGCAAGAAAAATAAATCTTATTGGTACTCTCACTCATCGAGCACTTATGATTTGTTCACCAACACGACTCGATGCAGAACTTGGTGAAATTACTAATATTTTTCTTGCTAATGGATATCCCATCAATACTATAAAAGGCACCATTGCACGTAAAGTTGCTTTATTTAATGGTGGTAAATTTATTGGCCCGTCACGTTGCCCTATTTATTTTAAACTCCTATGGTTGGGTTCTGACGGCCTTGACATTGTTAAAAGGATTTCTTCTTCTACTCAACGTTGTTTTCCGGCAACCATGTTGAGGGTAGTTTACACGACTCGAACCTTTTTCTCTTCTTTTCGTAAGGATGTTTTGCCAGCCATTCAAAAGAATTCTGTAGTTTATAAATTCATGTGTCAGTGAGGAGCTGACTACGTTGGCAAGACATCCCAAAGATTAGAATTTAGAATATTCCAACACATACCACGTGATATTCGCCTACACAAGGTTTCGAGATCATCCGGGAACTTCCAGGCACAGGAATCAGCCATCGGTAATCACCTCGTTAGTACAAATAGTTGTTCTGACAAGTATTCCGATGAGTGGTTTTCTGTTTTACACAGTGCCAGGTCGAATTACCATCTCAATATTATTGAGGCGTTAGTCATTAACAACTCTCGACCTAGCCTGTGTAGACAAAAGATTTTGAAGCATCAGTTGGAGATCTTTAATGATTCAAAGCCACCATAAAGTTGAGAGATTTACCCTTTTTTTTTTGTCTCTCAATCGTTTCCTCCAAATGAAATAAGTTTTTTCCCCTCATATCTCATTCGACTTTTAGTTTTTAATTTACCATTCTGACGTTTCCTCTCAGAGGGTCAGACGATAAGGCCTTAAGGTAATTTTAACAATTTTCCTTTTTTTTCCACTCGTCTGTTTCATTGATTATAATAATGCTTCCTCTAAAATTGATCCTACGATTCTGTTGTACACGAAATTTACTTACACACACACATATATATATATATATATATATATATATATATATATATATATATATATATATGTGTGTGTGTGTGTGTGTGTGTGTGTGTGTGTGTGTGTGTGAGAGAGAGAGAGGAAGGAGTAATGGGAAATGAAAAAGGAAAACCTAAAAGGATGTTTTTTATATATTCATCAACGTTTCGTCTTTATTTGTAAGACTTCCTCAGGATGATAATTTTAAGAAAAATGTCATGCAATTACGTGAGAATATTGGGTTGACATAATGGGTTGAAGAGAAAAAGTAGTAGCCTCTACTGGGTACACATGAACCGAGGTGCGGGCTTAGTGAAGTCAGTAGCATGGAATGAACTAACATAAATTTTTGGACTTTAAACACAATCTTGTCTATTCCCAAGTTTGAATAGAATGTTCCCCAAAGATTCGTCTGAAGACGCTCGACGGTTACATCGGTCGAAACGTTGTAATTATTTCAAACAAGATGAGAATAGCAGTCCGAATAATCGAAATAATACAAATTGTCAATCCTCATATCAAAAATGTCGAAACATATGCGTGTTCGATAGCATTACTGGATACATACGTTAATTTAGGAATGTAGTGCTTCTCACATTATGTGTGTTAGTGTGCGTAGCTTTGAATACACACACATTTATCGTGTCTGCATATGTTCGTATATGTGCCAGCTTCAATTTGAGGCGCATCTTCGCCATCATTACCATTCTTGCAATATTCCCAGAAAACCTGTATAAACGACGACCTTATCTATAAGTAAAACATTTGCATCGATTACCTAACGCGTTTCTGCGTTTTTGTTGTGTTTTTATTCCATTAACATGTGTGCTTGCATTAAGACAAAATTGCTCAAATGACAAAATAGCTTATTTGCATTAGCATATTCAAAACTACACCGAGAAGAAGAGTCGCAGTTTCCTATCGTTTTCTATTGCCACCATTTTTATTCTTACTTTTTTAACACGAACGTTTATTTCCTTCTTCTCCTAACTTATGTTGTGCGTTTGTTCGTTGTTGCTAAGAACGCCCTCCTCAGGTGTGGGAACATATATTAATGCGAAAAACAAAAACAAAAAATAAAACTGTGAAAGATTAAATGAAACCAGGAAAAAACGCCATTTTCTGAAAATATCTTTAATTCTTGTCCACTCGGAGATCTTCTGTAGAAAACTTTGGCACGTCGGCACTACATGGGGGCTGCAATGGCGCTAATTCAATCGAAGAAAACATAATCCTTCGCCTCGTCCATTTTGAAAACTGATCAATGTTATTTTGCCTTTTTGTTTCTATAATTATTACACGTGCATATATATATATGTATATATATATATATATATATACATATATATATATATATATATATATAGAGAGAGAGAGAGAGAGAGAGAGAAAGAAAAAAAGAGATAAATGAATAGATAGAATGTATCCCTTTTTTCTAATAATTGCACGTGTCCCTCTCTCTCTCTCTCGCATATATATATATATATATATATATATATATATATATATATATATATAGTGTGTGTGTGTGTGTATTTTTGTAGTCAAAGCTTCAGCATTTAAGCTCTATAGTTGTTAATTCATAATTCCATAGTTTTTCGAAATAAACAATGGAAAAAAGCAGATTCCAGCGACTATATCTTTATTTTCCAATAAAAAGATTTATTTTTACGGCCGTTTCTCAGTTTTTTACGACCGTATCTAAACGAATGTTTTCTAGGTAGGTTTTCGTGTTTTTTGTTGATTCGAGATCTGCTTTAAAACCTTGATTGTCTGGAGAAAAGGAGAAACAGCCGTTAAAAATGAATCTGTTTACTAGAAAACAAAGGTATAATCGCTGGAACGTTTTTTTCTATTATATATATATATATATATATATATATAGTCATCTACAGACACAATGTATCGCTGTATCAGTTTTTGAGTGCGGCTAAACGAGCAAATACCTCAAGCTGAGTTCGAAATCAAACTATTTCGACAACGAGGCAACATCTTCCACATTATACAATCATCACAAAATTACAAAAGTAAGTGAAATCGAGATGCTTATAAACATTTTTCAGCAGCCTAGAATGCTCTGTTTTTACGAAAATCTATGCATTTTTGCGGAGGGCCACCGGCGATTTAACGTACTAGAGTGCTGACCCCACGAAGGTAGAGGGCATCTATGGCGATACACAGGTGCATAGTTTCGCACTTCAGTGTGGCTAGGCAAGGAATTACCTCTAACTTTCTAATCAATTACATTATTAGAAAAATATAGCAGTAAGTGGAATTTAGAGGCTTATAAAGGTACATGCTATATATATATACATATATATATATATATATATATATATATATTTGAAAATTTCGCTACTTGAAATAATTTAAACATTAATTTAGAATAACAAATTTAATTTATTAAACGTGTTGCAAACACGAAAAAGAATTTTCTCATTTTCTATTTTTCATAAAGCTCTACATTGTATTGAGAACTTAAAAAAATATTCATCAACATATTTTAACTCGATTAATTAATTATATATATATATATATATATATATATATATATATATATATAGGTTGTTTTTGTATTCATTTTTTCGCGTGTTTAATTGTTTGTTTTCCATTCTGCCTCTAATACACTCTGTTTTGACGACATTTCATTTCAAGAGGTATCATGTATTTTATCCGTATATATATATATTTAGATATGAAGATAAAATACATACACACACACTCATATATATATATATATATATATATATATATATATATATATATATATATATATATATATATATATATATAGTCTAAAGAAGCTTTTAGTTATTTTAAACAAAAAGAGAGAAAAAAAAGAAGGAAAATGCAGTTTAAATTCCCAGAGAAACTAACTAAATCTAAAATATTGCAGACTTAACATTCGTTGGAAAATTCATAAATAAAAAAATATAATAGTAAGTAAATAAAATAAAAAAGGGGATTAAGTATCTAACAGTGAAATAAAAAACAGGAGACCTTAACGTAAGCGTCTAATATTAACACGGAGATCATCAGCTGTTTACCATGTAACTGTTTCGGAGATTAAAAAACAGGACAGTTATAATATTCATGGATCTCCAATGGTACTGATCAAACTACCATTTCCCCAATAATCAAGTGTCGAAATAATTCAGCTTAAAATATCACTAATATATACATAAATTAATAAATAAATAATAATAATAATAAAATAATAATATATTACCCTCAAGACTACCGTATGATATGGTAATTTGCATATAAAATAACATTAATTATAACAACAACAACCATAATAATAATAATAATAATAATAATAATAATAATAATAATAATAATAATAATAACAATTACAATAATAACACTATCCAAACACTACACCCAAGAACCATTCTGCGATATGGTAGCTAGCAATAAAATTATATAGGAATTAAAGTTGCATTAAAAAAAAAAGCTGAAGTACCTTAGGTACCAGAAAGGCATATAGATAAGAGGAAGGAAACCTAGCCATACAGATCTAAATACCCAATATATAGCCTAAAGAAGCTTTGAGTTATTTTAAACGAAAAGAGAGGGAAAAAAAGGAAAATGCAGTTTAAATTCCCAGAGAAACTATATATATGTATATAAAGTGGGTTTAGATCAATAAAATTTTAACATTCTTCCAAGAATTCAAAACCAACCAATTATATGACGTACAGTCGTTTCCAAGACAATTTAGAAATATTTTATTCGGTATTATTGTATTGGATTGTATTATATATATATATATATATATATATATATATATATATATATATATTTAGGCAGCAAGTCATTATCTAAGCAAGCATTGTTGAACATCACGGAACTTTCGCGTTTGTATATTTTCCTCGTGAGGTTCTCAAAGCGTCGAGCCATCTTTCTGGTTTCAGGTGGCAATCCGTATAGTACCAACATATTAAAAGTTTTCCATTATTAAATGGAAATTAAGTAAAAACAAAATAAATAAATAAATAAATAAATAAATTGATAAATAAATAATAGTAATAATAGTAATAGGAATAAATAATAATACATAAATAAATAATAGCAAAAATAAGAACTAATAAAATAAATAAGTAAACAATAAAACCAAACACACAAACGATAGAATAAAATGAACTCAACCACACACCCTCTTCTCTCTTTCATTCGCCCGTAACGATAACTATAAAACACTAACTCCAGTCTTCTTATTTAAATTTAAAAAAAACAAACAAAACCCTAATCCTGAACACGACTACGAAAGTTGAAAGCGCTCGAGAAAATGGCCGAATTAAAAACTATCGGTGAAGTACTATACGGATTGCCACCTGAAACCAGAAAGATGGCTCGACGGTTTGAGAACCTCACGAGGAAAATATACAAACGCGAAAGTTCCGTGATGTTCAACAATGCTTGCTTATATATATATATATATATATATATATATATATATATATATATATATATATATATATATATATATATATATATATATAATAATGTTATATTGATATTTTCCGGTAGTTAAGCCTTGGTTCTGGTCAGTCAGGATAAATCCAATGGTTTCAGTTGTCAGTTCTTACATTGGCAACAACTGATAATAATTATTGTAGAATTTTCTTTCAGGTTCCTGATGCTCCCTAATAATGTTTATGCGGTACGAATAATGTAAGCACGTGCTGTGCCCCAAGCTTGTTGGGAAAATGTAAAGAAATCTAAATTTATGCAGCTAATAAGCATTCATAGTAACATAACACGAACGGATATTCTTAAATGTATATACCCTTCACTCGATACTAAATATCTTTGTGTATTTATTTGTAGGTATGTGTGTATACTTCCCTCAGCTCATGCAAAAATTAGCTAGTAAAACACGTGCCTTCTGCTAACCCTCAGACGAAACAATACCAAGTGGTGAGGGGAAGTGAGAAAGCAAATAGCAAATCAGACAATCGCGACCTGAAATAAACTCAAAGAGAAATCATTCACGCTATAATAAAAAGTAAACTGTGGGTGTATTTTGGTCTTTACGTCATTAGAAATTATGATAATAATTTATAGATTAAAATTAAATTAATAACGTAGTTCTATGACTATATGAATATTTTAGTAATATCTCTAGAGAAATAGCGACTGCGAATACTGGCGGAACAGACTTTTTCCGTCGGCTGATTTACACTAGTATATATATATATATATATATATAACAAGAAATAGGATAGGTATAGGAGCGTCACCAACAAAGCCTTTGTACGCGGGAAGCCCAACGATTGGCTGAGGGAACAACAAAGAATCTGATTGGTTAACTAGCAAGCAATGTATATAAAAACACCTAACAAAAATAACTCCATGCATTTAGCCTGAAGATTCTCCCGGGGATGAAACGCGGGAGCCTCCGTGTAGCTTAATTGCCATATATATTTTCATTGCTTACTATATATATATATATATATATATATATATATATATATATATATATATATATATATATATATATATATTGTGTTTTAAGGTGATGGATTTTCTGTTTTTTTAACTTCTTGATTCTGTTCGGACTAAATAAAAAAAAATTGGAAATTTGGAAAACATTCTAATGGGCCATATCACTTGCTGCGTTAAGTAACTAGATATTAAAATCTTCAATGAAATGCGTTATTCAAAAAACATTCACACACACACGCACACACACACACACACACACACATATATATATATACGTTTTTTAGATTTTATTCTATCATGTAAATTTGAATTTTACATATGCGTATACATTATGGAAACTAATGAAATATGTATATGCAACTCATCACACATTATCTTCGGATAAAGAGTTAGACATATAACAATAAACAGTAAAGGAGAGAGAATGAAGATAAAAAGATAGAATGGCGATAAAGAGAGAAGAGGTATACAACCATATTGAAATAGAAAATGGAAATTATTAGCGAAAAATTATTAAAAAAATTGTGAGGATCTATATAATAATACCCTAAGGCAATTTGATATTCGTACGTACAGTTAGCTACTCCTTTTTTTTAAAGGGATCACCTGATCGCTGAAGATTTATTTATTTAAAAAATATTTAGCTGACGATCATTTTTTCGGTATTTAGAAACGATTTAAATTGTAATAATAACTTAAACTTTCATTTTATTCATTAAACAGCAAATATTTAGCTGATAATCAGTTTTTACGATGAGAAGAAATAAAATATTTATTGTTTAAAAAAGATATAAATTGTTACAATTTCTAATAAATAACGAAGAGACATATTCGTTTTACTTATTTAATGAACAAACCTGTAATGGCAAGAATGAAGCAATTTTTTTCTTTGTATTATTAAACCTTATATAAATGTATTATTTCAATCGAAATATCATTAACAGTAAATCATGCAAACATGTAAATTATGCAAACGCTAGTTAAATTAAAGGTTAGATAAAGTTAATATACTAATTGATCCTTTGCTTTGTGTGTTATGTTGCTCTATATACTCTTTCATTGTTAGAAACACTATTCAACATTAGCTGGGGTAAGAAGGCACAAGACACGTGATCGGTCTTTGTTCAGAATACACCAATCAGTGACAGGCATTCGATTACGAATTTAGTTTACGTTCTTAACAGTAGAGCCACTAATGGCTTCATTTAAGTTCCTAATTTTGACCGAGAAATCAGAAGGCAATAAATTCTTAGACTTTGGTCCTGTGGAGTTTCTTATGGCCAGATTTGTTTTTAACCATTCAAAATATGGAAATGGCGTACAACAAATAACACATTATTGTTACGGGGACGATTTGACGTTTATTTTTACTAGAATATTACTTAGTATCACCTATTATTGATTTCTCAGACTTCAGAAATTCCGTCTGGTTTGTTTTCACATTTTTAAGTAAATGAACATTGAAACAATTGCTCTTCTTCTGTTAACTATTTTATTAGTTTGTATCTAAATTCTTTCTCTCTGTCGGTTTATTCGACAGATCACAATCCCCTGTGGTTTGCAATTGTGAAATAGCTACCTTAATTTGCAGGTAAGCATCACATTCAAGTGGGACCTACTTTTTCGCTTAGTTTCATATTTGATCCTTGGTTTGTCTTGTGTATGTGTTTTGCCTTTTCTTTTACAGCCATTTTGGTTCCACGTGTAGCGTTCTTATGTGTGATCTATAATCCCTTTGGCTTTTATTGGAATCGGCAAGTAAAAGGTTCGTAACTTTTGTGGCACATCATGTTGAAAACTTCTTGAGTTATTCTTGCATCACTTCTGAAGGTATTTCCATATACTTTCGCGTCGCCTTCTTAAATATGCTCTCGTCGGACGGGAGGTTAAAATAATAACACAATAAATGACGGTGCATCTGACTAGAAACGAAACAGTCTTGTGCACCGTGGCACTGAATCGCCATTAATATAAACCCAAACGTAGCCCTACCGAGGCAAGGAATGCCTTAATGCACACCCGCTCTCGCTAAAGTCTAATCGAGAAAGCAATTCTACTTCCCACTTCTACTTCTGTACGTCTCAACAACACGAAACTTACCCCCTAATCTCAAAATATAGAAACTAAGTAAATATATGAATTGATTCTCTGCCTTGACTTATCTCCCTTTATCACGTCTTACAAGAAGGTTAGGTATTCGAATTTGTAACTATGTTTGGTTTTGTACAGCCTAACGTTCGCATCGCTTGATCGAGCGTCACCAAACTTAGTCAAAATATAAATCATGATTGAACGTAGAAATCATTTAATTTTGAAGTATGTAGGTCAAAGTTTAAGACCAAGGTCACGGAAAGTGTAAAAGTCACACTTTTGGTGATAATTTTTGTCACGTTCTATATGTTGTCGAACTTTCAACTTCCGATTTTTCCAAATCTGTTACATGGATTCGATGCTCTCTGATAAATATGAATTTACTAGATTGTTAGAATTTTTCCTGTTCAAATAAGGAATGAACTTTCGAGTCCGCTGTATAGGAAAACAAGGCTTACAAAAAAGTGACGCGGCAAGAAAAGAAAACAACAACGATGTATTTATATCGAGATTTTATATAAGATTAAAAGAAAGAAAGAGAAAAAGAAAAGGTTGTTGCAAAAAGGTATTTTTGTCGACTTAGCTTTCAGTTTCGTCTTTATAGTATCTATCTTGCTTCATATGTTCTTAATAGAAGATCCCTGTAGATTGGAAAGACTTCGAATAACATGTTTCAGGGTCGCCTATGTGCTTGAACTACATACAGAAAGACAGGCCGGGTTGGCTGCAGGACGGAGCCAGCAGTTGTGTGACCGTTTCTGTAAGCGGCAGAAAAGGGGAAGAGACTGGAAGTTTGAAAAAGCCGATCACGTCAGGTGCGATAGATGTTGTAAATAGTGGCCTGTGGTTGGTTGTTTATCATCCAATCAGAGGGAACGTCACAAACGACTCCGTTATGATAATTTTCAATAAAAGCACAATAGCTCATTATTCCACTTGTATACCTTTCTTCTCTTAAAATGTATGTTATTCTTGATTCTTCTATCGTTTTCTTATTTTCTATTTGAACGTCCTTCATTATTTTTATTAACCAATCAAAATGAACGGTTTATTTCGTCCTAGTGGTATGACATAACATCCGTCTGATGGTGAAGTAAGAGCTTTAATATGTAAGCGTGTTTGCGATAGACGTCTAACCGTCTGTAACACCGCCGAGTTAATCAGATTTTGTTTGTTTTTATTGAAATCGCTAGCTAACGGGTTGGTACCTAACTTCCAACCAAGTAGAAAGACGATAAAATTTCATAAATTACTTGTTTTCATTATTTGAGACCGTTTTTTTCCGTTGTCAATGTTTATGCATCTCACGTTAATCTTGGTATCATTTCCATCTTTCCGTGTTGCTTGACACCCATTTTCGACTCTTCTTTTTAATTATCGACACCGTCGAAGAGCAGGCGGCGCCTGTATTGCCCTAGGCAAAAAATACACCCATTTTTCCTTTTTTTTTCTCTTCTTCTTCTTTCGTTTCTTCTTCTTCTTCTTCTTCTTCTGTCGATCCGTGGGTCGATGCAGAATTAACGGAAGGAATCAGAAATACCAGACTGGTTTCCGAGTTTATACCTTTTTTTAAATGTCGTTTTGGATTGGATTTTTTAATCTTTTTTTTCTCACCGCCGGCAATAATATACGTCCTCACATTCATATGATAAGCGTTGTCCGTCGCTACGTGACGTTTCAGTCTGAAATAGCGCATATTGAATAAATACATTTATTATTATAACAGAGACCAGTCGATGAACGTTTGTTTCCAAGTTTTATTTATATATATTTTAATCACACAAGATGCACACCAACATATATCTTAGTTTGGGGATTGAGTTATGTCGGAACAAAATTGTGTGAATTGTTCTAATTCTAAACAAGTCACCCATCTCTCATTTAGTAATCTATTAATTCCTCTCGTCTCCTCACTCTATGCTGATTCAATCACTCTCTAATATTTCTTAATGTCTCTGTGAGCATTTTGATAAAGAGTGACTTTTCTATTTCGGTACGTGTAGTCTTATAGGTGCACAACTTTTTTAATGATGTTTCACCCCTAACAAGGCAGGACGCCACTGTAGACGTAAGTGGCTACTGAGAATTAGAGAGTAGGTTCAGGGTGTCATTCTAAGTTGGGAGCTGTGCAGCGAGATGTCTGTTTACATTAGTTTTACACCTCTGCATAGCGATACTATCGGGGAGTTCCAGAGGTCAGCAGCACGAGCAAAGAAGCTATTGGAGTAATAGGCTATTTGGCATCTGGGGACCTCCACAGTGAATGGATGGAATTTAGCTGATTGTCGAGTTATTCTAGTGAATTTACGTCGAGGGGGCACCAGAGTAGCCAGTTCATCGGGGCATAATCCATTGAAGTATTTGTAAAACAAGCACAAGGATGCTACGTTGCGGCGATGGGGCAGGGGCTGAAGCTTGGTTGACAGTGTTGGACCTATTAAGTTGGCGACTCTTTTTTGGACTTTGTCAAGGAAGGAGAGACTAGTAGATGATGCACCAGCCTAGATGTGGCAACAATACTCCATGCATGGGCGGATGGTGGCTTTGTAGAGATACAAGATAATGTCAGGTGTGAAGAGTTTACTAGCACGGTAGAGGGAGCCAACCTTCTTTGCTGCAGTCTTGGCAATGTCTTCAATGTATTTGTTCCAATCTATGTTACCTGCGAAGGTTAGGCCGATGAGTTTGAATGTTGAACTCTCGGGTAGGGGGTTATTTGCCATGACATTCGGTGGTTGAAGAGGTTTCTTGTAGTTATTGAAGGAAAGGAGCTTTGTCTTTGCAGCATTAAAAGTTACCAACTATTTATGACCCCAATCCACTACAGACTTCAGGTCATTTTCTAAGGATTCAGCCATTGCCTCGGATATGATCGCGTCCGTTTTGCCAACATGACGAGAGTAAAGCGTGGTGTCGTCAGCAAATAAACCAATCGCAGACTCAATGTCATCAGGGATATCGTTTATAAAGATCAGGAACAATAAAGGTCCAAGGATAGATCCCTGGGGTACACCAGGATGTATGTCATGTTGCTTAGATGAACGGCTATCGAGGACAACCTGGGTCTTTATTTTGGTTAGGAAGGATCTAATTATATTAAGTAATTGCCTAGTAGTACTGTATGAGCGTATTTTCAGGAGAAGCCCTTTATGCCATACCTTGTCAAAGGCCTTGGATATATCAATCGCTACTGCCTTAGCCTCACCTGCCTTGTCGAGTGTATGATATATGCGTTCAGAGATGATCGTTAGGATGTCTGCAGTAGATCGTGCTTGTCTAAATCCATACTGGCGGTCAGAAAGAGGTTTAGCAGTAACTAAGTGCCGGACTATCGCTAGATTGATTAAGGATTCAAAGATTTTAGCAAAGATCGGGAGTAGAATGATTGGGCGGTAGTTCTAAGGATCAGTTCTATTCCCAGAATTCTTGTAGACTGGTACCACAGAGGCAATTTTCCAGCTATCGGGGAAGCAAGATTTTGCTAGGCATTTATTGTAGAGTCTGGAGAGGACAGAGGCCAGTTCAGCAGAGCATTTCTTTATTACTATTACAGGTATAAGTTCAGGCCCACAAGCTTTGGATGTGTCAAGGTTTTTATGATGTCTCTGACCTGGATGGGGTGATGCCCATTGTAGTTTGATAGTGGGGGAATCGTTGATTGACCACTGTTCACCACACTATTGTAGATTTTCCAGAAATCATGAGTACCTAGTTTCTGTGAGTCAATGCGTTTTTTGTTAACTCAGTATACCTTCGCTTTGCTTCACCTATCACGGCCTTTCAATTCTTTTTGGACTCTATAAATGTATGTCTATTAGTAGCTGACTTATGGCGGTTGAATTGTCGGAATGCTTGCTGCCTTCTCAACAATGTCAGCTGCACATTCCGAGGTGAACCATTGGGGAGAGTGGGGCTTGCTAAGAATTTTCGCATGGGGACATAGGGTTCAATGCCTGCTTTTGACACATTCAGTTTACTCATTTGCACACTGGTCAGCAGGGAGTGAGAATGTTTCTCTCCATGGGGCGTCGCTGATGTGATCTCTGATTGACTCAAAATAAGTCTGCTCGTAGTATCTCGCTATGTCGAGCAACGGCTCATCAGCTTTTGGACGACTTTTTAGGGTGATATAAATAGTTAGCACAATCTCATCAGCATCCCCAGGTGGGCTATGAGCTTTCGTCACACAAGCCTCGGGCATTGAGGCCAAGAAAAGGTCTAGAAGTGAGGCTTGCTGGTCTACTCGATCGGAGATGCGGGTCCGGAAATCGACAGTCTGAGAGAGGGAGTGAACTAAGGAGGAATTAAACGTAGAGTTGCCGCCTGTGTCAGTAAGGCTGGAGAATCCTAACCAGTCACGGTGATGTGCATTAAAATCCCCAAATACATGTATCTGAGCATTCGAGTCAAGTAAAAGTTCTCTATCTATGCTATCAGAGACAGAGTTTAGCAGGGTACAGTCCTGAGTCGAAGGTGAACGGTATAATAAATATCAGTAACTAACGCTGTGATGTAAAGTCAATCTAAAGCACATGTAGTCTTGGTTATCCGATTCTAACCTATGTTCTCTAGTCAGGGGGAGGGTGTTCCGAACTTAAACTCCTAGCCCGTGCATATGTTTGTCAGAGTCTTTACGATAGAGTGGGAGGTAGGCAGTCATGTCAAAGTGGTGAGAGGAGATTAGAAGATTGAAGGTTTGTTTCACTTAGTGCTAGGATATCCGGGGAGTTCGTCAGGAGAAAGGTTTCTACGTCGTTGATGATGGTTCTAAGTCCCCGGATATTTGTGAATGCGAGACTCAAGGGCTGAGGCGAAAGTGTTTTTTGTTGGATGTCTGGTTTAAGTTTGATTTAATTTTTTGTAATGACATATGTGTTCTGTTATAGAGCGGGTTAGGCAAGGTGGGTGCTTGTTAGGTGTCAATAAGCTCACACATTGTGTCCATTAGTCGCGACCTGGTCAATAGGGGTTGTGACCTCGGGAAAGCCCACCGAAGAAAACTGCAGGGTCCTTTTCCATGCGTGACATGGCACATACCACTACCCACGGTATTATGCAACTGATGATGGAGCAGCCGTTTTTAGCGCTACTCAAGAGTTTGGGATCCTGTCATGTCAGCCGGAAACAGCAGGCAGACAAGCTGTGTAACCTGTGCCCTCAACCTGTCGGAACTAGAGCAACCCAGGCTGATCATGTAAGACTGAGTGACGAAAAAACTTTCACCAAGTTGCCTAAATATAGAGAAAGAGAAACGGCGTTCATTGTTCTAGTAAAGAAACAAGGCCAGGCACTGAGTGTTTTTGAGGCGTCCCAGCGCTGGTACCTCTGCGCCTGGCTAATAGACAAATAAGGATTTGTTTATCGGACGGACTGACACGCTTACTTTTTAAATAGTATCACTGTATCTCGTATATTTGTGTGTGACCTTAAATTAGATCCGGTGGTAAAGCTCAAATTTCGAAGATATTACTAATATGGAAGTAACCCTTAGTTAATTTTTCTCACAAGTTCAATCCGACTCAAAGTAGTAGCAGAGCCCCATTAATGGGTAAAATAGAACTTTCCCGGGCATGACACTAAACTTACTTGGACATCCTTCGGCAAAGTGTATGTCTTTACTCCACTCAAGAAGAAATATATCTTTCCTAGACCTTTCTATCTTTTTCCTGTGTATACTATTTTTCAACCCTATCAACCACTCAAGATCCCCCTCAGCCGTCTTGTCTATGACACAACACTGCATCCAGTCGTCAGGCTCCTATTTGGAAGCGTTAGGGAATGTAGATTTCGCTCTTAGTAACCATTAGGACTTGTAGGTGCATTCTCGTCCAAAGTGGTAGTACCTACCAAGACCTCATCTATGGGTCAACAAGAAACTATTCACAAAAGGAATCAATCTACAAACGAATCTTATTAAAATATATGCACGACTACGGTGTAAAATGACCTAATTAGGGTTTACATGCCGTAAACCCCAACAACCAACTAACCAATTTATTAAAAACAACTATTTCAGAGCGAAAAACACTTGGAAATTATTTACGCATGAAGTTGTTGGAAAACGTAGTGTAAATAGTTATGTAAATGATATGGACTGATTACATGACTATAGAATAACATTGATCGAATTAACAGTATTGTGAGCTTTCAGATGCGATATTAAAAAGTGTCGATTTTAATATAGAGCCAGTGGTATTTTATTCAAACATAATAATAAGCATATTTTATGTTATTACATCCAGCATCTCAAAGGTTCTTTATGTCAAATTTGGTGCAATTATTATCGGTAGTTTTGAGTGTTATATCAATGGTGCAATATGCCAACTTTCAAATTTTCCAATCGCTTTTAAGTCATAAGGGTTAATTATTACTATCCGTAGTAATAGTTGTAATTGCAATAGTAGTAATATTTACCCTCGTATGAGACATCTGACATACCAAGAGTAATTCAGGACGAGTGTTGCGTAATTTCTTACAAATTGCTTTTTACCTTATATTGTTAATTAATTTTAAAAAAAAACAGTTTATATTTGTTTTGTTATCTTTGAAAATGTATATTTTATTTTTGTTTAAATATATATAGTATTATTTACAAACTGTTATGTGTTTTTCCTATCAACTCTTTGTTTAATAATCAATAATGTTGATGTTTTATTCGCCTTCTCATTGCAGTGTTATGGAATCTATGCTGATGTAGAGACAACTGAGCTGGGAATTCATAAAGATCGTTCGTCTCAGAAACGATCGTACACCTAAACTGTTGTTGAGGCTTAATTCTTTCATCCGATATAAAGGTATATGTCATAATTTTGTTTATTTCTAAATTACAATATAATAGCTTTGATTGACCTGAAAGTTCAACCATTGTCTGGTTTGATACCTGCAGTATATATGGATATATAATAATGATTTAATTTTTACAGCCTCTCTTGTAACTCGAAGGTGGGGTTAATGTTTGTTCATTTGTATTCTACCTATGTCTATGCATTTGACTTCTCTAATCCTATATATATATATATATATATATATATATATATATATATATATATATATATATATATATATATATATATATATATATGCACTAACGATTCCCTACGGGGATGAAACTAGGACGTCTCTGTGTAACTTAATTGCAATAAATATATTTTTATTACTCGCTATATATATATATATATATATATATATATATATATATATATTGCTACTCTCTCGTCTGTTTAATCATTGACGATGAAAGATCCGGCCACAAAAAATAATCCCATGGAGAAGCATGATCTCCACCAGATCAGATAACTCGACTAGCGTCCCTAGTAGAAGTTACCCCAGAGAAAACAAGACGATCATGCCAGATAGAGAACAGCATTTGTCTCATATCTTATAAGATCAATATTCATCGAAAAATATCTACCTGATTCAGATACAAAATATAAATACTAAATTTAAGTATGAAGTGAAAAACATCCAAAAACTAAAACCGAAAGAGGTGGTTTAGTAGCAACTGTATTACTTTCATAAAGTCCATTTTTGCATCGGGATACAGCAACACCAACTCCTACGTTACGCTAGCGTTGATAAAGTATCGCAATTAGTATCGGAAACCACTTGAGAAGTGGGAGGGAGACTATCGAGCATCAAAAATATTGACGACGGAAAAAAACAGTGTCAAATAATAAAAAAAAAACAATGAATTTCTGAAATGTTATCCTCTTTGGAGCGTTGAGTAGAAGCCAAACACCAACCCGTGATTAACGCTTTTAAGACGAGGTTTTCAAATAAAAAACGCAAATATTGAGACGTTCATCGAGTAAAGGAAGTTAGCGATGGTGTAAGTCGATATGTTCTATCCTTTTCACGCGATTTCGGGTTTCTGGTTGGCCGATTGGATTGAGTAAAAAAAAGACGAGCGAAACTTCCGTTTTTTTTTAAGGTCACAGATAAATTAAGACTTTTTTTAAAAGTAAAATAAGTTTCAGCCCCAGAGATTGATACAAGAATTAATGAATATACATACTAGAAGAATACCCTTCCATTGATGGGTTGATATGATGTTAATATGATTGCCTAATTGCTGTATTTATTTTTTGTTTGGAAAAAAGGATGACATTTAAATTATTTTTTTTTTTAGGAAAATTGTTGAAAATAGTACTTAACTATTAACTTCGAGTTTGTTTCGGCTCTAATTTTATTTCTGTGAACGAATATCAACTTTTATTGTTGGTACAAATTTATCTTCGTAACCATTGTTTCGTTTTCCGAGTGTTTGAGACATCTGTAACAATAATCACTGATTTCTTGCTAGATGTGCATAGTAAAGACTTACTTAGAGTATAAATAGGTAACCTTTTTATTGAATCTTTCAGTCGGGTATATCACAATACATTTCCCAAATCTTAATTAGTATTATTTGGTATGTTTATATTTTTCAAGTAGTACTTAGGGTTTTTTTCTTCTATTTTTCCTAGTCCTGTGTATAACCTTTATGCACATCTGATGGTGAGGCCTAAAATTGAAAGCTTTGGGTAGTGTTAGTCTTCCCATTAGTTATTGTAGATTCCAGGTCAACTTACACTCGTGCTTTTGGTATGTGTCTATGAGTTAAATAGAATTTGTCCCGCATAAAACTACATAGCTACATTATTTTTTTTGCTTTTGCTTTTATGTATTAATGTGTCATCGCTTATGAAGGCATGAAAAGCCACTCGAGCATAAGGGTTAATGAATCTGTCTGGTGGACAGTAAGACAACACTGTAAGGATTAGTAACGACAGTTAAAACTGTAGGAATTTGATTATTTAAGAAAATGTCTCACTAAGAATTTGTTAACGACTATGTTGTTGTCAGCTAGAAAGAAGCCACGTAGTATTGTGTTCCACAAACGGGTAGTTATTGGAAAATAAACTTGGCTCATAAAAATTCCGTTTAATTTTAGGTAGACAGAGGAAGAAAAAAATTAGTGACAGTGGTTGTAACCAGACAAATCTTTGATGTGATACCAACCGATGTTTTAGGGGGGGGATTATAGTATTTTTCTATCTAGCATAGTAGTCTCAGCTACCTTGGTTTCGTCTTCGCATATTCAACTATATTTCTAAATGGGTTGAAAAGGTTCTGTTTTTATACGTGGTCGGTCAATATCACCTGTCTATGGTTGTTAGTTTCTGCACTCGAAGATTTTCTTCATATTTCGACTATTCTCATCCATTTTTGTAATTTAAATTCCTCCTAATTTTTTACAAGTTTTCTAAGTCCAAGTCAAAAAATTTTTAACCGATGCTTAGACAAATGTGATGTGAACGTTTTACAGGGGGAGACCATAGATTTGAGCTCAGTCGAACAGCTACTATGGACACAACGATGAAGTAGAGAAAAACTATCAATATCTCTTCTGTGAGAACGAGGCTGTAGAGAAGAGAAGAGGACATTTCGAAGTAGATTTCAAAGCCGGTGTTGTACCCTGGCAAGGCAGGAAACGGTGTATAGGGCAGCACCTCCTCAGATGTGGCAGCAGTACTCTATTTTAGGATGTATTTGACTCTTATATACGTAAAAGAATTCTGTCAGCAGTGAGATATTTTCTGGAGCGATACGATGATCTAACCATTTTTCTGGCAACATTAGCAACAAATTTGATGTAAGTCTTCTATTTCAGGCCTGGGTGATCGTACGCCCTAGAATCTTATCAAAACAGGGAGATTTCTCGAGAAGAGAGCCATTCATTCATGGTTATCTGCTTTTAGGATGTTCTAATGTTTTTACCGTTGTTTTTCATATTGTATTTGTTCATTGCATAATTTGTTCATAGAATATTAACATTATATTCTTAAATTGCGTTTATAATATGTTCTTTTTCTTTATTGTTTATAAGTATATACTTTAATCTTTTTCCATATCTTATGTGCAACAGTAGCTGTTTTTATTTGTGAAGCCTATTTATCTTTGGAAAGTGTTTTTCGATGAAGTTTATAAATATTTTACATACATTTTTGTGAATGTTTGTTATATGGTGGTTCAACCATATGGTATTTCTTTTTCGTTGTTCATTTCGCGTTTTTTTTAGTTTAGCTTTACAGCAGCTATTTTACTTGAATTTCCTTTTCTTTTGCGTTGTCAAATATCGATGGATGATCTGATAACCTACTGATTATAGATTTCTAATTTGTTTTATAATGGATGAGGCTTTATTGGAAGTAATATTTTTCTAGAAATTGGATTGTCAAATTTCCGGTATAGTTTATAATCATTTTTCCGTAAATTTATAATTACGTTTAACAAGTTGATTTATATTAAAGTATTTAAACAGGTGGTTAATAATATATTATCTTAATCCATCTGTATTTTGCTTATTTTGATATCTTACTAAACTAAGTATATACTATCTATGGACTTATCTCTGATAATATATCTTAAATATATATATATATATATATATATATATATATATATATATATATATATATATATACATATTAATTCACAAACTCTACAATCAACATATAACTGATCATATATACTCTACTGATTTTCATAATTTCATATTTGGTTAAAAAAGCTAACAGAAGTTTGCAAAACGTCCAATCCTGCAATGCGAAAATAAAAATTAAAAAACTATATATTTAATAATATAGATATATCATACTTCTAAGAGGAATTCAAATCAAATCGGAATGATTTTATAAACAAAACTATGAGTTGCAGCTATCTGTAAGTGACTTGTTCGTATTATTTATGTTCTACAATAACATATAATTGCGTGTGAGAGTATTTTTCCACACATCAGTCATGGTTGATATTCAAGCAGAACTAATAAAATATTCGAAACCAGAAAGTTTCTTCAGATGTTTTAGCCTAGTTTTAAATGGTTATTTTTTTCCATCAATTAATATTGGAGATAATGTATATGTCTGTCTGTCTGTCTGTCTGTCTGTCTGTATGAAATCTATTTAAGACTATTATACTAGTGTACTTACTATTGAATAGTATAGTATATACGCTTAAATAGTATAGGGGATTTTTCCTTCACACTCGAAAGTAAGATCTATAATATAATAGATTTTACTTTCGAGTGTGAAGGAAAAATCCCCTACACTAATCTTAATATATATATTTGGGGAGGGGTTATGTAGTATATGATCTGTTGTCATGATGATATCATCTTTTCATGCATTATTTCCTCCATTGGATGGGAGAGGGTAATGTAGTATCGGTTCGATTTTCATGATACCAAACTCCCAGAGGCTAGTGTAGTATCATAATATTTTCTTAAATCCGCTTTATTCTTTTTGCTATAAGATCAACGTGTAGTATATGTTCTTATTAGGTATTTTTTAATGGATGGATAAAATATTGATTTAATCGGAAATCTATAATTGTACTAACTTCTAATGGAGTGGTGTAGTCGTACTTGTTCTGGTGTCACGAGACCGTCCTCCGAGGCATCTGCTGCTCCTTTGTAGTATATGTTATGCGTTATACTATCCTCCTACGGATTGCCGCTTCCATTTTTTACCCGAGGAGGGAATTTTCCCAAGCATTACATCCTACTTTAGCGTAGTGTAGTATCTGTTCCGTTTTCATGAGACCATTATATCATGCACTACCGCTTCCATTCGGGTAGTGTATTATATGTTCGTTCGTCATGGTACCATACTCACAGGCATTATCTCTTCTTTTGGTTGAAGCTCTGTAGTATATGTTCGTTTATCATGATACTATACGCACACGCATTATTTCTTCTTTTAAGGGGATAGTGAGTATCTGTTCCATAATCATGATACTATCTTCCCAGGGATTACTTTCTCCTTTTTGTGGGTGAGGGGGGTGTATTGTAGTATCTGTTTTGTTGCCATGGTGCCATTATCTCAGGCATTACCTCCTGCTTGATGGAGCATAGTGGTATATGTTTGTTCGTCATGATAACACAACCTTCCAGAAATTACCCCTTTTCCTTTTTAGAATAGAGGAGGTAGTGTAGTATCGGTTCATGGGTCATGATATCAACCTTCCAGGATTTAACTTTTCCATTTTTAGGGGTTGGGGTTGGGGTTAGTACAGTAGCTTTTCTGTTATCAAGATACCATTTTTCCACGCATTACCCTCTCCATATGAGGTAGAAGAGAATGTTCATATGCATCACCTCTTCCTTGGAGGACAGTGTAGTATCTGTTCTGCTATCATGATAACATCATCCTATGCATTACCTCCTCTTTTTGGGGGGGGGTGTAATATATGTCATTATATCATTCTCCCTGCGAATATCTTCTTTTTTTTTTGGGGGGGGGGTACTATCTGTTCTATTTTTTATAATACTATTACCAAACTTAACATTTTGGGGGCGGGGGCGTAAGCGGGGTCGTAGGTGGAGGCGTACCGGGGGCGTAGGCGGGAGCGAGGGCTAGTGTAGAATCTGTTCTAATGTCATGAGGTATTACCCCCGCCTTTTTGAGATAGTATAGTATATATTCGTTCGATATAATACATCCTCCCATTGATTACCTCTTGATTTAGAGGAGCAGTGTAGTATATGTTTGTTCCTCATGATACTATCCTCCTAGTCTAGCAACGGTATGCGTCCGGAGCGAGCGTATATTTGCTAATTATTATATTTGCTAGTTATAATATTGGCTAATTATAATATTTGCTATTTATAATAACATGATAACATATTAGATTATTTTGTTTATCGGTATATCAGGTATATCAAACCTAACAATAATTTAGAGATTGCAACCATTTTCCTGAACAAATAATTTTTTTCTGATGGAAACAAATTGCTATATAAATGCTTGTACTAATTGAAATAAATAGGCGCAATGATGGGATTCATACATGAGCCGAGTTGTAATAGAAACTAGCAGGGCTAGCAGGTGTTGTCCGGGATTTAATGAGGAAGCATGTGATCTTTTCGCCCAGCCATTAATACCATATTGCCTTTTTATGTTTACTTTTTACATTTTATAATATTCAAATATTGCGGTGAGCTGCAAGGATGTACTCATCATTGATTGGGTGGGAGGGAATGTAAATAAAATGGCATTACCTGATATAAATATCGTTAAATTTATAGGATTACCCTTTTTTGAGTCACACCCGGTGATTTCCGAGAACCCATGAGCATCACTGTGAAAACCTGCTTTAAGCCTCGAATCCCTTCTTAACATTTATATTCTTACGTTTTAATTGCTATACTTTTAAAGTTATGAATAAAGTAAACGTTGTATCTCTCTTTTTATGTCAAGCGCGAACGCAAACTCCACGATAATTTTGTAACCTTTTTAATCAACATGAAATTTACTATCCAATTATCATGTGTAATATAGTTACATATTAGATATGATTATATGTACACGGGTGTTGGGCACTAATTTGACACTTTTGGGAAAGGAGAGAAAAACATCATATCTTGGCCAATAATTGATGTATTCTCAAAATTCAAAGTGCACTTCTTATTAAACAGTTCACGAAATACAGCTCACTCAAATAACAAACCCACCACAACGGCGTTTAGACGGGACCTGAACCTGGAACACATAGCCTTCACGGTGTCCCTCAAGAAAAGAACCCCAATTTAACCCTATTTTGTCTTTGGTGTTGCAGACGATACGGTTGTTGGTATTTCAACTGATCCTCACATATAATTGTTCATGGCGTTGCGATCAGGCGAGTTGATAGGTCAGTTGTGTGAAGTTCTTCGATAGAAACGTTTCGGTATTCCCGGTAAGGAGAAGGAAGTTGAGTCCTGTTGTCACAACTATAGTCTCCCCGCAGCACACTCTCCAGCCAATCAGGCAGAACGCTTACTATGATCATTTCTGCTAACCACTAGATTCACATCTCCGTCGCAATTCTCCAGCTCGCATGTATCGGCCTTTCCAAAATGTTAATCTGGTGTGAATCATAATGACACAGGTCATTCCGTTTCAATATAAGAGTGCTTTCCTATCGTCCATGGTCACTATCTCCCAAACTTACCAATAGTACACAGAAACACTATTTCATTACCGCTATTAAACAGTTCAAATGATTCTGAAATGAAAGCGTACACATATATATCAAATGTGTCACGAGCGTCCCGTATTCTACTTAAAGCATTGCGCGTAGTGTGTACGAAGTTTTATTTATTTTTAAAACGAAGCCAATGCTATTTGGTTGTTAACACCGATTGATACGAGAAAAAGTACGTAGATGAAAAATAATATTGAAAAATTAAATAATTTTCATTTAAATGTTTATTTACCAACGTAGTGTATCGAAATAGGATGGTATTGTATGGTGGCATATTTTTTTTAATTTCGGGGTATACCTCCTTTTCAAAATGAAATCTCCCCTCGATCTGGTAATTGTTTTCACTTGGAAGTCGGAAAAGATTATGGAAGCCATTTTGTAGCAGAAATTACTATATTTAGTATTAAAGTATTATTTGTTGTAACTATTTATTGATATTTCTTACTTGTTTATTATTAAAAGTATATAATATTATTCAATATTTATTTTTTATTATTATATTATTATTGTTATTATCTATATATATTTTATATATATTGCTATTTATTATTGTTATTGTATTAGTTGTTTTATTTCTATATGTTGATATTGTTTGCATTACATTTATCATAAGTTATTGTATTGAGTGTAGTGTCAGTCTGGTGAACAATTTATGTATTGGGTTGACCCAAAATTTCGCTCGTTTTTTAATGTCATCTTTTCGGCCTACTAGAAATCGTTTTGTATTCATATTCCTCAAATTCCGTATTTAGTATAGCGAGTATGTTCATGGCAGTGTATGATAAGCTTCCGGGCATAGAAGTTCTTACAAGTTTGCTTCTACTTCAGACTATGAAATGTTAGATCAAGCAGAGCATTACTGACATTTGATGTTTTTTTTACTACAGAAAAAGAAAAAACTACAGAAACCTGCATAAAGATATTACAAAACGGGTAGGCCAGAAATCATTTGCTCGATTCCGAAAAGGAAATTTTTCAGTGGCCTAAGATGATCGACAGTGACCAAGTAAAAACCGTCATTGAACAAGATTGCCGTTTGACAATCAGACAAATCGCAGACATTCTCAAGATTTCTAAATCGAGCATGTAAAATGAATTGCATAAACTAGATATATTTCTAAACTTGATTTTTGGGTGCCTCCTTCCTAAAAACAATGAACGAACCTTTTGGCCAACACAATATCTAGATTTAGCTAAGATTTTAGGAGTGCTGTTTCGTATACACGTAGATGTGGGTTGGCATACACATGCTCTTATTCATACATACATACATACATTCAAAAATATATATATATATACATATATATAAAGTGTTTCAATTCGAATAGATTTTATCTCGAAGGAAAGAATCCGGTACAGTTTGAAGAAAGATGTGCAATTCAATTAGTCTCGGACAATGAAGGTTTTTGAAAAATAAACGTGAGATACGTTTGAAATGAACTTACATTTTAACTGACAACACGATGGGGCCCAGTTTTCGCTGTGGTAGATGGCACAAGTAGGAGGAGAAGGGTGAGGGGTGGAAGGGTATTCTAAAAGGAGCAACAAACGAGCTTTCTTCTTGGGTAGGGGACATCGCAAATGAAATGAAAGTGACATGAAAGATATTTTTAAGAGATACAAACGAATGGCATCATGCCGAGCAGGGATATCTGCCCTGGGATATTGGTACTTCGGTGCGGTAACAAGCCGAGTTCACTTCAATTACCACCCATTTTACATGCGTCCCCATCTTCATGATAGGTTTGGTCTGTTGATTAATTCATATCGGTTGGACGACCAGTCTCTCAAGATTAAGTTTTAAATTGCATTTCCGTTGGTCTGTCGTTATTCAATTTGAAAGTGAATTTCCTTTTTGTCTGTCACGCTAAAGATTGAAATTGTATTTCTGTTGGTCTGGCATGCTTCAGTTATAAATTGTCATGCTTCAGTTATAAATTGTCATGCTTCAGTTATAAATTGTCATGCTTCAGTTTGAAAGTGGATTTTCGTTTGTCTGTCACGCTTCAGTTATAAATTGTCATGCTTCAGTTTTAAAGTGGATTTTCGTTTGTCTGTCACGCTTCAGTTATAAATTGTCATGCTTCAGTTTGAAAGTGGATTTTCGTTTGTCTGTCACGCTTCAGTTATAAATTGTCATGCTTCAGTTTGAAAGTGGATTTTCGTTTGTCTGTCACGCTTCAGTTATAAATTGTCATGCTTCAGTTTGAAAGTGGATT
This sequence comes from Sepiola atlantica, assembly GCA_963556195.1. NCBI lineage: Eukaryota > Metazoa > Mollusca > Cephalopoda > Sepiida > Sepiolidae > Sepiola > Sepiola atlantica. Next base: position 147,089,789 of record OY744520.1, on the reverse strand, counting down.
TTCGTTTGTCTGTCACGCTTCAGTTATAAATTGTCATGCTTCAGTTTGAAAGTGGATTTTCGTTTGTCTGTCACGCTTCAGTTATAAATTGTCATGCTTCAGTTTGAAAGTGGACTTTCGTTTGTCTGTCACGCTTCAGTTATAAATTGTCATGCTTCAGTTTGAAAGTGGATTTTCGTTTGTCTGTCACGCTTCAGTTATAAATTGTCATGCTTCAGTTTGAAAGTGGACTTTCGTTTGTCTGTCACGCTTCAGTTATAAATTGTCATGCTTCAGTTTGAAAGTGGACTTTCGTTTGTCTGTCACGCTTCAGTTATAAATTGTCATGCTTCAGTTTGAAAGTGGATTTTCGTTTGTCTGTCACGCTTCAGTTATAAATTGTCATGCTTCAGTTTGAAAGTGGACTTTCGTTTGTCTGTCACGCTTCAGTTATAAATTGTCATGCTTCAGTTTGAAAGTGGATTTTCGTTTGTCTGTCACGCTTCAGTTATAAATTGTCATGCTTCAGTTTGAAAGTGGATTTTCGTTTGTCTGTCACGCTTCAGTTATAAATTGTCATGCTTCAGTTTGAAAGTGGATTTTCGTTTGTCTGTCACGCTTCAGTTATAAATTGTCATGCTTCAGTTTGAAAGTGGACTTTCGTTTGTCTGTCACGCTTCAGTTATAAATTGTCATGCTTCAGTTTGAAAGTGGATTTTCGTTGGTCCATTGCACTTAAGATTGAAATTGCATTTCCGTTTCCTACGCTAACACTTTAAGGTGCATTTCTGTTGGTATGACAATCTTAAGTTTCGAATTGCATTTCCGTTGGTTTGTGGCACTTCAGTTCTAAATTATATTTTTGTTTATCTGTCACATTAAATTGAAAAACTATTTCGAATAGTAAATCTTCGGTTTCAAACAGTATTTCCATCGTTAAACGCGCAGATTCAATGGGCACATCTTATGAATGGGTCCATTCTTGTTTTTCATTTCGTTTCTTTTACCATTCTTGTTTTTTGATAGGGAATATAGGTTTGTTTCGTTTCGTTCCGGATGTTGGAAAATCTTTTCAGCGTCCCGTCACACATTCTTTGTGCCACTGTTTAGTTTTATGTTTTATTTTTCATTGGAACTTTTGCCGGTTAACTATGGGATAGATTGATAAACATGTTTTCGCGATTTATTCTTCTTGTTTTGTTTTTTCACTAATTGAGATTTCCTGTAGATTTTTTTAAAAGTTTTATTTCTGTCAAATTATAAAGTAAATTATAAGTAAACAAAATGCTTTTAATTTTTACATGCTGTTAACGTGCCAATTCAATGTAGTTAATAGTTATGTTGTGTACGAGTAAGGGGAGTAAGTACATAAAAATACATAAATAAAAATAATAATAAGTATTATTATCATCATCGTTGTTATAGCCCCTTCCCCTCCAAAAAAATAGCGGTGACACAAATATCGGTTGGTATCACACAAAATGAGGATGGAAAGATCGAGTTGGGAGAACAGCATCCGAACCTCTCGTGGAAGGACACGGAGAGTACTGGAATCTTAAGGTAGCTTTTTGTCACTGAAATGTAGGAGAAGGCCAACGGCTGTTATCAACGAGAACATAAAGTTATTTGCAACAGCAATCGAAGGAAGCGGTGAGTGCTTGGAATCTAGAGAGGCTAGTTTTCATTGAAACGCCAGGGAACACTACCTGTTTTTTGTTAGTGAGCGATCATGAGGTATGACTCGTGTGAGAAAAAAGGCAGAAGAAAAAGAAGAAGAAAAAGAAGAAGAACAACAGCAACAATAACAACAATAACAACAACAACAAGACGGGAAAGAAAATACTCCTAGTGAATAATAAATAATAATGAAAGAATAAAAAAGAGAGAAAAAAGAATATAATTTAAATCAGCTCCATCATCATCATCATCATCATCATCATCATCATCATCATCATCATCATCATCATCATCATCAGGGTTTTTTTTACTCCTTGTGGAGAAACCCCTTCATGGTTTCTTTCCACGTTGTCGTATCTCTGGCTTGGCGTGGCCGAGTAGGACTTAGTTTGCTATCGAGGTCGTCTCTCCACCGGGTTTTGGCCTTATTCTAAGTCTTTTCCATTGCCTCCTGCTTCATTCTGTCGCTCTATATGTCCACTTGTTGTCTGTACATTTCGAATTATGATCTGTCCATCTATGTTTTGCCATTCATATGGTGGTGACCATATCATTTACTCCAGTTTGATGTCTCATCCATGTGTTATAGTTTCTATCATCTAAACTGATGCTGAGCATAATGCGTTCCATTTTGCATTGTGCAACTCTTAGCTTTTCTATTGCTGCATTATTAAGTGGCCATGATTCGCTACCATATGTTATAACAGACATGATGCATTCATTTAACACTTGCTTAATGTTCATCATGGAATTTCTACTATTCATGATGATGTCTACTTTGGAAGAAGAATGGCTGCCTTAATTCCATCTTCACCTGAGATTTATCTTATTATTTAATCAGCTTGGAAAGAATAAAATATAAGTTTAAAGCTAGCATTATATATGTATATATATAAATGACATTCGCTTTAACACATTACTATGTTTCACCGATCACCAGACGTGAGTTAGTAGCTGGTATCAGTACTAAGAATTAAACCAGAATAAATGAAATGTCTATTTCTCAAAAACAGTCTTTCGGGCGATATTTTCGAAACCGAACCAAATCAAAACAGCAGACCTGTGTTCATATGAAGTGATAAATATATTTTTCTGACTTTCTATAACGTTGTAAATATATATTCCTTTAGTTAATGGATAAAGTGTTCAGATAAGTGAAATTAATTCTTTTTATTCTTTTCTATGTGAGAATTGTTTGCATAATTTCCAACATAGAAATAAATGGAAAACATCTGACAGAGCGAACATCCAATCAAATCAAATCGCATTGTTATTTTATATTTCGTTTATTATCAAAATTCTTTCGATAACCATGAACCAGTAAAAACAATTTATTTTTTAATTTACAAAAATTATGTTAAATATAGTAGAGAAAAGAATGGAGACAGAAAAACAAAACAAAAACGTGAGAGAAATGAAAGAGAAAGAAAAACAGGAACTGCATTGATGAAAAAGTGGAAGTTCGGCGGGAAAAGAAAGGTTTACTGGCATATATATATATATTTATTTATTAAATATTAAAGTGTGTGTTTACTTACAGACGATATCGTTTCGGGCATTTGCCCTATCAGTGCAGGTAATGGTGGTTGCAGGCATTCGCATGGGATCGAACGCTGTTCGTAGATTCAGGCTAGAATTACAAGACAAACAATCAGGACCCCACGGTTAACAGTAATCATCACAGACAATAATTGAAATTAAGATACACTTACTCGAGGAGGCAGGGGAAAGCGTTATTATTGTCTAAATTGTGCTACGCTCGTGCAGAACCTTCTTTTGTCGCAAATGACAGCAATGTTTCTCAATTTCACAGTACTCTACTTTCAAGACTATTACATTTTTAACTATAAATATGTTTTATTAAATATTAAAGTGTGTTGTATTTACAGACGATATCTTTTCAGGCTTTTGCTCTCATCAGTTCAGGTAGTGGGGGTGTTGCAGACAGTCGCATGGGATCGAACGTAGTTCGTAGATTCAGCCTAGAATTACGAGACAAACGCTCAGGATCACACACACACACACACACACACACACACACACACATATATATATATATATATAGTTGCGTAAAATATATGTTTGTGCATAGATTTTAATAGCTGTTTCAAATAATTCAAGATGAAAGCTCGATGATTGTTAACATTTAACAACAGAGCATATATAAATAAAGAATATTACGCTCAATTCCAAAAACCTTCAGTGAATTTTAACCGTCCGTTTTTCACATAGATAAACAATTAAAAGTCATATGTCGATCTAGGATCTTTAATCAATGCTGCTCTTCAGAAATCCAAAGTTCGCTTACAGAAAGGCCGCAAACAGGACAAATCACAAACATGCAATTACATTTAAACCAGTTCCCACGAGGAATAACATTGATTTTCCCGTCCTATTCAGGCAGCCATCTTTTTTTAACATAGAGCTATGACAAATATGAATAAAATGCCGGAACAGCCAATAATTAATTTTTTTTTTTAAATGTTAGTTTATAAATAAAATATAGATAAAATATTCAATTATGGTTAAGTTAAAAATATTTTTTTTCAAAATATAAAGATACGAAAAAGCAACGACTCTTAAAGTGCAAAAACTAAATATTACAAAGAAAAATTTAAGAAGTTCCATAATAGCCATGACTATGTATAAAACAAATTTACTGCATTATAACCGGAAAAATATATTAATGTAATTATAAGGATAATACAATCTAATTCTAATAGAAATTATGTACTTATCTGTCTTAAGCTGAAACTATATTATTAGTTTTGATTGCTATCTTTTTATATCTACTTATCAACTCTTATATACCAATTCCAAAACTTTCCCAAACATCACGCGTCTTTTAAATTTACATAATTAATTTGTTTTAAAACTTCTAATAAATTAATATTCGCAAATATACACTCACGATTTTTTTTCAGATTTCCAGGTGCATTTAAAATATTTTCTTCGATAATAATCTTAATTAAAATTATACATAAAATTAATTAAAGACATTGTTTTTTATCTATATAATTGAGTTACGTAATTAAATCAAATTGTAATGGAATATGATGAAAACAACTAGCAAAAATATGCGACCGGAGGAAGCATATATTTGCTAGTTAAGATAATAGCTAAAACTATTTAAAGATACGTTTTACACAATAAATTAATAAATAAATAAATAATCACCGCTCCACTATTGATTAATTTATGATGAATTAAAATTTTAAAATGAGTTGAAGATTATAAGTTTTCTTTTTTCTTCTCGCCCTCATTGTCGAAATCTAACGACGTCACCGGCGAAGATCTCCGATTTCACGCGATGTTTCAGGAGAGACTTTTTTTGTAGTTGGAATTGCTGTCGCGAGAATACGCTGGTAACTGTGTATGAATATTGATTGCAATAAGAATACATCAGAAGCATCAGTAAATGAACTCCAGCAACATCGGGAGAAATCGGGTACCATCGGCGGTGACGTCGTTGAGCTCGACAATAAGGGGAGAGAAAAAAAGAAAGATTGTCTGTATACCACTAAAGAAAGCTTATTTAGCCGAAAAATGTTTTTCATATTTTTTTATTAACCGATGCTTCTTGATGCAGTCCAATCGCAATATATATATATATATATATCAAATAGATGACCTATAAAGGATGGATCGTAGCTTTCGGTACTTTGTAAAAATAAAGCTCATTTTGTGACGTCATCCATTTTAAAATGTTCACAGTGACAAACAAAATAATCAGGTTTAGTAGTATTTAGAATATTTGTTGATAAAAAAAAGATGTTTGAAGAAACTGTGTATTGTGTAGTGGAGGACATCTTATGAATATATGGAACGAGAGATAGTAATACAGACATAAACAGATTCAAAGAGGTTGAAATGTTGGAAGTTAACTCGTAAGTTAGTACGTGCAGATACGTACTTACGTACATAAGTATGAACAGACAAGAAAGGAAAGAAAGAAAAAAGAGAAAATTTGAAAAAATAGAAAGAGAAAAGAAAGGAAGAAAGAAATAAGAAAGACAAAAGATATACAAATAATTACGAGAACAATAAGAATGGCGAACAATCTTCAAGGTAAAAGAAGAAACATTAAGCGATGCTGTTAAAGAGTTGGGTGTGTGTGAAAAGATAGAGAGAATGAGAGAGCGAGAAGGACCGAGAACAAATGAGAGAGCGAGAAGGACCGAGAACAAATGAGAGAGCGAGAAGGACCGAGAACAAATGAGACTCAATCCACGTTGAAGTGGCTTTTGTTAATGGAAGAAGGCCGAAGAGGGATCGATCGACTCAAAACCGACAGAGAAATCGACGAAACGGAAGCAGAAATTACATTTGTTTTGCTAACAACGGAAAAGCCATTAGTGGCGTAAAAGACTGTGATGAAATTGGCGGGGAAATGATGAGACCCGAAGCGGATTGTGTAAATTGGGGATGGGGGGGGGGAGATTTCAAAAGAACGCCATGAATAGATAGAAAGAAACAAGGATTTCTATTTACGCGTGGTTCCGAACCAAATCTCGAATAAAACGAGAAGTGACTTTAAAAAAGTATCCTTACTGAAGAAGATATATTTATTTACAAGCCGAAATATAAAAGAAAAATGAGCGAAACGTTCATTCCCTTTTTAAATACGCTATAAGAATCAAACAAACAAAGAATAACCAAAATGATCTGTCGTAATACTCATCGTGTATCTATTCGAAAAATAAAACCTTCTTTTTGTCCATACAATCGGAAATACAGAGTGCCCCTAAATAATGTATACACCCTTTGAATCGTTATAACTCTTTCAATTTCTGGAGTTTGACTGAAGTGTAGAAGAGTTAGAATATATACATACTGACAGTCAAATTCATATAAACATAGAAAAATAACTTTTGATAAATGTAAAAGCGACTTGAGGTATAACAATTTTATGAACATTCTGAAATGAATGTTCATAAAAATGTTTGGAATACATATGGATCTTAGAGACAACGTAAAGTAAAACCCTAACACTAACCCTAACCCGTTCTGCTCAATAAACCTTTCACATAGTAAGGAAAATGACCTGCAAACGTCCAGCAACATTTACTCAGTTAATTAAGCAAATTTTGCTTCAATTGCTATGTTCATTTTTCTGCAATTGTTTCAGCTTTTATGCTTTAAGCATTGTAGCATTTACCTTTATTAAAAGTTAATTTTCTTACTTTATTTTGTTGTTAATTTTACTGTCAGTATTTTTAAATGTGTATTCTTACTCTTCTGTTGTTCTATCAATCCTGTGGGCAAGTCAAACTCATGAAATCGGACGAGTTATAACGATCTAAAGGGGGTATACATATTTTGGGACACCTTTAATCTAATATGCCGGATGAAACTGAAAGAGAGTTTGGATTCTGTATCACATTTTTAACGATGAGAGTAAAATCCAGTTTACACGTGTGCAATAGAAGGAGAAAAAGAGAAAAGATGAATTTTTTAAATGTTTTTTCTTTTTTTTTAATAAAAATGTCAGTTTTATTTTATTTTTCTTATTAAATTTTTCAGTCGTATCTTTGAAAATTGATTTTAGTTTATTAAAATGTAATCGGCAATGCACGTGTCTTTATTTACTGATTAATTTACAATTAAGTTATTGGAGTTTTACTCGGCGGAGTTTTGAAAATGTTAGAAAAAAGACGTATGTAAATCTCATGTAGCAATAATGAAGTTTTCATTTCAGCGTTTAACGTGTACGATGAAACTCGCTATAACATACTGTCTTTTTTTTCTTTTCTTTTAGTAAAACATGGTTTTAAGTAAAAGGAATTTGTTTCGAAGTAATGCCGACATCGATTTTACTCTTAATTTACGTCACTAAAATAGGAATTATACCTTGCGATAGAAGATTTGCTATTACCACGATCGGGCAAAATAAACAAGTTTGTTCACACAATACCATAATAACAGTAACAGCTTTTCCAACGGAAATAATTCACGGGGTAGCATGTTCTCGTTCCTTCGTCCATGACTGGGAAGATATCTTCAGTAACTCGCAATTCTTTGTATCGCCCGCACTGAGGATTGAACCTTCAACCTTCAGATGACTGTCACTTAGAACAGAATTATACTTAGTACTATACCCACTGCGCCATGATTGACCTGGCGATTGGTCTTCGGTGCTCTGCCCCTTAATGACCAACTATTCTAAGCTTAAATCAGCCTACACCCCTGTTTCCCGTACTGCACGGATGTTGAGGAAGAAACGCCTTCTTCAATTGCCACAAGATGCATGAATTTTGGAAGTATATAAACGAGGTGACGGCTTGTATTGTTCCCAAGCATGGGTACCCCTAGATATAACCGTTATAGTGTACCATGTAATGCCTTCGTGGCCCAGGGAGAAACGAATGGCGTTTCTCACGATCCTAGTCGTAGCTAGACCTGTACTGTGGACGTCGCGCTTAGACATAGGGAACAAGTGTGAGTCGCCTACTGATTACGATCTGATTTTTCACATTAAACAACAGCTTAAAGTCAAAATCAGATGTGATAGGAAGAAACTACACACTTCGCTGTTTAAAAGAAAGTAGATACACACCGCTAGTTTATGTGTGTTTGGACGAACCAAGTTTGAATACGTGTTCCCTGCCTAGGCATGGTACGCATCAACCTGAGGTTTTATCAGATGCCATATCAATTAGCAAAGTCTCTTAGCTAGTGGTACAAATGATCCATGCCCCCCCTTTCCTGCTTAAAAACGGTCTTGCTTGTTTTCGGCGCTTGAAACAACCCTGAAAATAGTGAGCAATCATAACTAGATAGATTTGGGAGCATCCTAATAACAATCGCACTTAGCATCTTATTTTTTAGCAATCTATGTTGTCTTTTAGCACTCCCACCCCAACCGATGAATTTGTACATATACTTTTTTTAAATAAAAATCGTCAAACCATTGCGGATAATGTTAAGTAGGTTTTATTCATAGAGTGAATGCAGTATTTTGGTGACTGAAAATAGTTTAGAGATTAGACAAAGAGAACGACAGCCGACCCCATCTACTCCACTACAATTTCAGCCTTGTGCCACATCTTATTTTATAAAAACAATTTTGTAAAATTTTTAAGATAAATAATATATATATATAGTTAGTTGAAAGTATAAAAATAAACTTTATATAAACATCAAAACAGCCTACACAAATTAACGCGAATTTCTTTGCTAAAGCATATCATCGGGGCTGAAACAATAATGAGTTAATGTATTCTTCAGATCATATTGTTCAATGGGGAGTTTACATCCAGACATACAAATTGTGGTATCTTTGTACCATATGCGTTGTCCAGCTATCGTAATTGGTTTAATTGTTAGCCATAAATAAAGTTTACTTAAAAATACAGTCAAATAAAAAATAATTATTTTCCAACCTGTAGGGTTAAATATTTTATTAGCACTGATGATAGCCTTTAAAAATACTTCATGCTTTTCGAACATTATGTATACCATTGAGGTGGTCCGAAACAATTGTATGCGAATAAAAACTGTTTTTTTTGGTGAATCTGTGAGAATGTGTTGCCTACAATTGATGTAGCATTTAACAAGCTTAAGGCTTTTCTTCCTAGAAGCTAATTTTCCTTTCAATGCCCAAGAGTCTGGTGTACACTAGTATTTAAGCCATAGCTATATGGAGATGGAGTTATACCTTTATCAAAATAATTACTGAAGCAACTTGTCCAGGGTCCGAACCTGGGGAACCAAGTCTCTCATCCACGATCGCTGAATCAATTTCACAGCCATATACATATATTAAGAATCCAGCGGATATTTATACAAAGTCAGCAATATTCAATCATTTTGTTTCCTTTTTACGTATTTTTTAAAAAATGTATTTTGTTATTTTCTTTCTCAATTTAAGGTACGAATTCTATTAGCTTTCGTATCAGACTACATTATATATCTCCATGGAAATCGGAAGAAAGTCTCTGTCGATGGTTTTAAAAGTAAATAGTCATCGAGAAAAGACAGGTGAAATGATGGAGAAAGACGGTCGAATATCTTGAAGAAGATATGAGAGTGTAAAGAGGAAGGGACGCTGAGTATCATCCCAGGTAACTTCTTTAATAATAACTTGCTAATGGTCTTGTGACCTGGAAGGAGTTTCCCGCCAAGGGAGGTAAGTAACAGGATAAGTACCTAAAATACAAAATCAGTAAAAAAAAAGTGAAATGAGGTCGTAATTGGTAAAACAAATATTGTAAAAACTAAAGCGGATTTAAAAATACACACAGACAAACACACACACACACACACACATATATATATATATATATATATATATATATATATATATATATATATATATATATTATATATATATATAAAGAGAGACGGAAAAACAGAGACATATCGAGGTATATATATATATATAGTAAGTTATGAAAATGTATTAATGGCAATTAAGCTACACAGAGGATTTCGCGTTTCATCCTTGTAGGGAATCGTCAGGCTAAAATGCTAAATGTATTTTCATAACTTACTACCTAGCTCTACTTACGTATTGAGAACCGCTCTCCGGAGTCTGCATTGCTTGATTCCAATGGCAAGTAGTAGTACAAGACGACTGGAAACAATGCCGAGATAAGCGGAGAGCACATACAGCACCTGGTATTTCTTAATGGTCACCCATTTAGTACTGTTGAGAGGAAATCAGAAAGATATTGCTCCTTGAGGTTTTTCGACGTGTTGCTATAGATGGTTGTGCAACCAGAATAAATTCGAATGCTTTTAGAATATAATCGATGAAAGAGGTTAGCCTAGAATTGATCCTTGAGACACACCAGCGTTGATGCTATGTGTTTCAGACTTCTGCCAATAAACGACTGTTTTTATAACCCTATTTGACAGAACGGATTTGATGGTTGAGAGGGCATTTCAAGATATTGCATAGTAGCAAGTTTGTGAAGTAGACCTAAATGTCTAGCCCTATCAAAAGCCTTTTATATGTAAAGAGCTATTGCTCTAGAAGTGAAGCCTCCGTCAAGAGATGCACTCTCCTGTGTAATATTACGATTAGCACATAAACTGTTTATTTTGCAGGACAAAATCCGTATTGTTTGTCATTGAGTTGACTGTTTTGCTGTGGTTATGGACAACTTCTTGACTTATCACAGATCCAAGCAACTTACTCATGATGCACAGGAGACTGAGTGGTCTGTACAGAGATGCAGAAGACGGGTCTCCAGTATTTTTACATACTGGACAAACAGATGAAGTTTCCCAAGGTGATGGGAAGTTTTTCTTCTTTTAAACAACGATTGATCAGCTTTGTAAGAATGCGAGCTAGTTCCGGTTGCAGCTTTTTAAGCATTATGATTGGAATGTTGCCAGGACCAGGTGCTTTGCTGACATCAAGAATATTGCTAAGTTTGATAACATCCCGGACAGATATGTAGATGTCGCCTATAGTGTTTTTGGTCATAAGGTGAAATTCAAGAAGTAAGCGGCCTTGATCGCAGAAGGTGGCATTTGATGCAAAGTTCTTGGTAAAAAGTTATGCTTTTATCGGTCCATTTATGAGGATTAGGATCGAACTCACGCATCTGTTCAAGAACCTGTTTGTTATTAGCCAAATTCGTGGCCACCAAGCCTCTGCTAAGCCACTCTAGACTTAACAAACTGGGAATATGATTCTTTCGCGTTTTCTATAACCCTTTAGCAGAGGTTAATCGATGGAAAATGTCAATGATGTCTTCAAGTTCATTTAAAAGTTTACTTTTATTGAAACTTATTTGAATGTTTTGTTAACATATCGAGTTCTATAACTTACAGAAGAATCAAAAATTGACATTATATATATATATAAATATATATATATACATATATACATGTATGTAAATATATATAGAAATATATATATATATATATATATATATATATATATATATATATAACAGCGTTAAAAAAAACGAAGTTATAATATATCCATTCCGGAGAGAATTGCACACGGAAAATATGTATAGTAAATTGGAGGATGACACTGCGTGGTACGAAGGGTGAGATACAAGACAAAATTATAATATTCAAAAGACCATTTGACTAAAAACTAAAAGGTTTAGAAAGAAAATCAATAATAGTAAAAAAACATTCGACTAAAACTTAAAACTCGACGCGCTTTTAGGTCGACACATTTTGAAAAGTGTACGTCGATAAATAACGATTAAAATAAATGACTTCATAATTAAACTAAGTTACTTTTAGGTAGAATAGGGAGGAAAGCGGGGAAAAAAATTCCACGCACAATGAAAAAACGATTTCTGCAAAGTAGAGCAAAGCGGAATAAAAAGTATATTAACGAAGAGAACGGCAAATTAAAAAAAGGAGAATTTTTAGAGATTGCTGAATAAGTCTTACTTTATGTGATAGCTCTTTTTGCCTGAAGAGAGGGCCTAAGCATGGCCACGCTAAACGCCTTCAAGACACTGAGGTTGTGTTTGGGGCGAGCCTTGTGCACATTTTTCAGAAATCGCGAATTTCTCATTTTTGTAACGCGACACGATTTCTAGTCATTTTAATATTCCCACTTTTAACTGCGGCTATTAGACTCTTTCAGTTGTTTCTTGGTGCTACAAACTTTGTCTTTTCAGCTTTTTTATGGCAATTGAAATCGTGCAACATTTACTACATATGTATAAATGCAGCTGCATATATCGAAGTTAACCATTGGAGAGACTGGGGTTTACTATGAAATGCTTATATGCTTGCATTGACTATTTCACTTACCTCCTTTGCAAACCTTTCAGCAGAGAAAAAAAGCTTTACTCTAAGGTGCATTTCTAATGAGATCTCTGAGGGATTCCCAATCAGCACATTCGTAATATATCGTTGTTTTAAGTAACGACGCTTCGATTTATAATCGGAGGTTTATCGTAGTATCAACACTTATCACAAGGTCATCAGAATTCCCGACTGTGTTATGTGAATATGTCGCACACACCTCGGATAGTGTGTCAAGAATATGTCGAGAAGTGAGGCTTGCTGGTCCTCAAGATTTGGGAGGCGGGTTTTGAAGGTGACAGTTTGTGTAAAGGAATAAAAGCTACACATGTTGTAACCTACTAGATATATCAAACTGAAGAAAGCAAGCCAATCTCTGCTGTTGACATTCAAGTTCCGAAATACATGTACTTGAGCACTCGGATCTGAGGAAAAGGCTGTGTTGATAATATTGGAGATGTATAAAGTAGGGTAGAG
>OY744520.1:146996928-147071928 GCA_963556195.1 Sepiola atlantica | reverse complement strand
ATGGTGTCTAATAGGTAATTCAAACTCTTCAGTAGATAATTCAAACTCTCTTTTTCAGATGTATACACGACAATGTTAACATCAAGATCATTCTAAATCTCTAATACGTTCGATGTATCTAAAGTATAGCTTAAATACTATTCTTAAAGCGTTTGTTTCCATGTTATTTGCAAAAACATTTGTGAAACTTTTTTAATAACATACTGTCCTGTCTTATTAAAGTATTCATTTTATTGTATAATTTTGCTCTGTATAATCTATAGTTTTGACGTATATAACTAAGTAATTTAAAAAAATTATAAATATCGAAAATCTATTTAATCTTTTGTTAAATGAATATTACTTTTCAAAGGGAACGATTCAACTAAAACATTGTTTTAAATTAATTAAATGGGTTTACATGTTAACTTCCACAACTCTGTAAAACAGATTTATAAATTTAATTAAATGCGTTTACATGTTAACTTCCACAACTCTGTAAAATAGATTTATTAATTTAATTAAATGCGTTTACATGTTAACTTCCACAACTCTGTAAAATAGATTTATTAATTTAATTAAATGCGTTTACATGTTAACTTCCACAACTCTGTAAAACAGATTTATTAATTTAATTAAATACGTTTACATGTTAACTTCCACAACTCTGTAAAACAGATGTATTAATTTAATTAAATGGGTTTACATGTTAACTTCCACAACTCTGTTGAAGAGATTTATTAATTTAATTAAATGGGTTTACATGTTAACTTCCACAAGTCTGTTAAAAGGGATTTATTAATTTAATTAAATGGGTTTTCATGTTAACTTCCACAACTCTGTTAGAGAGATTTATTAATTTAATTAAATGCGTTTACATGTTAACTTCCACAACTCTGTTGAAGAGATTTATTAATTTAATTAAATGGGTTTACATGTTAACTTCCACAACTCTGTAAAACAGATTTATTCATTTAATTAAATGGGTTTACATGTTAACTTCCACAACTCTGTAAAACAGATTTATTAATTTAATTAAATGGGTTGACATGTTAACTTCCACAACTCTGTTGAAGAGATTTATTAATTTAATTAAATGGGTTTACATGTTAACTTCCACAACTCTGTTGAAGAGATTTATTAATTTAATTAAATGGGTTTACATGTTAACTTCCACAAGTCTGTTAAACAGATTTATTAATTTAATTAAATGGGTTTTCATGTTAACTTCCACAACTCTGTTAAAGAGATTTATTAATTTAATTAAATGCGTTTACATGTTAACTTCCACAACTCTGTAAAACAGATTTATTAATTTAATTAAATGCGTTTACATGTTAACTTCCACAACTCTGTAAAACAGATTTATTCATTTAATTAAATGGGTTTACATGTTAACTTCCACAACTCTGTAAAACAGATTTATTCATTTAATTAAATGCGTTTACATGTTAACTTCCACAACTCTGTAAAACAGATTTATTAATTTAATTAAATGCGTTTACATGTTAACTTCCACAACTCTGTAAAACAGATTTATTCATTTAATTAAATGGTTTTACATGTTAACTTCCACAACTCTGTAAAACAGATTTATTAATTTAATTAAATGGGTTTACATGTTAACTTCCACAAGTCTGTTGAAGAGATTTATTAATTTAATTAAATGGGTTTACCTGTTAACTTCCACAAGTCTGTTAAAAGGGATTTATTAATTTAATTAAATGGGTTTTCATGTTAACTTCTACAACTCTGTTAAAGAGATTTATTAATTTAATTAAATGCGTTTACATGTTAACTTCCACAACTCTGTAAAACAGATTTATTAATTTGATTAAATGCGTTTACATGTTAACTTCTACAACTCTGTAAAACAGATTTATTCATTTAATTAAATGGGTTTACATGTTAACTTCCACAACTCTGTAAAACAGATTTATTAATTTAATTAAATGCGTTTACATGTTAACTTCCACAACTCTGTAAAACAGATTTATTAATTTAATTAAATGGGTTCACATGTTAACTTCCACAACTCTGTAAAACAGATTTATTTCACGAGAAAGAAATTGCGATCAAAAGAAGTTATTTACTTTTGTACTGGGTACCTGATTTAACTTTTTTAAATGTTTTGTTATGTCTTAGTTTTATTTCATTTAATTTTTTTTCAAGCAGATTATAGTATTGTTATAATCAGAGAAAATCTCTGAAGATTTCAAGTGAAACAATAATAATAATACAGGAGAGTTGAGTAAAGTTGATGATAAGGTTCTTAGTAACAGAGGCAGATGAGACTTTGGGCTACACTGAATTCGCCATCTGGCTTCCAGCGTTATGAAAATTCAGTTATTTATTTGTACATGTGTAACGTTAAGGTGTATATAACGTTACCAAAAGTCTTTCAAAATGTTGTTCGAAACTCAAAACTTCAGAAGCCTTTTCAAATGTCCTTCTTTAAAGATTTAGAGGCCGTTAAACTGCTATTCCTCACTTTGTTCATAAAATTATTCGCTT
Organism: Sepiola atlantica; assembly: GCA_963556195.1. Lineage (NCBI taxonomy): Eukaryota > Metazoa > Mollusca > Cephalopoda > Sepiida > Sepiolidae > Sepiola > Sepiola atlantica. Next base: position 147,069,435 of record OY744520.1, on the reverse strand, counting down.
CTCTTTACCGCGTGGGCCGAGATGGTTGGTGTATCTGTTTTAACAGGGGATTCATGTGTGGGTGGGTGCTTATGCTTATGTGTCTCTCACAATGCAGACCATCGATCATATGACCATACGATGCTCCAAACTTCATGCAAACTTTTTTTACTCTTTTATAACTGTGGCTGCGTGTGTACATGGATTTCTCAGAACTCTCTTTTAACACAATAGTTAATTCCAAATCAATGTCATAATTTACCTGTTACTTTCCTTCGTCTTCTTCGTTCTCCATTCTTCATCTGACCGTAATCTTCGTCTTCTAGTGTTGTGTCGTGGATTTCTTAGATGTTCATACATCCCTTGCTCGTCTTTGTCTACGTGTAGATTTATTGATCGTCTTCTAGTACAGTGCATCTGCTCTCTGGGAATAAAACTCTTTAACATGACAAAGAAAGAATTCAGAAGGCAACCGTTGAGAGAGTTATGAAAAGTTGTTTATTGATCTCTTCCTTCCTGATAACGCCTGGGAGAGAGTCGCCGTTTTCCAGTGATTAGCTTCTCGGTCTCTTACTTAACTATTCTTCTGAGTAGGTGGGTGAGAGGATGAAGTGACCTTTTCCCATGTCATTCGAGACCCAAACTTAAAGTTTCAGATCATTATTTTTGACATCCACTCGCTTCGAGTTCGACAGCGGTCTGGCTACGATTCTCGTCTCGACAGCAACAACAAGTGACGTCACAGTTCCCTTGTTCCGTCATCCAATCACATAACCGTAGTTACCTTTTCTTAACCTTACCTGTCCGATCCGTCGTACCATGGTAAGTTAATCACTCTTGGGAACAAATTTATTTATCCAAAATATATGTCAGTTAAACTCTGCACTCAATTTAACAATTTTATCCGGGTCACAATCCATACTAGCTAACTTACACCTTTTTAAAAATACAGGGCCTTCATAATCCAACGCATGTCAACCTTTTTGATTTTACACTAAATAAATGAACAAAATTCTTCAATAAAATATTGTCTCTTTTTCAACGGAAAATTTACTGCCCCCCTAAACTTACAGGTTTTTTAATAAAGAAAGAACGAATAATAAAAAATAGATTAGGATTTGTACATGAATAAGCAACAAACTATTTACTTTTATTTGGTTTTATTTGTTCTTTTCCTAAAAGGAACATGTGTCAATTTAAGAGGGCGTCTATTAGCAGTTTCAGTAATACGTTGCGTGTATAAACATTTATACAGCCCTTGTTGTCGTGAATTTGATCGTCTGTGTATAAAATCACTCGGGCGCCGATGTTTAGTTTTATAAGACTTTTATTAATACGCTAAACTTGGAACATTCACAGACAAGGTGAGGGATCTTTGGACTTTAACAAGTGTGTGCTGCCCTTCGGACGAAGTGACCGAGATAATTCAGCCGAAAAAAAGAAAACCTTCCTTTCTTGCAGAAGTCGTGTGGGTTCGGAAACTTCCGTTAAGTAAAGGTTAAATTCTGACGTTTCATCCGTCAATCACTCCCCCATTTAATTAACGGCTTTCGTTATGAAACAGTTAGTTTTCTGTGAAAACAGTGAAAAACATGTTATTGGCGGATTTTTTTGTTTCGTGTAAGATGACAAAAGGTAAACTGTTGGCTCTAAAATTGGTATTATTAAGTATTTTCATAGTCCTTGAGATGCACAAACTATTCATATACATAATTACTGAAGCTCAATATACTGGATAGAGCATGCATCTAACCAGGAAGTTATGGTTTGCACAACTCCTATCAGTTCATAAGAACCCTTAATTGGGCATTATAATATTCAATACCAAGTAAGTTTTCTCAACTTTTCATATGATTTGTTTTTTTCTATCGTTTTATTAATTTGCATACACCTTAATACACTTTTCACTGTCATCTACTGCATCATGATTTTCAATATACCTTGTTGCATATATAAATAGGTTGTTAAATAAATAAATTTATGTTGTCTGGTATTTTATGTTACTTTTGTGTAAGTCGACTCGATTGCTAAGTGTTCTAGTGGCGCCTGTATATGATGTGCCGCATATTGTGCATTTTAGTATATAGATAACAGTTTTGAAGGTGCAGTTTAAGTCTTTTTTATTTTCAATGGTTTTGTTGGGTTTTTGAATCTGTATGTATTCCCGTCTATTGTTATGTCACAAACCGCACATCTTTTTTGTTGTATTTTCTGACCCCTTTGTGTTACACATAGTTTTTTCTAAGCCTTCCATCCGGCAATATGTCTCCACCCAATGATACTAATAAATAGCATTTTCAAGAAACGGTTTATCATCTCTATCAAACACAATCTGTTTTGTTTGTGTCTGTATGTTTTTCGCCTATACGCAATTTGATAAGTACGTATTAAATGTCTGTTATTTACTATTAATCAAATAATAATTGAAATTAAAAATAAAATAAGGAAAAAGTAAAACGAATGTAAAAATTCTATTTTTGATTTTTTTACTCTAGGCTTTCCACCCGATATGTCTCGCACCCGGACAACGCCGGATCAGTACAACTATAAAGTGTATTGCGGGTATTTAAAGGCAAAATGAGACTAACACAGCAGAAAGTAAGCTGTAACCCACAAGAGTACAGCAAAAAAAGTTAACGGCTACGATTACATATATAGTACAACAGTTTAAGCACGGCATAATCCGGTTGACACACCGAAGTTAAGCAACGTTGAATCTGGTCACTACCAGATGATTGACTATTTTCAAATAACATGGCTTTATGTCATCTTCCTTGACTGAGATATTCATTCGACTTTGAATCGCTCGTGAATTTGATATTCTCTAGAATCTTTTCTCTTAGAAAAAGGCGGTGCAGCCAACCCAGAGCGAATACCGATTTAAGAGAAGTTTTTTTTCATTAAAGGGTAACCACTTATCAAGGCCTGAAGACCACTCGATGAGTAGGGTTAAAAAAAACATGCTGTAGTCGGTTGGGAAGTAGTCTCGTGGTATCCTGTTTCACTGGCGTGACGTTCTCGAAAATAAATTTTGTTCATGGAAGTTTCTTTTCATTTTTGGTAAAAAGGAGAAAGAAAGGAAAATTCTCGGTTGTGGTTGAGGCAAAACGAATACTTACTGTGAATGTTTTACAGGGGTACACGGTGTTGGAGCTCAGCCGATCATTTACCATGAGCATACCGATACAGTAGAGAGAGGCTTGCAACATCTCTCCTGTATTAAAGGAACTGTATGAACGAGAAGAGAGCACCCCCACAATATTGCGGAGTGGATTTTGTACTTTGTCAAGACAGGAAAGAGTGCTCCGTGCAGCACCTTCCCAGATATGACAGCAGTACTCAATCTTAGGACGGATACAGGTGGAGGATTGCGTCGGGGTGAGGTACTTTCTGGAGCGCTAGAATGATCCAACAATTTTTCTAGAAACCGTAGCAATAGATTTGATGTAAGTCTTCCATTGCATGTATGGGGTGAAAGTCAGTTTTATAAGTTTATCAAAGAAAAGTGAACCGTTCATTTCGACTTGGGAGAAGTGAGGATCAGAGTGTTGATGGTTAAAAGAAAGAAACTTGGTTTTAGAATCATTAAAAGTAATCAGCCATTTTTCCCATGCGAAAAGTGCTACAAGTCGGAAGAGAGAGAAGTTCAGAAAGATCTTGATCATCAATGCTCTTCGAAGTGTTTCCAGAAATATTTGTGTCGTCAGCGTAGATGTGAACGAATGATCTTAGAATGTGATGTGGGAGATCGTTTACGAAGATCAGGAATACGATTTGGCTAGAAATTGATACTTGAGGCACGCCGGCATTGATGCTGTGTGCTTCGGACTTTTGCCCGTCAGCTTTTATAGTATTATCGTAGAGAAAAGATTTTATAGATGACATTTTCTAGATATTCCATAACTTGTGGAGAAAACATTTGTGCCGGGTCGTATCGAAGGCCTGTTATATATCCAGAGATATCGCCCTAGAAACGAAGCCCCGTCGATAGATTCATTGCTCCTGTGTCAGCACGACAACTATTGATGTCGAAGGACGAAATCAGTATTTCCTGTCACTAAGAAGATTGTTTTCGTTAAGGTGACAACTACTGAATATATTACAAATTTAAACAACTGAATTATGACGCAGAGGAGGCTGATTGGTCTGTATTGGGATGCAGAGGATCGGTTTCCAGTGTTTTGAATACCAAGCAAATCAACGAAGTATTCCAAAGTGATGGGAAGCATTTCTCCTTTAAGTAACAATTGAACAGCTTAGTATTGATAGGAGCTATTTCGGAATACTACCCTTGGTATGTTGTCAGGACAAGTTGCCTTGTTGGTATCGAGTTTTATCGGCCATAGGGGTATAGGTCTGGCAGGTGGCCCTGGTCGTATGAATCCTCATATATTTCAGATGCGATAAAGATTGATATAGAGCATATATAAATAAACAACAGGTTTTACATTCCAACGACCAAGATTGTATTCATCTTGCCAATCACTTTTTCAAAACGAAAAACTTTGGTACAATTACGGATCCGTTTGTTCAACAGAAGATCAACCGCTATTTGTATCTCAATACCGAATTTTTTTTTCCTTTGACTCATAAAAGAAAACAGAAAGTTCTCAATCAGAAAAAAAACATAGCGATAGAACAAACAAGAATCCAAAAGAAAATAATGTACATCCAATTCATATCGATTGACAGAGAGATTCAGAAATCGCTACCTAGAAAGAGCAGCCATTTATGTTGTTCTAAGTTATTAATATAACTTAACTATCATGCCCATGAAATTGGAATTAGTTTACAATCAGGTCATAAAATTAGAATCACTATTAAAAAAATATTTATTGAATCCATTTTAAATATTTATTGAATCCATTTTAAGGGACTCGTGTTCAAATATTCAACCACAAAAACACGACCATCAAAACAGATGCAAGGGCTGCAAATGATGTTAAAAACTAAGTTATTCTCTTCTTAATTGAAACAGAAAAGTATTAAAGTTCCATGCAAAAGTCTATAGCCGGAGAGAAATAAAAAATATAAAATATATGCGACCCGTTTAATTTAATTAAGTGAATTAAGTCTTTATTTTATAGTCTATATGATTGACATAGTAAATATCTCAATCTGTCAAATAACATCTAAAGCACATGGAACTAACAATACACCCGCCCCTCCCCAAATGTACATTCCCTATACCTCGCTAAAAAAACTTATTTCTAAATATAAAGAAGACATATTATGAACCGACAGGTACTCGAGATTGTATACCACTATGTCAATTAGTCTCCCTCTCAGTCCTTCTCCCTACCACTATTTCAGTTCATATGTTTCTCACTCTCCATTTCATCTACCACTCTTTAATTTTGTCTTCCTGTCTCCACCCCTTTCCTCACTACCGCTCTTTTAGTTTCTCTCTCTCTTTCCCTCTCTCTCTCTCTCCCTCTCTCTCTCTCTCTCTATTTCTCTCTCTCTCTCTCTTTCTCTCTCTCTGCCGTTCTTCCTGCTTTTCTGTCTGTTTGCTATTTGTCTTCTTTTCTCCCTTTCTCCATCCCCCTTTCATCTCCAGTCCCATTTCCTCTCTACCACTCTTTCAGTATATCCATCTCTCTCTCTATCTCTATCTCTATCTCTACCTCTCTCTCTCTCTCTCTCTCTCTCTCTCTCTCTCTCTCTCTCTCTGCCGTTCATCCTGCTTTTTTGTCTGTTTGCTGTTTACCTCCTTTTCTCTCCTTCTCCCTCGCCCTTTCATCTCCACCCCCATTTCCTCTCTACCACTCTTTCAGTATCTCCATCTCTCCCTCTCTCTCACTCTCTCTCTCTCTGTCTCTCTCTCTCTCTCTGCTTTTCTGTCTGTTTGCTGTTTGTCTCCCTTTCTCCCTTTCTCCTTTTCTCCCTCGCCCTTTCATCTCCATCCCCATTTCCTCCCTACCACTCTTTCAGTATATCCTCTCTCTCTCTCTCTCTCTCTCTCTCTCTCTCTCTCTCTCTCTCTCTCTCTCTCTGTGTCTCTCTCTATCTCGCTCCTTTCATTTATTGGACCTGTCTACGCATGCTTGGCAAAAGAAAGACGCAACGCCGTTCGGCTGTTGATTCCGTTTCATCCGGTCTGAAGAAGGGCGGACAACTCATACACATATCTGCACTTGTTCTAATGAGGTTGAACGAGAGAGTTCGCTTCAAGTGCGCTGCTTTTCATCCGAACAAATCCTTTCGGCATTCGACGACACAGATGGAAATACAAGCAAGAATAAAAGCAGAAATAAACAAACCTTTAAAGAAGACTTGCTCATTGAGAAGAGGGAGGTTGAAATGTGCGGCTCAAATCTGAAGTAAACAATTTGTTACGACGGAAAAAGGAAAACTGGATTCAATAATTGATTGCTTTTTTTCTGGTAGTGTTCGATGCATAAGTTAATTGCAAAATCTATTATAGTATTGCTTTTATTTTTGTTCGCAATGTTTCAGGCGATATCAGATAGAAAGTCAGCGAAAGAGAGAGATATAGGGGAAATAGATCGCTAGGGAGAGGGTGTGATAGAAAAAAAGGATAAAACGAAACGAACAGAGATGCAGAAATTCAAAGAAACAAAAAGAAGGGAAGAGATTCAAAGAAACACACACACACACATATATATACATGGTCCGCCATGAGTTACTATTCATTTCTTTTGTTTGTAACTGTGTTAATACTTAAGTATTTCTTCTTTTCCAAATATCATTCATTTTAATAGCATCGGTGAAATTAAAGGGCATATCCAAGCTGACATTGCTCAATTGCCGCTGGAGCTGTACGCCAAGTATTCCATTCAGCCTCTGAAAGTTTGGCAAAGTGAATTCAGTTCTATGGATAATGCATGTGGATTTAATAAACGTTTGAGTAAACAACATGGCTCATGTTACAAAAAAACGTATGGTTACCCTTTTTAAAGTTGCAGTGTAATATTTATTTAATGTTGCATTTTTTTATGCTTAAATGAAATCAAATAGTTCATTCTGGCAGGTCTTATATATATATATATATATATATATATATATATATATATATATATATATATATATATATATATATATATATTGGCAAAGAAGGATGAAGGTAATCCAACGTAATGGGAAATGAAAAAAGAAAAACCAAAAAGGATATTTATTATGTGTTCATCAACGTTTCGTCTTTATTTGTAAGACTTCTTCGGGATGATAATATAAAGAAAAAATGTCATGCAAGTATATGGACATATAGGGTTGACATGGCGGGTTGAATGAAAAAACAGTAGGGCTGACGTCCGGACTTGGTGAAGTCAGTTGTCACAACCTTGCATGACATTTTTTCTTTATATTATCATCCCGAAGAAGTCTTACAAACGAAACGTTGATGAACACATAAAAAACATCCTTTTTGGTGTTTCCTTTTTCATTTTCTATATATATATAATAGAGAATGGTAGTTTGCTTGAAGCATTGCTGGGAATAGTAGTAGTATGTTTTAAAAGGCTGTGAGCAATGCCCATTCTGGGTAAGATGTAAGCTGGAAGGAGCAAAAATAATAAATCGAATACGAAATGTGACTTACTATTTATTTTTCTCTTTAAAATCTTACATAACAGCAAGTGTGGTGTTAGCTGTTTGTGTAATGTCCGGTCGATTATAAAAATCATTATTTTCACAACCGAATTTAATCCTATAGTAAACAACATGTTACATTAATACGATAAACTAATTTTGTGAAACTCACAATTAATAATACTTCTTGAATATATGATAATCAATAAATTTAATAAAATCTAGAATATTTAAAATGAGAGATTAATTACTATACTTTACATTAAAATTCTTAAAATACGGAGAAAAATACGAAAATAAAACACACCGAAAATAAAAAGTAAACAATTAAAATATAAATATAAAAAAATATGTATATCATTAAAACTAACAGTTAATCGATCACCATACATTTATCCAATATTACACACATATTTTTGAACACCACATTTATATACATAACATAGCTTTAAAACATATTAATTTCTATTCTCTGTGGAACAGGTTTGCTGCTACGCTGTCTCTGTCTTCTAGAATCCATTTGACAGATTCTCTGCACAGACGGAATTTTCCTCTGGTGTTTATTATTTTTGACAAAGGGAAGTTTCTTTTCCAGAAATATTAAATAAATGATTTTTATAATCGACCGGACATTACACAAACAGCTAACACCACACTTGCAGTTATGTAAGATTTTAAAGAGAAAAATAAATAGTAAGTCACATTTCGTATTCGATTTATTATTTTTGTTCTTTCTAACTTACATCTTACCCGGAATTTGCATTGCTCACAGCCTTTTAAAACATACTACTAATATATACATATATATATATGCAGTCATCAAGAGACAACTATTGCGTCGGATAACCGTTCTTCAGTATATCTAGTTGTGGCAAGTGTTTTTACTGTGAAATTCATGATGGTCAAACTGTTATCAGCAATCAGGCATTTTACTCCGCCGCTATTACGGTCGCATCGAAAGTAAGGGAATTTTTAAAACTTAGTTGACCCCAAACAAGGCAGTTTGCCACTGTAGACGAAGAGGCTACTGAGAATTAGGGTGAAAGTTTAAGGGTGTCATCCTAAATTAGGAGCTGTGCAGCGAAATACTTGCTCACATCAATTTTAAATTTCTACATGCCGTACAGTCGGGAAAACAGGGAGCAGCGAGGGAGTTTCAAAGGTCAGCAGCTCGAGGAAAGTGTGACAAAGTATCTGGGGTCCATGGGGATCGGGTACCCTAGTTACGCGCTAGTATGCATCTTAATGATGATGCTAGGCCCTGCGTAGAGACGAAGTGGAGATATAAAACTAGTATATATTCGACGTGAAACCAGCTTATTCAAACAGCGGAAAAAAGGCGCCGGGTTGTCTAAGAAAAGTCATGTCTTATGTCAATCCTGTTCACTGCTACAACAGGTAGATACGGACCAGATGTTAGACGAGGATTTAGCAAAATCCCTCATCAGTGTAATGCTAATAAAAAGTCAACAAAAAACACATGACCGGGTGAGTGAGTAATACACCTTGAGTCAAGCGATGCCGGAGGTCTACGCTGACTGGGCAGATAATCATCTAGGGTTGTCGTCATTAATTACGGCAGACGGCCTTTGGCCACACGGCGAGAAAGAAAGGGTAATTGTTTCATGATAACGCTAAACCAGAGAGGGAATCCCATTTATTTATGGCGTTGGGTAAGGACGCGCCCGCCCTCAACTCCTGAGAGAGGAAAACACACAGAGAAAAATATGACAGAAGAGGAGTGTGGGCGATGGACATTTTCAATAAGAGTCTGTGCGTCTTAACGCACGGGCAGTCAGTCAGATCCAACCGAGACGGCGAAGAAGCCAGTCGAGTGGCGTGTGCCGCTCGACAAGGAATAGAATAATAGGACGATTTTCACCATCGTTTTCCTTAGATATTTAATTTGAGACTAATCAACGATTTTAAACGAATTTACACACACTCGGAGGTCCAACGAGACAACTTAGGGAAAACAGTTTTTACGATACAGTATACATTAAGCTAATGTAAAATCAATTCTTTTTCATTGTTATTAATAATTACTCTTCATACGAAAAGACCCCGACCGAGTTGTTGAACATTATTCTTTTCCTTTGTTCTGCTTTGAATAATCTTTCGCCCTCACAGAACCAACCGATTCCTGTTCACCTAGTAATCGCTCGGAGATATAAACAGTTTCAACGTGGGAGTTGGACGAGACGACGAGATCGACGCAGTCATCATCATCATCGTCGTCGTCATCCCGGCCTAGAGGAATTTCGATCGACATATTTTTTATTGCCACTACGACGATCGGCTGAAGTGTGTTCACGGTCTGGCAAGATCGGTGGGAGACGCGTGTAGGTTTTTTGTTATAAAAGATGCTGTTGGAGTAAAAGGCTCTCCGGCATCTGGGGACCTCTACAGTGAATAAATGGGATTTAGCTGATTATCGGGTTGGATGAGAGTATATACGTAGAGGGGGCACTAGAGCATCAAGTTCATCGGAGCACATTCCATTGAAGTACTTGTAAAACAAGCACAGGGATGCAAGATTACGGTGATAGAACAGAGACTGGAGCTTGGTTGATAATGAGGGACCTATTAAATCAGAAACTCTTTTTGGACTTTGTCTACGAGTGGAAGGTGCGCCAGTCCAGATGTAACAACAATACTCCATACATCGGATGATAGTGGCTTTGTTGAGATATAGGATACTATCAGGTGTGAGAAGTTTTCTAAAACGGTAAGGGAGGCCACTTATCTTGAAGCAGCCAAGGCAGGTGTCTTCTATGTATTTGTCCTAATTCATGTTCCCTATGAATGTTAGGCCGACAGGTTTTAACGTTGGACTCTCAGGTATGTTTTTGTTTGCCATGACAATCGGTGATTGTTTGACATTTGCATTAACGGCTACCGAGTATGCTATATTCCAAAACGCTATATATTACGCTATATATATATATATATATATATATATATATATATATATATATATATATATATATATATATATATATATATATAGTCTCGGAAGTTTTTTAACCTTAAAAACTGGAAAGGAAAAAAAAATTTTTTTTCGTTGTAAGATTTTTGTTTAGTAAGTCAATCAATCTACTGCAATCACTATATTAGTTAACTTCCAAGAATTTACTCTAATATAAATATATTTTTATATATGTTTTTCTATATAAGGGATCGTCAGTTGTTTACCATATATATATATATATATATATATATATATATATATATATATATATATATATATGACCGTCTGACATTCTCATTCCCTGCACTGATGAGAGCCGAAAGCTCGACACTACGTTGTATGTAGGTAAAATATTAAAATATAATTTTATATGATATATATATATATATATATATATATATATCATATAAAATTATATTTTAATATTTTACCTACATACATGATGAGAGCCGAAAGCTCGACACTACGTTCGATGTAGGTAAAATATTAAAATATAATTTTATATGATATATATATATATATATCATATAAAATAATATTTTAATATTTTACCTACATACAACGTAGTGTCGAGCTTTCGGCTCTCATCAGTGCAGGGAATGAGAATGTCAGACGGTCATATATATATATATATATATATATATATATATATTATTATTATTATTATTATTATTATTATTATTATTATTATTATTATTATTTTTTGGAAGAAAATTTCCTGGAGTGCTAAATTACCGAGGTAATTGTTTAACCTCTTTATTACATAAGATATTTATATTATGGATTTCATCATACCAATGATTACCTTGCCCAAAATAGCAAGTGTTGATGACTCTCAGAGTTATTTAAAAATTGCCATTACGGCCACAGAAACAATTTGTATGACGGAATCCATAATGTAAAAATGTTATTTAATAAATAAAAATATCTCTGTGTATTAATAATATAATCTAACATAATACAGGAAAATATTAAAACATAGTAGCTATCAAACTAGAGATATGAATCGATATATGGATCCATATATTTATATATGTATGCATAGATCGATGAATTGATAATGAATAGTTAGATATGGATAGAAAGACGAGATGTGGAACAGGTAGTAGATATGTTTTTTGCGGTGGTAACCATGTCAGTCGTTCTACGTACTCGACGAATCAGTAATTTGTACATATTCCCGCCTGCCTCTAACAATCTCGATTTCACCTCTCTCTTCTTCCCTCTCCTCCCGCTCTCTCTTTCTCTCTCTCTCTCTCTCTCTCTCTCTCTCTCTCTTTATCTCTCTATCTCTCTCTCTCTCTTGTACTTGATTTCGTTTGCACCCTTACTGGCGTTCTCGCTCCGTTCAACACTTTTCATCCATTTACTTCAATTTATGCTGAAGACCATTTTACCCAAATAGACGAAATTAACAATCGTTGTAGTCAGTTGTCATTTAAAAAAAAAGGGTCTGCGAGTAATTCATCCGGAATCATTAGACTCTTCGCAAATTCTCCATTCCACCTAATCTAAAGAATAAAACATCAATATTATCTATAGTAATAAATCAACATTTCCATAATGTTTAGATGCGTATTCGCATCTCTACGGGATTTCTGTCCGTAAATCGCCCTTATGTTTTATATAGTACTAGATGACCCATTGGATCAAAGTTCGTACATCGTACATTATTGTATAGATTTGCTTCCTTACAGATTGTCAATATAAATAGATATTATTAAAGTACATCCACAGAATTAGAGAATAAACGTATGCTTTCATTTTAGGAGATATTGAAAGTTCACGAATAAGACTCGAAAATGGTCGTTACGACAAAATATAAAGACAATGTTTTACCGTTAAAAACACTGCTTCTACATAAAATGTTTACATCATCTAATCAAAAACCTTGTTGCCATGGCGATTGACTATATAGACGACTGTTTACGGATTAGTTCATTATTTACGCCATTTATTTACATCCTATCCTTACATTCATTTTATAACTTCTAGCATTATTCGCCCTTCCGCACACCATCTAATACAATGTGCCAACAAGTAAACAAAATTATCAGAATTTTAGATAAAAAAGATAACATTCTGATCAGAAAAAAATCTTCTGGAGTTGCACAACAGTTGTATTTCTTTTATCCGAGTCCTCAAAGCTGGTTGCCCTTGGAATTTCCACTCTGCTCCATGTTTCCCCAACCGTACCAACATGCAGAAATTTAAATATAATTTAAAGAACCCTCTTTCTGCCCAGGTTGCTCCCGATAAATCTGGTCACTATCACTTCAGTTGCAATATACCTTGTTTGGATGAACAACAGATACTGAGAGGAACGAAGTGAAAACTGGAATTCTATATCAAAATATACTGTGCGAAGAACTTACTGCGTAAACTTGATGCATGTTTCGGAATTAAAGACTTTGATGTCTTCAAACTAAATTTTCTGTAAACTAAATGTTCCTATGCAATAACAGATAACCACAACTGAAAAGAACTTTCCTTTCTTCCTCCGTGTCCCTAACGTCAGGTCGAATTTCCATGAACAGGGTTCCGTTCCATGAACTCTCCATTAGTGGAACACATTACCACGTGAGTGCTTCCCTGCTGATATGATGGTCTTTAAATCCAATAGGGGTGTACATTTCTGTAAAAGTGGTTTTCCTCCTCTCATATAGTTTTAAATGTTGAAAACCTTCCAATATACACACATATGTCTATATTATGTATATGTATATATATATATATATATATATATATATATAGGGAGTGTACATTTGTGTGTGAATTCTAACCGAAGTAAAAAGTATACATTAGGCTTTGCTAATCTTTTTGTGCGCCATCAATAGAGCACTCTATGTGATATGTGCTCTACAGAAAACCGGGTTTTCTTTTAATTAATGTATTAATTATGTATTTACAACTCGAAAATGAAGTGTGTATTGTTTCTTTCTTTTGTTAGCAATCATTCTTATTCTAAAAATATGTAGACTTTACTATGCAGCTTTATATAAGAAGGTATGCGGACAGAAAACTAAAGGGGGAGAAACATACATTGAAAACATCGGAGGTCTCTATGGAACCCATTCCACCTAGATGGATTGTCCGTGTGTCTCATTTTCGGCGATGAAGCCGTAATCAGAATTTTCCGAGTCAAAGTCAATCAATAAAGTGCTTCTTTTTCCTGTATTCTAATGCCGTTCATCTTGTTATTATTCTAACTTCAGAATTCAAACCCTATTCGAGATAATCTGAATCCACAATGAGGCAATTGTTTGCAATTGTTTGCAAGACAAAACCGTCAGATAAATAACATGAAAGGATTTCCATTCGTCCTGCTTTTTGCTTGCTTGAATTGGTGCCAAAACTGATGAAATCGCGGGAGAAAAAATAACAAGGAGAAGCCACGTTGTTGGATAGCAATAACGTCCGCGCCAATGATGGTTGACATTTTGTAAAAGAGCTGAACGTCGTCAGGGTGAGAGATGTGTGTATTGTTTGCATGAATATCGGCGAGGTGGTGTATAATGAGGGTAACAGAAGAGGGCCTGTTGGGGGGGGGGGTAGTTGGAGTCGTCGTCAGTATAATAAATTCGCTTGGAGTAGGAAGAAGAAAAAGAGAGAGAAACACAAGAAGACGAAAACAGAAAGATATGCATGAAAAATGCGTTCACAAAAGGAAAATAAGGAGAAAAGAGAGTGATAGGAAAAGAGAGGGGAAACGAAAAAGGAAGATAAAAAGAGAACAAGAGAGAGAAAAAAGAGAGAGGAAAAAGAAAGAGAGAGAGAAGAAGAAAAGAGAAAAAGAGAGAAAACGAAAACGAGAGCGGTAAGCAAAATAGAGAGAGAACGAGAAAGAAGGTGAAAAAGTGAAAGAGAAAGAGAGGAAGATCTTTAGACACGGCATGGGCGTATAGCTATTAGCAGAGAAATTAGTTGGAATTGATGTGATCCTTGTGGTACCGGACTCGAACTCGGACTATCACGGAACTATAGTTTCACATTTAGTGTCGAGTCAGCCAAAACACCACATGGAGTGGCGCCCTGAGCAATGGTCATTTCACACTAGTATGATTCAGAGGAACTGACCCCATAGTATAAGGGGATTATTGTTATACATTAGATAAGACAAAGAGCAACAAAAACCTTGAATCCGGAAAGAAACATAGTCAGCATATTACACGCAAAATATTGTGACTAAAAGATCAGGCTAATTTAAAGTAGGGTACCGTGCAGTATCCTATATTAAGTAATATTTAAAATAGAAATAGAAACGTTTCTTATTTATCATAAAAGTGCATCAAGAATCTAAGTTGGACTATTGGGGTAGTCACTCCAAAGAAAGTGAATATTTTAAAACGAATAAGCCTTCTTTTTTCATGGCTGTGTGCATTGAATATTTTAAAACGAATAAGCCTTCTTTTTTCATGGCTGTGTGCATTGAATATTTTAAAACGAATAAGCCTTCTTTTTTCATGGCTGTGTTCATTGAATATTTTAAAACGAATAAGCCTTCTTTTTCATGGCTGTGTGCATTGAATATTTTAAAACGAATAAGCCTTCTTTTTTCATGGCTGTGTGCATTGAATATTTTAAAACGAATAAGCCTTCTTTTTTCATGGCTGTGTGCATTGAATATTTTAAAACGAATAAGCCTTCTTTTTTCATGGCTGTGTGCATTGAATATTTTAAAACGAATAAGCCTTCTTTTTTCATGGCTGTGTGTATTGAATATTTTAAAACGAATAAGCCTTCTTTTTTCATGGCTGTGTACATTTAATATTTTAAAACGAATAAGCCTTCTTTTTCATTGCTGTGTGCATTGAATATTTTAAAACGAATAAGCCTTCTCTGTCATGGCTGTGTGCATTGAATATTTTAAAACGAATAAGCCTTCTTTTTTCATGGCTGTGTGCATTGAATATTTTAAAACGAATAAGCCTTCTTTTTTCATGGCTGTGTGCATTGAATATTTTAAAACGAATAAGCCTTCTTTTTTCATGGCTGTGTGCATTGAATATTTTAAAACGAATAAGCCTTCTTTTTTCATGGCTGTGTGTATTGAATATTTTAAAACGAATAAGCCTTCTTTTTTTCATGGCTGTGTACATTTAATATTTTAAAACGAATAAGCCTTCTTTTTCATGGCTGTGTGCATTGAATATTTTAAAACGAATAAGCCTTCTTTTTCATGGCTGTGTGCATTGAATATTTTAAAACGAATAAGCCTTCTTTTTTCATGGCTGTGTGCATTGAATATTTTAAAACGAATAAGCCTTCTTTTTTCATGGCTGTGTGCATTGAATATTTTAAAACGAATAAGCCTTCTTTTTTCATGGCTGTGTGTATTGAATATTTTTGTTTAATTTGTTAGTTTTTGTCTTTTTTTATTATTTCCCTTCCATGTCGGTAATATGTGGCACAAGGTCAGAAAGTGGGCTTGAAAAGCCAGCACTCTAGATGATGAGCACTTTGGCCTACAGCAAATGCCTGGGCAGCCCCGTTGGCATTCCCCGGTAGGGCGTCTCAGGCGATTAGCAATAAACAACCCCTTCTCAAAGGATGTGAAAGCAAAGCCTGTACCGGTCTAAGGGGGGTAGAATTCATCGGAACAGATACTACACTTTAATATCAGCCAAAAGGACGAGAGAAAAAAGTTTATTTGTTAGTTTGTTTGATGAATAAAGAGAAAAACGTCTGTTTTACTCAAAAATCATGTTTGCTTGAAAAGTGAAAATACAGAATAGTTAATAAAGCCCCCCCCTATATTAAGAATGGGTTTCTATAAAATAATAACGTTTTTATTTCAGCACGGTCTGTAAACTGCAGAAGTACCAAAAATCATGTTTGCTTGTGTGTTTTACAAAGGTGGATTAATTGAATCTCGGTGAAACGATGCCTGTAGATTATTAGTGCCAGCAACTGCACGAAGTGAACCGGAAACTGCTAGTCTCAGTCTTTTTCATAAATACTATTATGGCATGTGTTCTTCAGAGTTATGTGATCTATTCCCTGCTTCTTTTGTTCCAGCTGGTTTGACTCGTTGGTTGTGGCCATCAATTCGCTGTTTTAATACTTCATTGTAATGCAACTTCCTATTTTAGTAGATAATCATATTTCGTTCTTGTTAACCCGCTTACATGGAGTGGCTTCATGCCTTGTCTGGCGCAATTTCCATCTAAAAAAAAACTGCATCTTATTTGTCTGGATCTATTAAGATTAGAGAAGATTTACTCTGGCAGCATGACAATGCTCCCCCTCACGTCTCCCATTTCACTTTGCAGAAGCTTCAAAATTACATTCTTCCTTGATCACCTTATTCGCAAGACCTCTCGCCCACTGACTGAATAGAGTATACAGTCTTTCTGATCGGTTAAAATGTCGATTCCCCCAATAAAAATGTGTTCTTCCTTGTTTGATATTTGTTCTTTTTTGTTTTGATGTAATCTTGTTTAGTTTTAGTTGAAAAAGTTAAATTCACCGTCGGATAATCTCGTGGACCGTCAACACTCCCACTCCACCCCGTTCTCTACCTTGCGAATTTTATTTGTTTTACATCTGATTTCGCTTAATTTTTCCAAGAAGAAGAAAAGAACTCTCATTCACTTAAAAGTTTTCACGTGAATCGGCTTTTCATCAATTTTCAAAGGAGAAATCTAACACTTCAACGTGAGGATTCTGTCTTTCGTCCTTCATAGCTTTCTCTCTCTCTCTCTCTCTCTCTCTCTCTCGTTTTCACTATCTTTACCTAACCTGTTTATTACACCTCTTCTATTTCCTCAACGTTTCTCTTTTTCCAAATTAAACAACGTTCTTATTTTTTTCTCTTCGTCTCTTTTTATTCTCTCTATATATTCCCCTCATTGTCCCTTAGCTTGTATCTCTCTATTTATTTCTATCTATCTCTCTATCTATCTATTTTCTTACCCTTCTTCTCTTTGTCCTATCTACACACACACACATATATATATATATATATATATATATATATATATATATATATATATATATATGTTCTCTCTTGTCCCTCTTTATCGCCCACTGTTTCTCTCAAACGTGTCTCCTATCTCCTCCAATCACCCACATTTCTTTCTCTCTCTCCCATATCTGTATATCTCTTCTTTTTATTTGATCTCCCCCCTCTCTCCCTCTTCCTCTTTATCGCCATCTCTCTCTCTCTCTCTCTCTCTCTCTCTCTCTATCTATCTCTCTGTCCTTCACACACACGTCTCTTATTTTATTAAGTTATTTTCCGCCATTTTTTCTTTGATATCTGCCTTTTTTTATCCCAGGATAATTTTCAACACTATTTTCTTTATTTCCTCTGATCAAACTTCGTTAAAGTTACAACTCTTTTTTTCCTTCAATATTCCACCTTTAAGTCACTTTACTTTAAGTAGAATTTTTTTTGATAAAGACAAAAAACATCCAAGTATTTTAAATTATTTCTGTAAAAGTTACCGAAACAAAAAAACGTGTTAAATGTTTCTTTATAAAGTTATTTGTGGGCGAATGAATCCATCTATTCTCTCATTCCTTCATTATTGTTCTTTATTTTTTTCTAATTCTAATTTTTGGTTGTGTCATTCCTTTAATCGTGATTTTGCAGTGTTCTGTCATTCCTTTAATCTTAATTTTTTCTCTTCTATTTTCTCATTTCTTTAATCGAGCTTCGTTTTATTCTTTTTGTTGGCCAATGAATGGAACGTTTTTATTATCTCGCTCTCTCAACTCGATTCCCGTCTCAATTTAAACCGTTTCATTTTATTCAATAATAGTTGGCGAATTTTCGCTCAAAGACACCGAAATCTTGCAAAAGAAAAGAAAGAACATTATTTAAATTGTTTTTTTTAAGAAACTAAAAATAATTAATTCGCTGAAAGATAGGAAAAAACGGAAAACTGATTTCCTTGAAATGCTTCCATTTAATCTACGCGGTTAGTGATGGGAATGCTTTTCCAAACTGGAGCCTGACAGACCGATCGTCGAACCATTCCATCGAGATGAGATAGTCGTATAAAGATTCGTAGACAAATAGAAAAATTTGTGATTATTCAGACTCATTTGATCTAATCTTAGAAAGTTTCGGTCGATGTAACGTTCGACCTTTTTCAAATGCTTCTTGTTGAACTCAGGAGTCTGTACGAAATAGCGAACTGAACCTTATATTTAATCCACGGGGGTAGTTAGCTCTTGTTCTGTCAGTCATGACCGGGTAAGTAATTCTTAATTATATTCTTAGTATAGCCTGTACTGAGGATTGAACCTCCGACCTCTTGAAGACTGTCACTTATAACTGTTTTATTATTATTTAGCACTGCATCTGTTGCGACACAGGTCCCTGTGAAAAAAATCATACAAATTTTCTAGTTCGATACAAAAAATCCCGAATACGACAAGACGCACCTGAAGAAAATCAAAGGTTACATCGGCCGAAACGTTATGAGAACAACATTAAAGATGGGAACAGTAGGCAGAATAATTTAAATAATACAAATTATCAATCCTCATCTAAAAAAATTGAAATAAATTGAAATATGTGTTCTTTTTTTTCTAAATTTAAGCATCACAGACCGACAAAAATACTATTTCAATGTGAAAGATTACAGACCGACTGACGGTCAAATCGGCATATAAAGATGAGCGGACGACGGATGGACAAGGTATCTTACAAAGATAAACGGACGCATCTCATTTGAGATGCGTCCGTTTACTCAGTTTAGCGATAAAAATAATAAGTTATACCTGATTGACTATTCGACAAACAAACAGATCCTCAGAGGGATATGTGTAGAAACATCGAAAGTACTTGACTGCTAATGTAATCTTCTACATATATAAGAGCCAGATGTATCAAAAAATGGGATACTGCGGCCACATTTGGGTAGGTGCCGCACAGAACACTCTTTTATTGCTTGACAGAATACACAATCGACATGAAAATCTGGTTATGTGTGGGTGGGGATCTCTTTTCTTCTCTACAACCCTTTTCTCACAGAAGAGACATTGCTAGTCTCTCTCTCTCTCTCTCTCTACTCTATCGGTATTTCTATAGAATGGGCTCGACTGAGCTGCAATCTTCGTTTCCTCTTTGTAAGACATTCCAAGAAAAATCTTGTCTTTCTAAAATAATGAAAAAGACTTTCCTTTCCCCCACAATGTGCGTAACGCCAGGCGGAATTTCCATGGGCAGACTTTCTTTGCAATGGCTTCCTACCTGTAGCACATTGTACCACAGGACTGCTTTCCTACTAGTTACAACTTGGTCGTCTTGAAATCCTAAGTCAAAAAGTTATTATCATAAACCGCTACATAAGTAATCAAACGCAGGTCATACCATTGATTAATATTAGTATAAACCGCTACATAAGTAATCAAACGCAGGTCATACCATTGATTAATATTAGTATAAACCGCTACATTAGTAATCAAACGCAGGTCATACCATTGATTAATATTAGTATAAACCGTTACATTAGTAATCAAACGCAGGTCATACCATTGATTAATATTAGTATAAACCGCTACATTAGTAATCAAACGCAGGTCATACCATTGATTAATATTAGTATAAACCGCTACATTAGTAATCAAACGCAGGTCATACCATTGATTAATATTAGTATAAACCGCTACATTAGTAATCAAACGCAGGTCATACCATTGATTAATATTAGTATAAACAGCTACATTAGTAATCAAACGCAGGTCATACCATTGATTAATATTAGTATAAACCGCTACATTAGTAATCAAACGCAGCTCATACCATTGATTAATATTAGTATAAACCGCTACATTAGTAATCAAACGCAGGTCATACCATTGATTAATATTAGTATAAACCGCTACATTAGTAATCAAACGCAGCTCATACCATTGATTAATATTAGTATAAACCGCTACATTAGTAATCAAACGCAGGTCATACCATTGATTTATATTAGTATAAACCGCTACATTAGTAATCAAACGCAGGTCCTACCATGGATTAATATTAGTATAAACCGCTACATAAGTAATCAAATGCAGCTCATACCATTGATTAATATTAGTATAAACAGCTACATAAGTAATCAAACGCAGGTCATACCATTGATTAATATTAGTATAAACCGCTACATAAGTAATCAAACGCAGGTCATACCATTGATTAATATTAGTATAAACCGCTACATTAGTAATCAAACGCAGGTCATACCATTGATTAATATTAGTATAAACCGTTACATTAGTAATCAAACGCAGGTCATACCATTGATTAATATTAGTATAAACCGCTACATTAGTAATCAAACGCAGGTCATACCATTGATTAATATTAGTATAAACCGCTACATTAGTAATCAAACGCAGGTCATACCATTGATTAATATTAGTATAAACCGCTACATTAGTAATCAAACGCAGGTCATACCATTGATTAATATTAGTATAAACCGCTACATTAGTAATCAAACGCAGGTCATACCATTGATTAATATTAGTATAAACCGCTACATTAGTAATCAAACGCAGCTCATACCATTGATTTATATTAGTATAAACCGCTACATTAGTAATCAAACGCAGGTCATACCATTGATTAATATTAGTATAAACCGCTACATTAGTAATCAAACGCAGCTCATACCATTGATTAATATTAGTATAAACCGCTACATTAGTAATCAAACGCAGGTCATACCATTGATTAATATTAGTATAAACCGCTACATTAGTAATCAAACGCAGGTCCTACCATGGATTAATATTAGTATAAACCGCTACATAAGTAATCAAATGCAGCTCATACCATTGATTAATATTAGTATAAACAGCTACATAAGTAATCAAACGCAGGTCATACCATTGATTAATATTAGTATAAACCGCTACATAAGTAATCAAATGCAGCTCATACCATTGATTAATATTAGTATAAACAGCTACATAAGTAATCAAACGCAGGTCATACCATTGATTAATATTAGTATAAACCGCTACATAAGTAATCAAATGCAGCTCATACCATTGATTAATATTAGTATAAACAGCTACATAAGTAATCAAACGCAGGTCATACCATTGATTAATATTAGTATAAACCGCTACATAAGTAATCAAACGCAGGTCATACCATTGATTAATATTAGTATAAACAGCTACATAAGTAATCAAACGCAGGTCATACCATTGATTAATATTAGTATAAACCGCTACATAAGTAATCAAACGCAGCTCATACCATTGATTAATATTAGTATAAACCGCTACATAAGTAATCAAACGCAGGTGATACCATTGATTAATATTAGTATAAACAGCTACATAAGTAATCAAACGCAGGTCATACCATTGATTAATATTAGTATAAACCGCTACATAAGTAATCAAACGCAGCTCATACCATTGATTAATATTAGTATAAACCGCTACATAAGTAATCAAACGCAGGTCATACCATTGATTAATATTAGTATAAACAGCTACATAAGTAATCAAACGCAGGTCATACCATTGATTAATATTAGTATAAACCGCTACATTAGTAATCAAACGCAGGTCATACCATTGATTAATATTAGTATAAACCGCTACATAAGTAATCAAACGCAGCTCATACCATTGATTAATATTAGTATAAACCGCTACATAAGTAATCACACTCAGCTCATACCATTGATTAATATTAGTATAAACCGCTACATAAGTAATCACACTCAGCTCATACCATTGATTAATATTAGTATAAACCGCTACATAAGTAATCACACTCAGCTCATACCATTGATTAATATTAGTATAAACCGCTACATAAGTAATCAAACGCAGCTCATACCATTGATTAATATTAGTATAAACCGCTACATAAGTAATCAAACGCAGCTCATACCATTGATTAATATTAGTATAAACCGCTACATAAGTAATCACACTCAGCTCATACCATTGATTAATATTAGTATAAACCGCTACATAAGTAATCAAACGCAGCTCATACCATTGATTAATATTAGTATAAACCGCTACATTAGTAATCACACTCAGCTCATACCATTGATTAATATTAGTATAAACCGCTACATAAGTAATCAAACGCAGCTCATACCATTGATTAATATTAGTATAAACCGCTACATAAGTAATCAAACGCAGCTCATACCATTGATTAATATTAGTATAAACCGCTACATAAGTAATCAAACGCAGCTCATACCATTGATTAATATTAGTATAAACCGCTACATAAGTAATCAAACGCAGCTCATACCATTGATTAATATTAGTATAAACCGCTACATTAGTAATCAAACGCAGCTCATACCATTGATTAATATTAGTATAAACCGCTACATTAGTAATCAAACGCAGGTCATACCATTGATTTATATTAGTATAAACCGCTACATTAGTAATCAAACGCAGGTCCTACCATGGATTAATATTAGTATAAACCGCTACATAAGTAATCAAACGCAGCTCATACCATTGATTAATATTAGTATAAACCGCTACATAAGTAATCAAACGCAGCTCATACCATTGATTAATATTAGTATAAACCGCTACATAAGTAATCAAACGCAGCTCATACCATTGATTAATATTAGTATAAACCGCTACATAAGTAATCACACTCAGCTCATACCATTGATTAACATTAGTACTCCCTTAGTGTTCCAAATCTTTAGATCTGGCAATCATTTACGTCTCATTAACTTTTATCCTCAAGTGGCTTTTAGCCTTGATTAATAGTGACCCGATATTAAAAAGATCTTAAAATATTATTTGAACATCAATCGTGACAAAACGACAAAAATGCTATCTTAAACTTAACTGTGACAAACCAACAAAAAATTTACTCCAACCCTCGGCGTAACAACGCGACAAAAATGCTATTTCAAATTTAAGTGTGACGGACCGACGGACATATCCTCTGATGCTTGAGTGCATCTAAAATAAGATTCATATATTCATTCTGTACGTTTAACGATCAAAATGCTTTTGAGTAAACGTGACAGACAAACCAACATACCGACAGACAGATCCTCGTAAAACGTTGCGTGGACGATTTTATGAAATTATATTTAAAGATGTAAGAATTAACTTAAAAACTGTTTTCACTTGTGGAAATGGAGTTAAAAACGACTCTAAAATATTCGTTGAAATTTTTAAAATATTACAAAACGTCATGTATCAAAGATGAAATAAAAGGTTTTGAGTTGGGTGGCCGCCACTCCCAACTGAAAAGTTCAATTTTCATGCATTTTCTTTCATCTCTCTGCCAGTGGATGTACCCATCTACAATAGATAAGAAATTTCAACTATAATCATTAAAAGTTACATCCCGTGTTTTGGGGGTATCTGTGTAACTGTTTTACAAAACAAATACATTCCGTAAAAGCGGCCTTCACCCGAACCAAGCCTGTGATCGTTCCAAGTGGAGACAAACAACAACTATGGAGTCCCCGCCGTTCATTTGAAATGACGCAAAAGAAAAAGGTGTATATGCTTTATGGCATATTTGACTTTTGGGGGTAAATCAATGAAAAAATACAAAACTTTTAGAAACGATTCATTAATTGCTTAGGCATGTATGTTTTACGGCATATATACCCTTTTGTGAGTGGTATGATAACAGAAAGACAACAGATAATGTAAACGTTTAAATGCAACGAATTAATGAAGATAAGTTGCATTTAAGCCGTAGCTGGGAGGCAACCAACCACGGAGTTGCTGAAGAGTTTCGAGATAAAATAGAGAAACATGTTGTCCTCCATCGGCACTTAATTACTTGTCTCCCCACAGGTCAAAATTTACTAACATGACCAGTTGTTAATGTGAGGAAGCCCCAGTGCCCTCAAAAGAGCACTCATGATTAGGACAAAAATAAATATTGCTTCAGTCTAGAAGGATTTCTCTTTTAGCCGAGAACAGAACAGAACAGATGCTACATATTTTATTCTAGCCTTAAGAACAGATGTATTGTTCACTCTCTGTGCATGCAATCACATAGGCGGCGGTGAGAGTAAAAACATGGCGGAGTGTCAAAGTGACACAATAAAGGCGAAAACAAGCAATGAATGAAAGAAAAATACGCAGGGGGGGGGACAGAAAATTAAATTTTAAAAAGACAGCAGAAAGAAAGAAAAGAGGGAAAAAAGAAAGAAAGTGGGAAGTGGGAGGATAAAGAGTAAAGGTGGAAAGAAGAAAGTGATAAAAAAAGAGACGAAGTTGAGAAAAGTGTAGGAAAAGAAAGAAAAGGTATAAAGAAAGGAAAAAAGAAATTTAAGGCGTCGAATTAAAAGAAAATAAGAAATCAGAAGAAAGGAAGAAAAAGTGAGGTGGGACAAAGAAAGAAAGGACGAAAGCAAGTAAGAATCAGAAGAAAGATAGAAAATGTGGAAAAGAAGGAAAGATAGAGATTTACGATAAGAGCAAAAGAAAAAAACAGAAAGAACAGGTCAAAAAAATTGGAGAGCCATCAAACATAAATAAGAAAAAAAGACATAAAAAATAGAAGAGAAATGGAAAATATTTTTGTTCTATTTTTCCTATGATAAAAAATCCGTGTAAAAAATATTCTAGAATCGAATATCCCGAGGAAGATTCCACAGTTCCAGATTAAACCTTGACCTTTTCATCATGAACTCAACCAGAAAACAGAAAACTATTAACAAAAAAACACTACGAATAGCGAATTCTATTTGGAATGTTTTTCTTTTTGTTTCCATTTTGTGTGGGTAAGGCACTGGCGCCAATGACCCTGAACCGTGCGACTTGTACCCAGTCACCAGAGGGAGAAACCCTTCCGATATTCTTGGCGTTTAAATAATCATGTCGCGTATTTGGAGACTGCACCAAGATCAGTTGGTGGGCTTCCCCGTCCGTTTGGTGTATCCAGTCACTGAACTGACATCACCTCCCATCATGGCGTCTGATTCCTTAACATTCAAATATCGGATTCGAAGACAAATATAAAATATTCCATTAAAAGAAGTCCCTTTCGAGGTTTATCGGTGTAGGCTTAGAGCAAAACCTGCGTAAAAAAACGAGAAAATAAGGTAAGGTGAATTTGCCTGCCTGGACGCAGAA
Source organism: Sepiola atlantica (assembly GCA_963556195.1). NCBI lineage: Eukaryota > Metazoa > Mollusca > Cephalopoda > Sepiida > Sepiolidae > Sepiola > Sepiola atlantica. Next base: position 147,043,868 of record OY744520.1, on the reverse strand, counting down.
GGCATAGATTTTTGTGAATCGTTCTTTATATTTAAATATTATTGTATTTCTCAAGAAATATATTTGAAATATTTAAAACGATTTCGTGCTGACAATCTTGCAAACCACAACATTTAAAACAGATGGATTTTCTAGATTCATTGTAATCTTTACGTTAATAAAAAAAAATCGTTATCATTGGTTGAGTCAGTCCTGAGTTATAAATCTGAGTGAGCAATATATATGACAAAAATTGTTTAACTGTTTGTATTCGTAACTAGCATTCCGCCGTTGCCTGGAATAACCAAGTAACTCTATGTACTTTCGCTTTCAGACTATAACACCAGATAACCGTTTTTATTCCTATTTTTAACTCTTATAAAATTATTTTAGGGGTGGGGTGCCCAAAGAAGTACTCAGCGTTGATTGGATGAAAGGAGATGTACATACAGCGATATTTATGGAAATAGATTTAAATAGTGATGGGACGATTCCAATATTTTCCCGATTATGATACAATTACCGATTCTGTTCTAAATTCCCGATTCCCGATTCTGTTCTAAATTCCAGATTTCGATACAATTACCGATTCTGTTCTAATTAATGATTCCAATACTATTAACGATTTTGATTCCGAGTCCGCCTATAGACCAAAGTTATGTTTACAAAAATTAACAAACACTTTGTTTGTATAAGTTGTTTAGTATAATATTGCGCTAGAACTAAATCTATAAAAAAACGGATATGTTCATTTATTTTTTATTTCACCGAAAAGTTATGATAAAACAATAAACATTGGTAAACTTTTTCTGGCTTAAAAATAAACTTCATTAATTTATAATTAATAATTGATTAATTAATGTTTAATTGTATTTGATTTATTTAATTATTTTCAAAAGGGAGGAGAAACACGATAATAATGCTGAAATTGTAAAATATTTGTTTGAAAAGAAATAGAATTTATTAAATGATCTAAACATAATGAAAATGTGTTTGTATTTGTTTACGATTTTGTTTTCAGAACTTAACGATATTAACGCATTATAGTACAAAATTTACAATAATGATTTCTATATTATTGACAAAAAAATTGCAGAGAAATCTAGAAAAAATAAAGCCAACAAAATGCAAATTTTACTTATCGGGCACATTTTAGGTTAAATTTTACTTGTTTAATTGTATAATTGTTTGGTTTAATTTTACTTGTTTAATTGTATAATTGTTTAGGTTTGATTTTACTTGTTTAATTGTATGATTGTTTAGGTTTGATTTTACTTGTTTAATTGTATAATTGTTTGGTTAAATTTTACTTGTTTAATTGTATAATTATTTAGGTTTAATTTTACTTGTTTAATAGTATAATTGTTTAGGTTTAATTTTACTTGTTTAATTGTATAATTGTTTAGGTTTAATTTTACTTGTTTAATTGTATAATTGTTTAGGTTTAATTTTACTTGTTAAATTGCATAATTGTTTAGGTTTAATTTTACTCGTTTAATAGTATTATAGTTTAGGTTTAATTTTACTTGTTTAATTGTATAATTATTTAGGTTTAATTTTACTTGTTTAATTGTATAATTGTTTAAGTTTCATTTTACTTGTTAAATTGCATAATTGTTTACGTTTAATTTTACTCGTTTAATAGTATTATTGTTTAGGTTTAATTGTACTTGTTTAATTGTATAATTGTTTACGTTTAATTTTACTTGTTTAATTGTATAATTGTTAAAGTTTAATTTTACTTGTTTAATTGTATAATTATTTAGGTTTAATTTTACTTGTTTAATAGTATAATTGTTTAGGTTTAATTTTACTTGTTTAATTGTATAATTGTTTAGGTTTAATTTTACTTGTTTAATTGTATAATTGTGTAGGTTTTATTTTACTTGTTAAATTGCATAATTGTTTAGGTTTAATTTTACTCGTTTAATAGTATTATAGTTTAGGTTTAATTTTACTTGTTTAATTGTATAATTATTTAGGTTTAATTTTACTTGTTTAATTGTATAATTGTTTAGGTTTCATTTTACTTGTTAAATTGCATAATTGTTTAGGTTTAATTTTACTCGTTTAATAGTATAATTGTTTACGTTTAATTTTACTTGTTTGATTGTATAACTGTTTAAGTTTAATTTTACTTGATTAATTGTATAATTGTTTAGGTTTAATTTTCTTGTTTATTTGTATAATTGTTTAGGTTTAATTTTTCTTGTTTAATTGTATAATTGTTTAGGTTTAATTTTTCTTGTTTAATTGTATAATTGTTTAGGTTTAATTTTTCTTGTTTAATTGTATCATTGTTTAGGTTTAATTTTACTTGTTAAATTGTATAATTGTTTAGGTTTAATTATCTTGTTTAATTGTATAATTGTTTAGGTTTAATTTTCTTGTTTATTTGTATAATTGTTTAGGTTTAATTTTTCTTGTTTAATTGTATAATTGTTTAGGTTTAATTTTTCTTGTTTAATTGTATAATTGTTTAGGTTTAATTTTTCTTGTTTAATTGTATAATTGTTTAGGTTTAATTTTTCTTGTTTAATTGTATAATTGTTTAGGTTTAATTTTTCTTGTTTAATTGTATAATTGTTTAGGTTTAATTTTTCTTGTTTAATTGTATCATTGTTTAGGTTTAATTTTACTTGTTAAATTGTATAATTGTTTAGGTTTAATTATCTTGTTTATTTGTATAATTGTTTAGGTTTAATTTTTCTTGTTTAATTGTATAATTGTTTAGGTTTAATTTTTCTTGTTTAATTGTGTACTTGATTAGGTTTTATTTTACTTGTTTAATTGTATGATTGTTTACGTTTAATTTTACTTGTTTAATTGTATAATTGTTTAGGTTTAATTTTACTTGAATTGTGTAATTGTTTAGGTTTTATTTTACTTGTTAAATTGCATAACTGTTTAGGTTGTATTTTACTTTTTTAATAGTATGATTGTTTAGGTTTAATTTTACTTGTTTAATTGTATAATTGTTTAGGTTTTATTTTACTTGTTTTACTGTATAATTGTTTAGGTTTAATTTTTCTTGTTTAATTGTATAATTGTTTAGGTTTAATTTTTCTTGTTTAATTGTATAATTGTTTAGGTTTAATTTTTCTTGTTTAATTGTATAATTGTTTAGGTTTAATTTTTCTTGTTTAATTGTATAATTGTTTAGGTTTAATTTTTCTTGTTTAATTGTATAATTGTTTAGGTTTAATTTTTCTTGTTTAATTGTATAATTGTTTAGGTTTAATTTTTCTTGTTTAATTGTATCATTGTTTAGGTTTAATTTTACTTGTTAAATTGTATAATTGTTTAGGTTTAATTATCTTGTTTATTTGTATAATTGTTTAGGTTTAATTTTTCTTGTTTAATTGTATAATTGTTTAGGTTTAATTTTTCTTGTTTAATTGTGTACTTGATTAGGTTTTATTTTACTTGTTTAATTGTATGATTGTTTACGTTTAATTTTACTTGTTTAATTGTATAATTGTTTAGGTTTAATTTTACTTGAATTGTGTAATTGTTTAGGTTTTATTTTACTTGTTAAATTGCATAACTGTTTAGGTTGTATTTTACTTTTTTAATAGTATGATTGTTTAGGTTTAATTTAACTTGTTTAATTGTATAATTGTTGAGGTTTAATTTTACTTATTTAATTGTATAATTTTGTAGGTTTAATTTAACTTGTTTAATTGTATAATTGTTTAGGTTTAATTTAACTTGTTTAATTGTATAATTGTTTAGGTTTAATTTAACTTGTTTAATTGTATAATTGTTTAGGTTTCATTTTACATGTTTAATTGTATAATTGTTTAGGTTTAATGTTACTTGTTTAATTGTATAATTGTTTAGGTTTAATTTTACTTGTTTAATTGTATAATTGTTTAGGTTAAATTTTACTTGTATAATTGTATAATTGTTTAGGTTTAATTTAACTTGTTTCATTGGATGATTTTTTAGGTTTTATTTTACTTGTTTAATTGTATAATATTTTAGGTTTAATTTTACTTGTTTAATTGTATAATTGTTTTGGTTTAATTTTACTTGTTTCATTGGATAATTTTTTAGGTTTAATTTTAATAGTTTAATTGTATAATTGTTTCGGTTTAATTTTACTGGTTTAATGGTCTAACTCTTTAGGTTTCATTTTACATGTTTCATTGCATAATTGTTTAGGTTTCATTTTACATGTTTCATTGTATTATTGTTTAGGTTTCATTTTACTTGTTTAATTGTATTATTGTTTAGTTTTTATTTTACTTGTTTAATAGTATAATTGTTTAGGTTTAATTTTACTTGAATTGTGTAATTGTTTAGGTTTTATTTTACTTGTTAAATTGCATAACTGTTTAGGTTGTATTTTACTTTTTTAATAGTATGATTGTTTAGGTTTAATTTTACTTGTTTAATTGTATAATTGTTTAGGTTTAATTTTACTTGTTAAATTGCATAATTGTTTAGGTTCAATTTTACTTGTTTAATTGTATAATTGTTTAGGTTCAATTTTACTTGTTTTATAGTGTAATGGTTTAGGTTTAATTCTACTTTTTTAATTGCATAATTGTGTTGGTTTAATTGTACATGTTTAATTGTATAATATTTTAGGTTTAATTGTACTTGTTTAATGGTATAATTGTTTGGTTTAATTTTACTGGTTTAATTGTATAATTGTTTAGGTTTAATTTCACTTTTTTAATTGTATAATTGTTTAGGTTTGATTTTACTTTTTTTATTGTATAATTGTTTAGGTTTAGTTTTACTTGTTTAATTGTATAATTGTTTAGGTTTCATTTTACTTGTTAATTGGATAAATTTTAAGGTTTCATTGTACTTGTTTAATTGTATGAGTGTTTAGGTTAAGTTTTACTTGGTTAAAAGTATAATTGTTTAGGTTTAATTTTACTTGTTTAATTGTATAATTGTTTAGGGTTAATTTTACTTGTTTAATAGTATAATTGTTAAGGTTTAATTTTACTTTATTTATTGTACGATTGTTTAGGTTTAATGTTACTTGTTTTATTAGATGATTTTTTAGGTTTTATTTTACTTGTTTAATTGTATAATTGTTTAGATTTAATTTTACTTGTTTAATTGCATAATTGTTTAGGTTTAATTTTACTTGTTTAATTGTATAATTATTTGGTTTAATTTTACTTGTTTAATAGTATAATTGTTACGGTTTCATTTTATTTGTTTTCTTATATGATTGTTTAAGTTTAGTTTTACTTGTTTAATTGCATAATTGTTTAGGTTTAATTTAACTTGTTTAATTGTATATATGTTTAGGTTTAATTTTACTTGTTTAATTGTATAATTGTTTAGGTTTAATTTAACTTGTTTAATTGTATAATTGTTTAGGTTTAATTTAACTTGTTTAATTGTATAATTGTTTAGGTTTAATTAAACTTGTTTAATTGCATAATTGTTTAGGTTCAATTTTACTTGTTTAATAGTATAATTGTTTAGGTTAAATTTTACTTGTTTAATAGTATAATTGTTTAGACTTTATTTTACTTGTTTAATTGTATAATTGTTTAGGTTTAATTTTACTTGTTGAATTGTATGATTGTTTACGTTTAATTTTACTTGTGTAATTGTATAATTGTTTAGGTTTAATTTTACTTGTTTCATTGGATGTTTTTTTAGGTTTTATTATACTTGTTAAATTGTATAATATTTTAGATTTAATTTTACTTGTTTAATTGCATAATTGTTTAGGTTTAATTTTACTTGTTTAATTGTATAATTGTTTAGGTTCAATTTTACTTGTTTAATAGTATAATTGTTTAGGTTTAATTTTACTTGTTTAATTGTATAATTGTTTAGTTTTAATTTTACTTGTTTAATTGCATAATTGTTTAGGTTTAATTTTACTTGTTTAATTGTATAATTGTTTAGGTTTAATTTTACTTGTTTAATAGTATAATTGTTTAGGTTTAATTTTACTTGTTTAATTGTATAATTGTTTAGTTTTAATTTTACTTGTTTAATTGCATAATTGTTTAGGTTTAATTTTACTTGTTTAATTGTATAATTGTTTAGGTTAAATTTTACTTGTTTAATAGTATAATTGTTTAGGTTGTATTTTACTTGTGTAATTGTATAATTGTTTAGATGTAATTTTACTTGTTTAATTGTGTAATTGTTTAGGTTCAATTTTACATGTTTAATTGTATAATTGTTTAGGTTTAATTTTATTTGTTGAATTGTATGATTGTTTACGTTTAATTTTACTTGTGTAATTGTATAATTGTTTAGGTTTAATTTTACTTGTTTCATTGGATGTTTTTTTAGGTTTTATTATACTTGTTAAATTGTATAATATTTAGGTTTAATTTTACTTGTTTAATTGTATAATTGTTTGGGTTTAATTTTACTTGTTTCATTGGATAATTTTTTAGGTTTAATTTTAATAGTTTAATTGTATAATTGTTTAGGTTTCATTTTACTTGTTTAATTGTATAATTATGTAGGTTTAATTTAACCTGTTTAATAGTATAATTGTTTAGGTTTAATTTTACTTGTTTAATAGTATAATTGTTTAGGTTTAATTTTACCTGTTTAATAGTATAATTGTTTCGGTTTTATTTTACTGGTTTAATTGTATAACTCTTTAGGTTTCATTTTACATGTTTCATTGTATAATTGTTTAGGTTTCATTATACTTGTTTAATTGTATTATTGTTTAGGTTTTATTTTACTTGTTTAATTGTATAACTCTTTAGTTTTTATTTTACTTGTTTGATAGTATAATTGTTTAGGTTTAATTTTACTTGAATTGTGTAATTGTGTAGGTTTTATTTTACTTGTTAAATTGCATAACTGTTTAGCTTGTATTTTACTTGTTTCATAGTATGATTGTTTAGGTTTAATTTTACTTGTTTTATTTGTATAATTGTTTAGGTTATATTTTACTTGTTTAATTGTATAATTGTTTAGGTTTAATTTTACTTGTTAAATTGTATAATTGTTTAGGTTCAATTTTACTTGTTTAATTGTATAATTGTTTAGGTTAAATTTTACTTGTTTAATTGTATAATTGTTTAGGTTTAATTTTACTTGTTTTATAGTGTAATGGTTTAGGTTTAATTCTACTTTTTTAATTGCATAATTGTGTTGGTTTAATTGTACATGTTTAATTGTATAATATTTTAGGTTTAATTGTACTTGTTTAATGGTATAATTGTTTGGTATTATTTTACTGGTTTAATTGTATAATTGTTTAGGTTTAATTTCACTTTTTTAATTGTATAATTGTTTAGGTTTAATTTTACTTTTTTTATTGTATAATTGTTTAGGTTTAGTTTTACTTGTTTAATTGTATAATTGTTTAGGTTTCATTTTACTTGTTTAATTGGATAAATTTTAAGGTTTCATTGTACTTGTTTAATTGTATGATTGTTTAGGTTAAGTTTTACTTGGTTAAAAGTATAATTGTTTAGGTTTAATTTTACTTGTTTAATTGTATAATTGTTTAGGTATAATTTTACTTGTTTAATAGTATAATTGTTTAAGTTCAAGTTTACTTGTTTAATTGTATAATTGTTTAGGTTTAATTTTACTTGTTTAATTGTATAATTGTTTAGGTTTAATTTTACTTGTTTAATTGTATAATTGTTTAGGTTTTATTTTACTTGTTTAATTGTAAAATTGTTTAGGTTTTATTTTACTTGTTTTATTGTATAATTGTTTAGGTTCAATTTTACGTGTTTAATGGTATAATTATGTAGGTTTAATTGTACTTGTTAATTGTATAATTGTTTAGGTTTAATTTTGCTTGTTTTATTGTATAATTTTTTAGGTTTAATTTTGCTTGTTTAATTGTATAATTGTTCAGGTTTAATTTTACTTGTTTAATTGTATAATTGTTTAGTTTTAATTTTACTTGTTTAATTGTATAATTGTTTAGGTTTAATTTTACTTGTTTAATTGTATAATTGTTTAGGCTTAATTATAAAGGTTATTCATTAAATAACTTTTGTTTTTATTTCTGTTATTGGCAAGAAATTCCTTTGTATAATTCTTTTTAGCAAAACAACATCCTTGTGCCTAATTTGTAAAATATTATATTTTATATTTTTAACAAATAAAAAATGCAAAATGTAGTATCTGTTCTGATACTTCACTTTATCTTTTCTGTCATAAGAGAAATCCTTATAGATTAGGGCATTTATGTCATTGTGTCTATCTCTGCCTTCGGGGATTGACAATTACAAAGGGCAATACGTAATTGATAACACCGTCAACTACATCACCCCCACTAAAATGAGATTCTAATATTTTAGGCGATTATGTATAATGGAAATAATATGTATATAGAATATTATTTTATATTCTTCAATTAATGCAAGTTTGATTAAATAAAAGCAAAAACAGTCTATTTCTTCTCTGGTTGTTTTCTTTCACTGGCGGACTAGAAACTTTATATATATATATATATATATATATATATATATATATATATATATAGAGAGAGAGAGAGAGAGAGAGAGAGAGAGAGAGAGAGAGAGAGAGAGAGACAGATAGAGAGAGAGAGAGAGAGAGAAAGATAGATAGATAGATAGATAGATAGATAGATAGATAGATAGATAGATAGATAGATAGATAGATAGATAGATAGATAGATAGTTTGCAATTTAGGTTTATTTGTTGTTAGTTTTGTATATAGGTAACAAAATGCAGCCTAATAGTTTGGTATCAATTATGTTTTATCATATTTTTTCTAACACTAGAGCCAGGTATGAATGAAAGAATTCTACCATTTATTAAATCCTTTTTTATTCGTAGATCTTACAGCTGTTTCGCCTCTGTATAGAAATGCATCAGATTAATTTGCAATTATGCATTTCACGATGTACACAGGCTCCCCAGAGTGTAGCAAGTGTTATGCTTATCTATCATATTTTGTGACTATATGTACACTTCTAAACATTATGTATAAATGACCCTACGACGAAGAACAAGCAGTCTTTCTATAACACACTATTCTGTCCTTCTGTAAATAAACACTCTTGTAAATATACCACGGTGTTGTCTTATTTATTATCTGCTCTTCAAGGTCACGAGTGAATCTCAGATCAAACATTATCGATTTTGCAATTTCTCACTTATTTTGATCTTTTTTTTGATCATCAGGTTCGAATTTTGTGTGGGTAATTCTTTATTCGTGTATTAATGTTAATCATATATATATATATATATATATATATATATATATATATATATATATATATATATATATATATATATATTAAGCTATGAGAATATATTTATAGCAATTAAGCTACACAGAGTCTCCCGCGTTTCATCCCCGGGAGAAATCATTTTAGCCTGAAGATTCTCCCCGGGTATGAAACGTGGGAGCCTCTGTGTAGCTTAATTGCCATAAATATATTTTCATAGCTTACTACCTAGCTCTACTTACGTATCGAGCACTGTTGAAGTAAATACTGAAAATTGATACATAAAAAATTATATCTCCTTTTAAAATTTAATGTGAATACATGAAATATTAATATATATATATATATATATATATATATATATATATATATATATATATATATATATATATATATATATAATGAGAGAGAAAGAGAGAGAGTAAGAGAGAGCGAGAGAGAGGGAGAGAGAGCAAGAGAGTGATGAAGAGAGAGCGAGAGAATTCAGATGCCTCCAATTGTTGTGAAATTTAAACAATAATTATAAGACATCACTTATTCAATATATTTAATTTCAGTTTCTTTGGAGTAATTTAAAGGAGTTTTAAGGAGCATAACATGGGTAGGATTTCCCATTTGAAAATTCAAATATATCAAATCTGCATTAACTTTAATACATAGTTATTAGACAGAAACGTAAAAAGATTCTCTGAGTTTCAATTTCTTTTTGATGCACATTAAGATTGAGCCTGAAATTTAAACACTTTCTAAAAAAAAAACATCTAACGGATTTTCATCAAAATTGAAATGAAGATTTAGTTTATTTATATCTGCATTTTTATTTTCCTAACTGGACATAAAAGTAATGAAAAATTGTTCTGTTCGGGGGATTCATTTTCCACGTTCTTCTAGTACATCCATCACCTTTCCCTCTCTCTAAATATATATATATATATATATATATATATATATATATCAAATGAATAAAACCGAAATGTTTTAAAATTTATTCGGAATATATTTATATCAAAACACTATAAGCTTATTTAATTCAATTTTACATTGAAAGGGTTTCAGACCCATTATATATACCCAACAGGACACTGCCAAAACTCGCTGACCAAGATGCTTTTTTAAATAATAATTTCATAAACACTTTTAAATGTATTAATATTTTTCATAATTCATTTCTATTCCTGTACTCTACTTTCCTTACATAGATATAATACTTTTCTCATATTAATAATCATATTCTTATTATTAGTAATATCGTTTACAACGATTTAGTAAAAAACGTTTAACATTCAAAATGATAGTTTTGAAATTCGAAAGATAACTTCCGGTTTTTGTTGTTGTTGTTGACGACGGCGACGACGGCGACGCCAACGATGATGATGATGATAAGTATAATAATAATAATAATGATTACATTTGCCATAAAAAACAACAAAGAAATAAGCCCCACTCCTCTGACCTTTATAAATTACAAAAATAAATAAAATAGAATCATATGTTTAAAAAATTGTCATTAAGTTTGGTTTTATATTTCTGTCTTTAATAATGAAGACGAAAAACACAAATAACCATTTTGAATTACTCAGGAATATATAATGGTTTTATTTGACCAATTGACGTTCCGCATTTGGCGATTGTCACGGACAACCAATGGGTCGACTAGGTGCGCATTAAGCAAATAGTGAACAAATACGTGTTACCAAAGGCAATAAAATATTTTGTTCTACCTACCTGCCTATTTTCACTGTTAAAGTACTTTAAAGCGTTTTTTATTTAAATTATAAAAAAATCAATCAAATATATTACGTTACACTTAAAAAAGAGGACTGGCAGGCGTTTGCCGAACATCTACAAAGTTTTTTTTTAGTATTTATTTAATTTAAATTAAGTAGCAAAAGTATTTTAAATCGTTTGGGACAGTCATTTGTTTACTATTTGTTTGTTTCTTCGCCGGAAGAGACAAAAAACATACGTCAGGAATATTCGCATACGCCATCTTTAAAATGGAACTGTAACGCAATCGGATTTGGACGAATTATCAAAATGCAATAAAAACGCTTTAAAAAGGTTTATTGCCGTTTGTAACAGTTATTTGTTGATTCTTAGTTTTATTTTTCACCCTTTCTGTTGGTTATTCTTGATCATCATCCCGATTTTTCGTTTAATACCTTCATATGTATACTTATACAAAATCAAATCTCACAGTTGGAATATATCAAATAACAACATGACAATACCCTTTTTGTTGTTTTTCTCCAAATTATCAAAATGTGAAAAGAACATTGTTTTATGTAGATAAGGCTACAGCCATATTAATTACTGTCCGGAGGGCGAGTATCTTGATAGTAAATGAATAAATGCGAAAGTTTTTTTTTAATTTATCACTGCTATCTAATAACCAAAACAGGTTACTGTTATTGTAATCAAGAATACACTATAAGGACTCGATAATCTGTATATATACAGATTATCGAGTAGTGTAGATAAACGATTAAGATTTTGACTGCCTAATTAGCATAAGTATTTTTAACCCGTTCATAATTGATTGACATTAGGTATTATTATTTTGGAATTGCATTTGCTTATGTTTGTTATCTATATGCAATAGTTTCATCTATATTAACAGTAATTGCTTAAAGTTATTTAATAATTAAATCGGAAAAATAATTAAAGCACCTTAAGTTTAAACAACCAGCTTTTACGACCTTATTGACGGTTGTGGCTCGCCATTAGCGAGGCATAGGCGTGAATAGAAAGAGGAGGGGAGATAGGGTGTGGTTGTCTCGCTCGCTTTCTCTCTAATCCCTTTCTAACGCCCTCTTTTTTCAGTATTTACATTTTCCCTGAAAGATAAATATATAACTTCTTTATTAGTTAAGTTAATGCCTTTATTGTAAAGTTTAACAACAAACTTATTGTTTAATGTTTATAAAGACCTTATCACTATTCTAATTGACAAATTAAAACAATAGTTTAGTAGCACTGTGATCTGTCCCAATTACGAAAAAAATATTGATTCGTATGATTGTAGATTAACATCCTCCGCGAAATTACCCCCATCGACCCCAAAAGTATTCTACCTGTTTTAGGCGATCAGGTGTGAACATCCTGAAAAACTTCACGGAAAGATGAAAAGAAAAAAGTATTATTTTAGAATTTAAAGTGGGGGCAATTTTTGGTATATAAATTTAATGTAAAATGATCCCTATTTTGAGAGCCACTTTTAGAGCAATTAACTAAATTCTTTTTCTCTATTGGAGTTAAATCCACTGTGTTTTTTTTTGGGGGGGGGGTAGCTACTTTTTTAGGCGATTGCATGTTTTATGACCTTGCCACTCAGACTTAGGGATAGTAGTAAAAACTTTTGGTAATTCCAGAAAACGATAGAATGGCTCGGAAATTGGAGACATAGTACGTTTGATATATACAGTTGTATATATATATATATATATATATATATATATATATATATATATACAACTGATCCTTACTAAATTCTAAAATATTTGTTTTTCTGTATCTCCGTTTTCCACGGTGGTTACACGCAATCGCCTAAAAAAAGCAGAATGTCACTTTTTCGGGGGTATATCGGAGAGTGTTAATCTGCAAATTTACCCATATTTAATTTGTTTAAATCTTATACATTGTTTTTAACAATATGTCCTTTTTTTATTTTTATTTTAAGCAATTGATTTTAGTTGTGTTTAATCTTCCCGTGAAAATTAAATAAAAAACTTTAAAATTATATAACTAATTAAAATAAAATGCGATTCTACTTTTTTAGGTGATTACGTGTTAATACTTTAAAAACTGGTGGAACGAGAAACAACAAAAAATATTTTAGAATTTAGTTTTGCAAATAAATTTAACGTGAAATGATCCTCCATTTTCGAGCCATTCTAGGATTTTATGGCAGTTAACCATTTTATGTCATTGGAGATGAATTCTGTACGTTATTTTTGGGGGGCAGTTGCGTGTGGTTTTACGACCTAGCCAGTCAAACTTAAGATTAGTATTCAAAAAGATATTAGTTAACTGCCCTATAATTTTGAATGGCCGTAAAAAGAAAAATCTTATTTTTAGGGGGGGGGTCTAATTTTACTGAGTTTGTCAATCTACACATTCACCAAAGTTTGTTGTTAAAATTTTGGAATTCTCTGACTAAATATTTGTTTAATTAACGGCCTCCAATCCCAATTAATTGCTGTCTGGAGGGCAGGTATGTTTTGATAGTATATATATATATATATATATATATATATATATATATATATATATATTAGCAAACATTATTAAACATAACAGAATCTTTATGTTTTAATGTTTCACAATGTTTGCTTAAAAAGACTGCTGCTTAAATACAATATATATATATATATATATATATATATATATATATATATATATATATATATATATATATATTGAAGCATCATTCCTTCCCTTATAGAAGTTGAATGCCTGTATGTCTCGCCGCTTTAAATGTGTTAAAATTATCATTGTTTATAAGCTATTCAGAATTGGCCGATCGGTTAACGACGTTAGATTTGGGTTGAAAAAGACTTTCGAATCGTGTGACCGGTAGTGAATAGTCATACTTCTATGCTGATAAGTCTTGATTGAAAAGAGACGAAACGTATACGTCCATAGATAAATAAACAATAACAAATATTTATATTTGAAGCTCCTCGTAAAAAGGTAGAGCACTAACTAACACAGCGTGACGTCACTTGCTTTATATGCATCATAGAAGTTGAATGTCTGTATGTCTCGCCGCTTTAAATGTGTTAAAATTATCATTGTTTATAAGCTATTCAGAATTGGCCGATCGGTTAACGACGTTGGATTTGGGTTTATAAATACTCGTAATCGTGTGACCGGTAGTGAATAGTCAAACTTCTATGCTGATGAGTCTCGATTGAAAAGAGACGAAACGTATACGTCCATAGATAAATAAACAATAACAAATATTTATATATATATATATATATATATATATATATATATATATATATATATATATATGGACGCCTCTGTGTAGCTTAATTACCCTATTCACGTATCGAGCACTATTAAAGTTAATAGTGAACATGTGTACATAATATATTATATCTCTATATAATATTTTTCGTAAATACATAAAATAATAAATTATACATATATATATATATATATATATATATATGAATCAATCATCTATAGCAAATATAATGGATGAATAGTAGATTTATGACATCAATCTCATTGTCAGACGTCATCATTTATTATTATTATTATTATTATTATTATTATTATTTGCACGTACTAGGTGTTCTCACACAAGTCATCGTTAGTAAGGAATTACTGATAATAATCGGTGGTGTTCCTCTGGAATCTGAGTGACAACAAGCCTCGCCAGATTTCTAGTACTATCCAACTCTTTTTTATAACCATTGCAAATGACTTTTCGGTATCGCTGTAGCCGCTTACCATTGATTTCTCGCTGGTAAGGACCATTGGTATCCCCTGGGATTTGGGTGGCAATAAGCCTCTCCAAGGCCCCAGCATTCTCCGCACTCTTCCAGTGGAGGTCTGGTTTGTGCTGTCTCTCCTCGGTTTTCTCATCCTCCTAGATCTTCTACGACTATTTTGTGTTGTCAGCCGAGGCTGGCGCTATCATTTTTTCTTCTCTTTACTCCCGTTTTTTAGTAGGAGGGATCTTATAATATTTCTTGCAGTGTATGTTATTTGGTTCGTACAGTGGTGTACTTCCTGTTGTTTTGCTTTCTTTCTATTGTAACTTCCATTTGACTGGTTGCTTATGCGAGTTGGTTTCCGCATTCGAGGATTTTCCTGAAGATGGCAGCTGTTTTGATAATTGCAGTCTTTTGTATGGTCTCAGTGATCCTCTTGATTCCAATTTCTCTCAGTCTTTTCTCTAGTTTTGGGGGACTGTTCCAAATACTCCTACGATTATTAGTATTATATTGACTTTTTTCATGCTCCATATTCCTTTAATTTCTCTGGCAAGTTCCGTGTATTTCCTTCGTTTTCCCTCTCTTTGATCTTCACTCTGTGTCTGCTGGAACGGCGAAGTCTACAATTTGACAGGATTTTTCCTTCTTGTCAATTATTATGACATTCGGTCTCCTTGCTTGTATGCGTTTATTTGTTTGTTAAGTAATATTCCAGAGGATTTTTTTGTTTTTCGTTGTCCAGTAATGTGTGTACCATGTGTCTGCGTGTTCGAAATGCAATCGTTTGCACAGTTCCCAATGTATTGCTTTCCGCACACAGTCATGTCTGTTCTTGCATTCTTTTTGCGCTAGTTAGCTGCATACACTTCTTATATGATTTACTGTTTCGTCTGCATTTACGGTTTTCCTGGGTTTTATCTATTTTAGCTTTAATGTAGTTTGCCCTAATCGCATTGTTCTGTGCAGCCGTCAATAAAGATTCGATTCCCCTATTCAAGTGTCATTGTCTTGGCCATGCCCAGCTATTTTCGTTGGATTATTCTCTTGTCAGTCTTATGAAGCGTCTATGTATTTTCTTCTCCCCATTTTTCTTATCGTTCTGTTTCTGGTTTCGGTGCTTCCCGAGTTGTTAGTGTCTCCTGCTGCGTTATTTAGCTTTTCCGTGTTTTGAGTTATGTATTTCTCTAGCTCTAGTCTCCCCGTTTCAATTGCTTTTTTTGATAAAACTAATAATCTTGTTGGGTATCTTGTATATTTGTAAGAATTCAATCATTCATGCTTGGGGATTCTGTCGTAAGCTTTCTTATAGTCAATCAATGTCATGGCTATGTTCTTTTTTCTGATTTTTCCTTCCTTCAGGATCTTTTGATCTATGTATCGCAGATTATGTGTCTTTCTCTTCCCTTTCTGATATTCTTTTTGTTCCTCAGGAGGCAGTCAACGATTGTTCAGGGATTGGTAGACTTGTTCCATTAGGATTTTCGACAACAGGTTATTGGGCTGTAGTTGCTTTGGATCGTTCTCTTTTTGGCATATTTTTGTATTAGCGTTGTCATTCCTTTAGTCATCCACTCTGGTACGTCTGGTTTGTGGATACATCTCAGTTTCTGCGCTAGCCTTTCATGTAGAATCGTGCATTTTTAAACAAGAACACATGTATTCCATCATTGCCTGATGTGTTTCATGGTGCCATTTTCCTTCGGGTCATCTTAATCGTTTCTTTATTAAAGTCTGTTTCTGTTCCCTCTTTAAATTTATGTAGTTCATCTTTTATATTTTTCAACCATTTGGCATTTTTGCTGTGTTTCTTTTAGGTTTTTCCCATATCTTGCTCCAGAAGTGTTCTGTCTCTGTCGGGTCCGGTTGTTCTATTGTTGTTCTTTCTCCGTTTTCGTTTTTGTTAAACTGGCTTTCATTGTTTTCAAAGGCACTGTTCTGTTTGTGCTGTTCCGATTTATATCGATATCGTCTCAGTCTTTCTTCTATTGCTGCTATCTTTTACTTAATTATTCATGTTTCTTATTTAGTCTTTCCTTGTGATTCAAATTTCTGCTCTTCCATCGTGTCCTGTTCTCTTTCACCCTGTTTACGGTTTTTAGTTTCTTTTCGAAGTTTGGTTATCTGGGTGTCCACTCTCATTTCCCATCTAGGCTTTGTCGGTCCATTCTTTTAGCCAGTCCTGTTTTCTCTCTTTAGTTTCATACGTTTTTTATTTTGCTTCCGAATATATCAAGTTGTGTGGTGGTTGCTTTTTAGTAGCATTCCATTACCAGTGTGTTCTCTTTTGTAAACCATTCCATTCTATGACATTTTGGTTTGTTCTTTTTATTCCTACTTTCTTATGTTTTGTCTGTGTCCTTGTCATATCTGGAATTAGAGAAGTTCCTTACGTGTTTGTGGTCCGTGGTATTGTTCCTGAAACTCAATGAGCTAACATTTGCAGGATTCGGACCGGATCCCCATGTTGGCCAACGAGAGCACCTGCCTATCATGACACTCAGACCTTTTTTTATGATTCGCAAGGCTAGCGCTTTTACTTGCAGACATTTGTAATGGTGTCACGCTTGTCGCAACATCATGATCATACTTAATTTGCCTGTAATTCTGTCACAAGGATAGTGTTTATCACATTTTCATGAAGGGCAAGTCACTATCACACATACATGAAGGGACATTTTCGATAGACATGACAAACATATATTTTAAACCACTTATCTTATGCCGTCTTCTTCCGTCGCACCGCATATATTAGAATGACCTGGTCACCGAGGGGAAGTGATGTAGTAGTTGAACGAAAGAGTATGAGCCGTTTTTGCGACTTGTATTCTACGAAGAGCATCTTACACATTTACACATCAATTAAAGTTTCATGATAAATGCTGTCTTTTATTTCAAACATGCTTTTCCCCCCAGCTAAGCAAGAATTAAAAATTAATTTTAGTTTTATTGACAAACGAGAAAAACAAAATCGAAAATTAACAACATTTTTAGGATAAATGCAAACATGGGCTCATAGAAAGTAGATTTTAAACAACTTCTTCCGTCGCACTGAATCTTTTAGAATGACCTGGTCACCGAGTGGAAGTGATGTAGTATTGGAACGAAGAAAGGGGAGTGGGTGGGGCGTTTTTGCGACTTGCGTTCTACAAAGAGTATTTACACATCAATTAAACTGTCGAGATTAATGTGATATTTTATTTCAAACTTACGTAGCTCCAGCTTAGCAAGAACTAAAAATAAAGTTTAGTTATATCAACAAAATCGAAAATTATTATTATTATTATTATTATTATGATTCATTAACATTTGTTTTCCTAAGGCTTTTTTCCTATATAATTCAATAACACAAAATATGTGCTAAAATATAACTTAGTACTTGGATATAGTTACACTTGAAATAATAATTATTATTGTTGTTCTTATGATACGGAATTTAAAATTCATTAAAAATGTCACCCATTCCTCTCTTTGCTACTTATAGAGGGAGCGGAGTCATAAATTGCTATTACCATGCAAGAAAGTGAAATATTTAGTGTTGAGGAGGACAAAACGAAGTTATTTTTAATTTATTTATTTTTATAGTAAATCTTACGAGTCTTACTCTTAGTAGTCTTGAAATGATACCTCAAAACGGAACACAGTCACACACATTGTAGAAGTTGTGATCAAACAAGTAAGAGTTAATAAGGAATAAAACGAAATGATTTTATAAAAATCATTTCGTTTTATTCCTTCTTCTCAATACCGACACATTCCCAATTCTTGCATTGTGATATCCTTCTTTCTTTGACTCCTCTATATGCATATTACACAGAATGCTCCTAGCAAACTACATCATGTTATTATCTATTTTTATATGTGTATCTTATATTTCTTGATGTCTCTGTGAGATTTTAGAGCAAATAAACATAGTGTGTTAGTATACACCGTAAACACGTATATAAATGGCATAATTGGTTTTCCTGCGGATAATATAAAACTAAAGAGACGTATTGTTTTTAGTAATGCAGTAGAAATTTATGAATAGATATGTCACTTTATGAATTTTCAAATGAATTCAAAGTCGAACGAATAGCAGTAGTCGTTGTGACCGAACTGGTCACGCGTAATCTAGTATATATATATATATATATATATATATATATATATATATATATATATATATATATATATAGCTGTGTGTTTTATTCATAAATAAATTATTCTGAGTCAAAAATACTTATTGGGCTCGAACACATTATCACTGACTTTTCTTTGTCGCACAAACCAAATTTTGTATATTTAATTTTTTATGTTCATTTTATTCTACATTTAATACATTTTTCACATCTTACACGCGTTTCACAGCAAAATCAAGCGAAATACATAATCTTCATCTTAACGTCGTTGATCATCATAGAAATGGTTTACTAAATAGTAATAAGAAAAACACATCATTCCAAAGACCTGAGAAAGGAAGATGGGAAAAGTTTTTTAAAAGTTATTGGCAAAGCCAAAATATATGAAAAAAATCGCATGAAAAGACTCACAAGAAAATTTGTGACAAATATCCAGTACCACCACTAACAAAATCTTGTTCACAAAACTTGAACCGACTGTTCAGACCGTCTCTCACAAGCAAATTCAAAACTTTTTTTTCATATGAGTTTTTTTTTTTTCATTTTAGCTTACTGTTAACTTTGTCAATCACTCTTTTTTTAAACTTTTCCCATATTACTTTCTCATATCTTTGGAAGTATGTATTTTTTCCTATTACTATTGAATCAGCAATCTCTCTAATGACAAAGAGGTAAAGATTAAGACTGTGTATTACTCTTGATGTTGCTGTGAAACGCGCGTAAGATGTACAAAAAGTATTTAATTCGGAAAACATACACATAAAAAAATAAAATATTAATATATAAAAAAATGTTTGTGAGTCAAAGAGGAATTACAGGTGTTCGTCAATATATAAAGGTAAAGAAATTGAAAAACAAATAAAAGATATGGTTGTGGTTGTTCAACGATATATGAAAATAAAGAAATTGAAAGAACAGATGTAAGTTTTGCTTACGGATTGATTTTTCCTATGACGATAGGAATGCAACTATAATATATATATATATATATATATATGTATATATATATGGGCATTACTAACCAACATAGCGTTTCCAGTGTCGATCACAGATACAGTCTATTATGTACGTGTACCTAGTTTTATAATGTATGACAGTGAAACTTGGGCAGTAAGGGTTGAGGAGATGCGTTGCATGGATATAAATGTTATGAAAATGATACGGTAGGTGTGTAATGTTAACCTTACAGACAGACTTAGATCTGATTACCTCAGAGGAAGATTAAAGCTAAAGAGTATGGTGAAATAGGTGCCACATAGAAGACTTCGATAGTATAATCACATTGAAATAATGGATGAGCGTTCTTAGGGTTAAGAGATGTAGAACAGTTGAGGTAGCTGAGTCAGTTCACAGGGAAAAGCCGAGGAAAAAGTGAAAAAAACGATAATGATGAATTTTGGAGAAAGATGGATATATAATGTCCTGCCCAGAGATGCATTGTTTTGAAGTACATTTCTAAAAGACGTCCAACACATGTCAGCATGTAAAACGGATATTTCAATTGACATTTTACATTAGTACGAGTTTCCAGTGTTTCTGTGAAACTGAAGGTATCGATGGAAAATCATACTGGTGTGTAGTGTCATAAGTAATTGAGCACTTTTGTTTTTACTTTTATAACAGAAAATGACATTAATACCGATCCACGGACGACGCGTGATAAATGTAGCATTAGTTTTAAATGTTAATGTCTTTTTGTTTTTCTTTGATGGTATGGTACGGATTCGGTGGCACATCCTTTATTAACACAATAAAAAATGTGCCCAGATTACTCATCCGGTTGCCAAGAATCAATGATAAGCACGTGTATATTATTGAGGCTCACGTGCGAACACGAATCCTTTTTAAAATGTATTATGTAATATAACTGATTATTTGATATGGCGCAATTCTTTTCACTTTTATATGCTTTGTATCTAACTTATTTTTAAATTATTTGGGGGAGGATGGGGTTTTGGGTGAACGCATGTCTTAAATGGTAAAGTTTACATAAGAATAATATGCCTATGTTACTCACCGCGTTGCTCAAAATATACGACGCCTGTCTAAAAAGTATCCGACCTAAGGCCAGAAAAATTATTTCAAATATGTGACGGGGTTGGGGTCCCAATTGCCTTCAAAGTAGGCCCCTTGTGCTTGCACACATTTAGCCCACCGATCCATCCACTGCCGGAAACACCTCTGGAAATCTTCTTTTGGAATGGTGTTCATCTCCGCCGTCGCATTAGATTCAGCAAGTGTTTGGAGAAGATGCGATGTGTAACATAAATTATGGAGTGGTTCAACCGATTAAAAAATGGCCGCACATCAGCGGAGAGTGACAAGCGTTCTAGCAGGCCCCAAACTGCTCGGAGTGCAGCTGTTGTGGAGAGAGTGCGTAAAAAAGAGAGTATGCGGTACGAGACAACGGAGATGAACACCATTCCAAAAGAAGACTTCCCGGGGTGATTCCGGCAGTGGATGGATCGGTGGGCTAAGTGTGTGCAAGCAAAAGGGACATTCTTTGAAGAAGATTAGGGTCCCAACCCTGTCACGTGTTTTAAATAAGCCTCGTATATTTTAAAATTTATTATGATTGGTTTATACTTTAAGAGTTTATTCTGTACAACGAAATATATATAAACATATACATAAACCTAAGTTTATATATATGTACCTCCTAAATGCTAAAACTTCCCCTTCCCGAATAAAAAGAAAACAATGTACCTATGTTACTCAGTGTTGCATAGAATATATATTCTAATAATACGTTCATTAGCTTATAAGATTATATATATAGTGTATCTAAGTGTGAAAAAACAAATATCCAAGACTGAACATAGTTATTTGCATATTTTCTTAATATGTTCAACTAAGATGTCTAAATCTGCCCTTTTAGATGAAACTGCGGTACATTGCTGAATTATGTAATATACAGTATCTAAATAAATTATATATATATATATATATATATATATATATATACACACATATATATATATATATATATATATATATATATATATATATATATATATATATATATATATATATAAGGTGCATAAGTGTGAAAAACAAATATTCAAGACTGAACATATTTATTTGTATATTTTCTTAATATGTTAAACTAAGAATTTAAATTCTCTTCAGCTGGAGTTTTTTCAAAACGGATTATTTTCTTATTTTCTCATCAGGCGCGTCAGTCAACCTTTTAGGTAATAAACGGATACTTCAAATATTTGTTGAGTTTTTAAAAAGATTGTATGCAGTTTTAAGAAAGGTTAAAAACAATTTTTTGAATGATTTTTAGTAGTTATTTTTTCCATAGAATACGAATAAATTTTCTAATTTAAAATATTGTGTTTAGTTGAGCGTTCAAAGATTCACAGTAAAGCGACATCACAAATGATTAATACACAGTAAGCTAAGAACAGATATTCCGTTACATATCCATGATAGGAAATAAGAGAGGTCAAAAATATGTATGCAAAATTCTAACAAGCAACTTCCCGCTTCCGATCATAAAAAAGAGTTGGAAATTAAAAGATGTTTATATGTGGCAGCAAAGCGCGCGTTATATCAACGATCGCTAAAACGCAAGTGAATAAATACCGGGCGATGCGTGGAAGTTGAAATTCAAATCCGTTATCAAAAGTGGAAAACGAAGAAAAACTAAAAATGTGTTAGCTTCTAGTTAAAGGGAAGTAATTCTGTAAAAGTATCGATTTGAATTAAATTATTAGAATATCTATGTTAATATAGTTATTGGTCCCCCGATTTATAAAATCGGGGACTTATGTTTTGAGGCATGTCCGTCCGTCCGGATTTGTCTCCGCAACCATCCATTGAATTTCTCTGAAATGTTGCATCAAGTTGAAACTTTGGTCAGGTTAGAAAGTGACATTCTCCGATTTTTGAAAAAAAATCTGGTTAGCCCCTAGGGGGTCAAAAGGCCCAGAAATGGAAAAAAAATAGCATTTTTCCCCCATAACTTTTCATCCATCCATTAAATTTCTTTGAAACTTGACCAAAATTGTTCCTAATAGAAAATAAGTATCGCTGACCTTGGAAAAAATCTGGTTCGCGCCCCCAGGGGATCAAAAGCTCCAAAATGGCAAAAAATGACCCTTTTCTCCCATAAAGTTTGATCCATCCATTCAATTTTTCTGAAACTTGGCCAAAATGTAGAGCCAATTGTTCTGGATATAAAATGAGCATCCTTGACCTCAGAAAAATTCTGGTTCGCGCCCCCAAGGGGTTAAAGGGAGGTAAAAAATGCCCCACATTACGCAAATGTATTGCATTTTACACTCGCCACATCGATTCACATACAGAGGGGGGCCACGCACGCGCGGCTTGATATATTATTAGTATTGCGTAAAAAGTAATTCAAGAAATACTTATCGTACTGAAAAGTATTTTTATAGTCTGGGTGGATGAAGTAAATGACGATATGAAAGAAGAATGATTATATATTTTTAGCTAAAGTATAATGTTCTAAATTATGTAATATGCATAATAGAGGACTATAGAGTATTTGATGGTAGATATATATATATATATATATATATATATATATATATATATATATATATATATGGGAATCGCTCCAGACAAAGCATGAGGCCACTTGATGTAAGGATCTAATAAAAATACTACTTCAAAGTCAATAACTAGCCAACGATAATTGTTAGAGGAATATATTCCGACTCAGAAAACATCAATTCTTCCCCCTTTGTCAGAAACATGGAATGTGAGGACTTAAAGAAAAAATAAATGAAGCGAGAGTTACGAGGCTGCCGAATATAAAGCCAAGGTCACTTTCTACTCTCTATTTAATAAGGGTTTAAAGTTATATTAGGATTATAACAGTATTAAATCTACAAAATTTAATTTTAAGATCATTTCTATGAAAATGATTATAATTATTTATACTAAGGTATACTTTGTTATTTGATTTTTATTTTCTAATTGTTATTTATTTTTCTTCAAATTTTATTCTAGAAATTTAATATCAAACGGATAATTTATGAGAGGTTGGTATGAAAAAGGAAACGGTGGAAAAGGTCTCATAAAATGGTCTACTTAATAATAATCAGTAAGAAAAGATAAGTTTGAAAAAATTAATAATGGCAAATATGTTGAATATAAGTACGAGGAAGGCTAGTGTTAATGAAATACAGTTTAAATTAATTGTATAGGTAAGATACGTAGGTTATAAGGGGGTGGGATATTTTGAATATATGTAGGAGTGGTGGCTGGGGGGTCTAGCATTCGGTTTAACAAATTGGTCAAATTTAGTGTTCATGAAATAGAGTTTAAATTAATGGTATAGGTAAGATACGGGGTTTATAAGGGGCTATTTTGAATTATGTAGGATTAATCGATGAGGGTCCAATATTCGGTTTAACAAATTGGTCAAATTTATATCTTATTTACCTTAATTACAATGTTCTAAATTCTGTGAGGAATTTCGAGGTATAGTAAGATGATAAAATGATTCTAGGTATATTTAATAAGGGATTATAGGCATATCTGACTTATTTTGAATATTCAATTTTAATAAAATGTGTTTTAAAATAATTATATTTATATTTATTTATATAAATAGTTATTTAGTTCTTTATTTTATTTGATAATTATTATTACATTTGATTTTAGAAATTTCATATAAAAAATCTCAAAGGTGTGAGAATGTGGAAATATTTTTCTAAAAGAGCTTACTTAATGGGAATGAAATAGAAAAGTAATTTTGCAGAATACCTATAATGCGAGGTTTGGAACTAGTCTTGTGCCATATTTATTAAAATTTAACTTTTGGGGAGTGGGAGAGGTGTTTATAAAATTCAGATTAAATTAATAGTATAAGTAAGATAAGGTTACATGCACAAAGGGAATAGAAAAAGATAAAAAGTGGGGAAATTTTCTATTTGACGATGACAAGTAGAGTGACAGAATGGAATCTTTAAGTAGGTGTAAGAGTTTTAGGTGGGGGTCTATCATTGGGCTTAATAAACTGGTCATATCTATATCTTCTTCTATGCCTACATGTGGTTATTATTTCGTTCTTTATGTTTATCAAAGGGGCATTAGATCTCATTATCATGGCCGCTTCAGATCAACACAAGGTAATGAAACTTATAGAAAAAAATTAAAAAATGAAGTATCCTTTTATTAATTAAAAGGTTGGCTTGCTCCTTTTTTGAAAAGCACGGGATTAAGTGAATTACATTTTTAGTTGAACATATTAAAAAATATGCAAATAAATATGTTCAGTCTTTAATAATATGTTTTTCACTCTTACATATCCTATTGTTATGCTCTGTTCCAATATTAAGCATCTATTATCGTATTAGGAATGTTTGACGATATCCCTAGATACTATCCTATAAGATATCCTTGAAAATATATTTATGAAATTTTGTTTAAAGTATTATTGAATATATATATATATATATATATATATATATATATATATATATATATATATATATATATATATATATATATATATATATGAGAGAGATATAGAGAGAGGGAGGAAGAATAAATATTCACCTGAAAGTGTTCCTGCAGAGTGAGTATTGTATAGTGTAGTAATGGTTGTGAAATCACCTACCGCCTTTTTTCTCTAACATCCTTTCCGACCCTACTAGAAAGAAAAAAGGAATAAATTAAACAGTGAAAGTGAGTTTTATTTTTAAAATGTAAATTGAAAAAGAAAGAAAAGTTATGAAATAAGTTTTATAATAATTATATTCAGAAAAATAAAAAATAAAATGATAATTTAATAACGGAGTCATTTCGACTTTTGGTGGGAAAACAAACCCCTCTGGGTGCGGATAGATGGCGGGCGACATTGTATCCCAACAGGATTAATGAAGCAGGGCCAGGCATGTTTGTACGAAATGGTTTTAATTAAAAGGGGTGCTGAACGCCGCAAAGCCATGATTGATGTGACAGCATGTCACCGACCTTGTTAGCAGGGGTACTAGGGGGCGATGGAGATCTTGAGGGTATTCGCAGTCGGCAAATTGTGTGTGTGGAGGGGGATTTGTGGGGCAAGCAAGCGGGAGATGTTGTCAGAGGAAGACGGTAGACAAAAAAGGGTTTTGAAAGCGAGTCCTGAAAGAAAGGAAACGAACAAGGGACGACAAACGTGTTAAAAAGGATGTACAACGTACATGGTAATTTGGGGCGAACCGGCGCCCACCTCCTTACTCTTTGGACGGAGATGTTACAACTGGTAGACATTGTTGTTAGACAACGGCTGAACATGATCATTATGGAATACTGCCTTCAATCGAAAATAAATCCTCTCTCTCTACCTTGTCCTCACTCTTTTTGTCTCTCTGTTACTTATATATCTACATATTTTCTTTTAATTTGTTGTGTATACGAGTATATATGTAAAAAATAGTTTATGGAATAATGGATAAGCAAGTCAGCATGTTAGTAACAATAAGGCCACAAACACATCATTAAAGCTGAACCAAAATATTTCGGTCGATTATTTCGACCATATTCATTTGATTAAATGGGTTTTATTAAACAGAACTCGACATTTTATACAGAAGAATATGCTTGAAATATCTTGATCCAGCTTTAATGATGTGTTTGTGTCCTTATTCCTACTGGTATGTTACCTTGCTTATCTATTATTTAATGAATTAATTTTTGATTTTGTCTGTATTTTTAATGTTATATTTACTACCTCATATATATATATATATATATATATATATATATATATATATATATATATATATATATATATGTGTGTGTGTGTGTGTGTGTGTGTGTGTATTTGTGTGTATGTATAAAAAATGTAACTAAATGACTATATATATGAAAGATTTGTATGTGATGAAACGTTCTTGAAATACATATATATATATATATATATATATATATATATATATATATATATATATATATATATATTTATACGAATAAGAAAATCATCTTTGGCCTTTTGGCTAAGATGAAAGTGTAGTATCTGTTCCGATGGATACTACACCCCATAGACTGGTATTGTCTTGTCTTGGCCTTCGGGGCTTGATTTACGCCGATCTATTGGACAGTCTTGTGCAGTTCTAGGAGGTCCACCCTCCCAGGCTTTGCCTCCCCTCTTTGGGGAGGAGTAAGTTTATTGCTTACTGCCTGAGGCGCCCCTACCGGGAGATGCCGACGGGGCTGCCCAGGCAATTTTTTAAAATGGCCAGAGTGCTCACCTCTCGGGCGCTGGCTTTTCTAATCCCACTTACCCGACCTTGTGTCACATCTTACCTTGTGGGGGTAGATAAATTAGATGAATATATACATAAAAATTGGATCAGAAAAGGAACAAACATGAACTATCACTTCTGTTTAATCGAACGATTTAATAGAAGTGAAAGTTCCTGTTTGTTTCTTTTTCTGATCAAATTTTTCGAGTTATTGTTGTGCTCCAGTGTGAAAAAATGAATCAGGAACGGAACTAACAGCAACTTCAAAGAATATATATATATATATATATATATATATATATATATATATACGACTAAAACTTTCTGGCCGTTGTTTTTTATCTTATGTTCTCACCGGGCATGCTGGATGATGTCGTCGTTTTGTGACGTAGTCCTTTAAAAAAAAAAAGGTATGAATAACCGTGGACAGTGAATGACGTTACTAGTGGATTCCACCATCCATTAAACTGGGATACGTGATAACCATGCACAATGGATGATGTTAGAAAATGATGATGTTCTCTATAGGAGGGGAAGAGATGTTTATGACGTTTTCTCTAGGGTCTAGCGTCGCCCACTAGATGAAACGTCTCGACTCCTACTAAAACTGTGAGAATGTTGTTTGTTATCTTGTTACTATCTGTTCAGAGTGCACGTTTCATCAATACATGGATTCTTTAGATGGTGAGAGGAAAAATGAATAATGTGATAAAAGACGAATGATAAGAGAGATGGTTAGAGGAATTGAATGGTGTAAATAATTAAAAGAAAGCGAGACAAGATGAGTGAAGAGGAGAAAAGAAGCGAGTGGGTGATAAAAAGGGAAGGGGGCGAAAGGTCTAGTATGAAATCACAGTGTATTCTGACATTCTTTGAATGTTTTATACGATGCTAGAAAGTCAAATGATGTAAATAAGAGGAAAATATTAAGAGAATCAGTGTAAGAAATGGAATGGTGTAAATAATCAAAAAAAGAAAAATAGAAAGAGGAAAAATTATAAAACAGCTAGAGAAAGAAAGACGAGAGAAGATAGAGAGATGTATATTATGATATCACAATATATTTTGAAATCCTATGACTTTGCGAAAATAGAACGTCTCGATTAGTGGGTGTTTTGTCTATGGACTCTTACAGTTGTTTAAAACATTGACACTGTTGAATCGCTCTTATCTTTAACTTTCCTTCTTTTAACTATATATCTATGTATCTGATGTACAATGTACCAGCGGTTTCCCAACGAGTCACGGGTCGTCTATTATGTATTTAAAGTAAAAAGCAAAAAAATGCTCTGAAGACGGTCTACGGGCATCGAAAGGGCTAGCGAAGAAAACATGGGATTTTTTCTATATGAACTGAACCCAGAAAAAAAACGGCTTTCACGCAAGAAAAATGAACACCAAAGAAAGATCATGAAAATTTCATATTTCTGTGATTTTTAACGACACCTGTTTAATATATGCTAGACGATTACTTATGATGCGTTGAATCAACGTTAGTACATTGCGCGTTAGTGTATACATTTAAGGCCCTTAAGCGATTGTGTCGAAAATTTCTTCGACGCCGAGGGTTAGTTTGTTAATCAGACAAGCGTCGGGTGTAAAATGTTGCGAAATATTGCTAAATCGCGACCCCAACTTTGTCATGAGTAAAGTACAAAAAAGAGGTTCTGACCTCGCTCGCAAGAATTCTTCAAATGTGAACAAAGGAACTCTCACGAAATTTAACTGTCGCCAGAACTTTCAAAAACAGACTCTCTCCAGAAGAAAGAAAATGCTCTTTAATAATCAGTAATCGACAGATATGCAAATTACTCACTTCCGGTAGAAGGTATAAAACAGATTTTAAATCGTTCCTTTGTTTCGACTATAGCAAGCCAAAAGCACCCGGCCCTCCTCCGATCACCGACAACCCCATGACACGTACGCCAGTTAACTTATTTTTCACACAATTGTTAAAGTAAATCAATATTTTAAAAGTAATTGTATGTATTGTTAGTTTATTGAACATAAATTGTATTACAAAAATATTATTTACAATATTTTAAAATTATTCCTATTGTTATTAAAAACGTTAACATTTGCTTTCTTTGAACTCTACTTCATCTGAAAAATATAGACATTTCATTTTCGACTTTCGTGTTTAATGCATCCTCTCTCCTACCTCTCATCATTACTCACCTCACTCGTTCCTACGCGTATCTAATAGATTCAGTGTGCAAACAATCAACCTAGCAAGAGATGATTGGTCTAGTCGATGATCCGTGACCCGGGGAATCATAATAAATGATATCTTCTCACCGTTTTCGCTGGTTGGATTGATGACGTCTTACTTTAATGGCGTCATCAACTATGCAAGGTTATTCCCACCTCTATTGTAATAGATGTCGTTACTGAACCATGACGTAATCTAGTGTACAAACGAAAAAAACAAACAAGTAAGAAAACAAGATCCGCAATTTTAGTAGATAGATAGATAGATAGATAGATAGATAGATAGATAGATAGATAGATAGATAGATATTTTTATAAGCTATTACCCGGCGGATACGGGTACTTCAGCTGGTATATAAATATACACACAAGTTGTATGTGCGGGTAATAAAACGAGAGAGAAAGAAAGAGGGTAAGTTGGGAAGGCTCAGTATTGATGTTTCAGTATCTTACGAGATTTCATACCGTTCAGATCAGGAGAAAAAAGTCTTCTAGATTTGCAAAACAGCCGTTTTTCCTGAGCTGAACGCTATGAGCCCTCGATAATATTGACGCAAACAAAGAAAAAACATGGAGTTATATACAAAGAATATGATGCGAAAAATATTTTTTACATTTTACTGCGTGAATAGTATTCCCTTCAGATACATATTTTGGAATTCAAGTCTTGCGTGTCATCAAATTAGTTTTGTTTTAAACAAAATTATTTAGTTACATCTCAGAAATCAAGCTTGCACTTAATTTCTATATGAGATACATAGATATATGATTTCTATATGAGATACATAGATATATGATTTCTATATGAGATACATAGATATATGATTTCTATATGAGATACATAGATATATGATTTCATGATTTCTATATGAGATACATAGATATATGATTTCATGATTTCTATATGAGATACATAGATATATGATTTCTATATGAGATACATAGATATATGATTTCTATATGAGATACATAGATATATGATTTCTATATGAGATACATAGATATATGATTTCTATATGAGATACATAGATATCCTAGTGTTCGATTTAACTTCTCCTTTAACTCCCAAACGTTGAGTTAGTAAAGCAATGTAGAACAATTAACCACTTAAATATGTTACAGTTTATCTTAATGGTGACATTTTCTTTGTCTTGCCAGATAAAAAGACTGGAATCTTTTAAAGACTTTTATTAACCCCAAACAAGACACATTGCTACTGAGACACACGGGGCTACTGTGAATCAGAAGTCATACCTACAAAGACAACTGGGCCTCGAATATTATGTTATGTTAAATATTTGGTCAGTGTTTACTTGTAAAGTGAATTATCTTCATTCCAGGTTTTTTCTGACAAACTCCTGCACCGAGAGACATAAGACACTCGAGGATGGTTTCTAGTAGGCATTCAATATGCAATAACTGATTAAGTGTCCAGCAAGATAATAACAAGCAATATTCTCAGAGACTTACATGCCCATTATGGCATTGCATTTCTAACATTTACGACAAGAGTTTCAGCTTCATTAGAATCCAAAACAATGGCGCTATCTAGAGGAATGGCCAATCATTTCACAGCTGATGACACCACTGAACCTAACGTACCTAAATCAAATTAAAGGAACTCTCAAAAAGAGATTCTACAAAAATATAATTGCTAAAACATATACAAAATTATTCTGCTAAAAGAATTGCAACTAATTTCACAAAAACATTACAAACACAACTATTACAATAGATATAGTTTTAATTGATGAAGTTGATGAGTTTATTATCACAAATTTCCTTGAAGATCGATAGAGAAATATCCGCAAGCACTGCGACAAATGCATTAAATTTTAATGTTCTTTATTCCATCAGCAAGAATAAATAAATAAATACTCGTGAGTACGCATGGAAAGCTATTGAAATAAAGAGTTCCTTAGCGGTTTTATAACACGAAACATGCCGAAAATATGCTTTGCTGCAAAATGTATATATATATATATATATATATATATATATATATATATATATATACAGGGTGGGCAAAAATAAGGGTCCTATTTTTAAAAATTCATAACTTTTTTATTTATTGATTTTTTTTTTTTTTTTTTTAGAATAAGTAAAGGACCCCTTCCGAAGCAAGCATGAGCCGTATTAGCCCTAAGGAACGTACCCTCATTTAGAAAACATTATTTTTGCTTAAAAAACTCAAAACAGTGTAAAAAACAATACTTTAGTTTTTGTAAGTTTTAAGAAGTGTTTTTCGGCTAAAATTTGTTTTGTTTATTTCAAAAAATCTCGGAAGGGTCAGTCTACACACACATAAAGTTTGGTGATTTTAACTTTTATTTTGTGGAAGTTATTCAAATTCAAGTTATTCAAATTTAAAGATAGGACCCTTATTTTGGCCCACCCTGTATATATATATATATATATATATATATATATATATATATATATAAAGCTCCAGCCCAAGTAACACCGGCGCAATGTAGCATCCATGTGCTTGTTTTACATATAGTTCAACTGAATGTGCTTCGACAAACCTACTGCACGTATACACTTCCAACGTAAATAGCCCGACCAACCCGACTAGCAACAAAATCCCACCACTTCTCTGTAGTTATCCCAAGATGCCTAAAATCCATCTATCGAAATAGCTTCTTTCATTGGACAGCTTTTCTATAGAATTCACACTCTTGCTCCGTGTTTCTCCGACTGCAACAATGTGCAAAAATTCATATGTAATGTGGTCAAATATATTGATGCATAGCTCACCACTTAGGATGTCAATGATAAATCTGGATCATAATCATAGTAATCCCTTACGTCCCTTACGGCTATATGTTTTTATTAGTGTGAAATAAATAAATATATATATATATATATATATATATATATATATATATATATATATATATATATATATATTTACAATTTTAATATTTAGAATATAAATTTTCTAACATAAAGCAATTGGAATAGCTCAATAGTGTCAGGGTAGATCTGTGGTATACAACTATTTTAATTTAAACCATATCAAATGTAAGGAAAAATATTTTCACACCATTTCACAAAAGTCTGTTTTTTTACGAGCACACAATTGTTTCGGCATACCACCAAGATATTTATAAAATGTTCCTTTTATTCTATGAATTTATTTTTGGGGGTGGTTATCTTCAGTGCTCGTATATAAAGGAAGGAAATATATATATATATATATATATATATATATATATATATATATATATATATATATATATATATATATATATATATATGTGTGTGTGTGTGTGTACAGTGTTATCTTTTAAACTAATAAACGTATCATTATGAATTTTAGAATATATATATATATATATATTCTCAGCAACCCGGTTAGTAACATGGCACATTATTTTTTCTAACTTTATCTTTTATGGTGTTGGTTGATCTTAACTCGTACCCGTCCACCAAAAAACATTTGAAATAAGTTAGATACAAAAGATTTAATAGGGAAAATAATTGATTTATTTCAGATTTTGAGTTATATTAAGTAATACATTTGTAAAAGGATCGAGGGGCGTCAATAATATATATGTTCTCAGTAATAACCTTAACTATTCAACTTATAATTATGAATCATGGAATACGTATTCTAGGCAATAGAGTGAGTAACGTAAGCATCTTTTTTATTTTTTATTTTGTAAACTTTATTATTGCCACCGAAACTGTACCATACACCCCAACAAATATGAACATTTAAAACTAATGCTATATATATTGCTTATACCCGTTCTGGGACAGGGGCGATTTTGGATCGATGCAACCCGTAAGTGATCAAGTTTACAATAAAAGTAATGTGTCCATGTTGCCGGGAATATATATATTCCTAAATTCGTAATAATCAGTTTTTGAAAACATAATGACAGAATTATGTATATGCCCCCCATAATGTTAAAATTTCCAAAAATGTAATGTGCCTATGTTTCTCACCATGTGACCTAGAACATATATTGTAAAGTTTATATTTATGCGTCATTGGTTTAGGAGATTACCATATATATATATATATATATATATATATAGTGAATGCTTTTTATTTAAACATATATTTATGCCCAGTGTATCTTTCTTTGAAGGTATTACCTGCCATACCTATGTAGTATTTTTTTTATAGCTGTGTTTTCCTTAGTCGAGATTGTTGCTTGGTAAATAGTTTTTGTTATTAAACAATGTTGTTGCAAGGGGCATTCATTTTTCTTTATGCAGTTACAGGACTTTACTCTAGTTGTTTTTTTGTTATTTGATTCAGGGTTTAGGTTGCTGTTTAGGATTTTATTATTGTGTTTTTTAAAAATGAAGAGGTAAAGCTTATTATAGCTGCAACTAAAAACATGTTCCGAAATGTGTAGCTATACTATGTTTATATAAATAAAACTTTTTTTATAGACAAACAGCTGTATTAATTATTGCGCACTATTATATAAACACAGTATAAATTCTCCCGATTTTTACCATGTAGATACAAACCATACTTGTATTACTATATATATATATATATATATATATATATATATATATATATTATACTAGGACACCCATATCAGAAGTGGTAAAGCAATACATGTGTTACCTTTAAATTTTAATGTTTTTCTTTCTTTTAGAGAATATGGCACGGTGTTAGTGGCACAAGCCTAAAGGGTATAGTTAAAAAATGTGCCTATGTCACACACCCTTTAGCCTAGAATACATATTCCATAATTCATAATGATGCGTTCAATGGTTTAAGATTTTACCAAGCACATATATATTATTGACGCTCATGCGGGCGCACCAGTCCTTTAAAATTGCATTACTTAGTAAAACTGAAAATTTGATCAAGAGCAATTTCTTTCTATATTAAACTTCTGCATAGAATTTATTTGAAAAGTTCTTTGGGGTCAGGCACAAATTTAGATGGGCGCACATCCTAAATAGTAAATTTTTTTTTAAATAGTAGGCCCATGTTACTCATCCGTATTTCAAAAATACGAGGTCTGTCTTAAAAGTATCTGATCTTTACTGTTTCCGTGTGAAATAGAGGCGATAGGGCGGCGCCACTCTACATGTGTATGCGTTGGTCGCTGCCTGTCGGTCGCTGAGTAGGGTGCTACACAACGTGTTTGTCGGATTACCGATTCTCCCAAGATGACTGAACGTGTTGAGCAAAAGTACTGCAATAAATTTTGTCAAAATCTTTGTGATTCTCAAAGCAAAACAATTCGCAAGATTCAGCAGGTGTTTGGGGAAGATGCGATGGGTGTACCACAAATTAAGGAGTGATTCAACCGATTCAAAAATGGCCGCACATCAGCGGAGAGTGACCAGCATTCTGGCAAGCCCCAAACTTCTCGAAGTGCAGCTGTTGTTTAGAGAGTGCGAAATTTGGTGATGGAAGATCGTCGTTCAACCGTCGGAGTGAGTAAAGATTCTGCACATGCAATTTTGTGTGATGATTTGAACGTGTACAGAGTGGCTGCGAAATTTGTGCCCAAGTTGTTGTCGCACGAACAAAAGGGTCTCCTTTTTAAAATTGCACAGGACCTTCTGGAAACCGCATACACTGATCCCGGGTTTCTGAACACCGTGATAACTGGACATGAGTCATGGGTGTACAGGTACGACTCAGAGACAAAAGGACAGTCGTTGCAATGGAAGCATCTCGAGTCTCCAAGGCCAAAAATAGCGCGACGGGTGCGAAGCAAAACAAGATGATGCTGACTGTCTTTGATATCCGTGGAATTGTGCATCACGAATATGCACCGGAAGGACAAATAGTGACAAAGGATTACTATCAAGATGTTCTCTGGTGTCTCCGTGACGCAGTTCGGCGCAAAAGACCAGACATGTGGACGGCGAAAGCCTGGCAACTGCATCATGAAAACGTCCCCGCACATTCATCCCAAATTGATCCAACATTTCTTGGCCAAACATGTAATCCCAGTCGTTCGCCAACCTCCCTACTCTCCAGACATGTCTCCTTGCGACTTCTGGTTGTTTCGAAAATTGAAGACACCGCTGAAAGGTTCCCGTTTTGAGACTAGAGAAGAGATAATACGGAATAATGTTCATCTCCGCCTTCGCGTTCCGTATTATCTCTTCTCTAGTCTCAATTTATTTTAATACAAAAATGACCATCAGAAAAATTGAAAAAAATAAAAAAGATATAATTAAACAGACGAATTCTGTTATTTTTAACAATGTTTGCATACATGAGAAAATGCTGCCTAAATACACAGAATTCATATATATATAAATATATACACACACACACACACACACACACACACATATATATATATATATATATATATATATATATATATATATATGCGTGCGTGCGTCTGTGTATATATGCGTGTGTATGCATGAGTATTTCTGTGTTAGCAGGACATATTTTGTCGGACTCTTCTGGTAGCCCTCTACATTTTTTCCATCTACCCTCTTCCACCGAGGCGTACTTTGACACGTGTTTGCAATTAAAAAAAGAACCAGTTTCTGATTGTTTTGAGGGCCGACCGCCTTTACCGTGCGGTTCGACCGCCCTCACCTGTTGGTCAACTCTTTGACACGTGTTGACCCACACGCCCATCGAATGTCGGTAATATCTTAAAATCCTCCCCACGTCGAACTATGTTTAAACCAATCACATGTTTTTCGACACACAGGACAATGTTATTTTAGCAGTAACTTTTAACGGTAGTGTTTTTCTTTCATGTCCTTTCAGATGTTTATATGCACGGTGATCTGCCGTAGAAAAGTAAAATCGTGTCTTCATTTAATAAGAGGGCATGATTGACTAAATGGATACCGTCGCTGACTGTGGGATCAGCTATGCTTAGCTCGAATCCTAGTGAGGTTAGTGTGTTCAGTTATACACTATTACCACCGAGAAGTGTATGCACTCACAGTCGGTGTTGATAAAATAATGACTTTTGTTAAACTAATCTATTATATAAAGGAAAGTTACATTTCCGTCTGTGTGTTCGGTTAAAACTCAGAAACTACTAATGATGCACATAAAAACCTTACAACGTCGGATTCCATATAACTACGAGCTGGTTATGATAATGAAATATTTTAATATCAATTCGTTTGACGATACCGAGACCAAATTAGTGAATGGGGTGTCAGAAAAATCACATTATTTTATTCTTATTGGTTCTAAAAAAACACTAAAACTAGGTTGTTCTAAAAACAACACTAAAACTAGGTTGTTCTAAAAACAACACTAAAACTAGGTGAAACAGTCAGTCAGTGACTGAAAACTTTTTCTTTCATTCTTTTTTATGAGTATGGGCATGTGTATAAAAAGAGAGTAGTTTTAAAAGAAAACGCACGTTTTAGCGATCGTATTGTGCTATCCATGTTCCCGGACATTGTCAAGTGTAACCGCTAGTCGTATATAATTCATTGTTGCCGCTAGGTCTAGTCCTTTAGTAGTAAATGATACAAAATCCGACATTAAACATTCCAAACTATGTAGATATGCCGTAAAACAAACGAAATCTTTATTTGATAATGCACCTTAAGTCGTTTGAGGATTTTCAGGTTTGGGTTCCGTACATTAACAGGTTCGATCTTGCTTCTCGCTGAAATAAATCTTCTACAAATTTTTTACTCAAATTCAAAATATTACATTATTGGATATTTTTAGAATTATCCATTGAGAAATAGTTATTACGGAGACTTTTATTATTAATATTATAATAAAAAAACATGGGTAGAGGGAGCAAGAATCGTTTGTTTTTTCTTTTTTTTGCAGCTTAAAGACGTATACCATCTTCATCAGAGGATGAAGCATAACTGAGAGCTCGTCTTGTCAACCTTGTACATGGCTTCGTGGGCAGGTCTATTGAATCGAATTCCTTCATGTGGCGAGATAACCACTTAAAGTCTATTAAAGCACTATTCTGAGAGTTGCGGTAATTTGAAATTACGGATATTGCTAGAGACGTGCTGAGAAATTCTTACCTATAATCGCTGAGTGGTACGCCCCATATAGACGGCTTTACATCGACGATGAAAATTATAAATAAGAAAACTTTTATGAGTAGTGGGATACTATCCTTTCGAAAAGGGCGAAGAGCAGTCTCTGACTACAAAAATAATGTGTAATTATGTTGCAAAAAGGCAGCTAGAGACAATTGAAACAATATTTTTTATGGAAGTTGCTTCAGACAAGGCATGAAGCCACTAAGAAGCTAAAAAAATACTACTTCAAGGTCAAAAACTTGTCAACGATAAGTGTTAGATTGAAAAAACAGCAATTATTCTCCCCTTTGTCAGAAACATCGCTCATGGAATGTGAAGACTAAAGGACAAGATAAGAGAAGCGGGACTTATGAGGCTGCCGAAAGTAACCCTAAGGTCCACTTTCTACTCTTCTTAGTATATATATATATATATATATATATATATATATATATAATCTTACATAGACAGCTGTTTCGCCGAATTATATCTCATCAGTGTAGCTTGACATGCTGAGTATTTCTGAACTAACATTCAAAACTCGACCGATTATATAGTAGTCAGCAATCTTAGCAGTTATCTTCTTTTACCAATAGAGAAGTTATGATGTTTTTATATGTGTTTACATTACCGGTTACAAAGAGAACTCAGCTCTAATTACAAAGAATGGTTTACAGAAAGGAAATCATCACAAATTCTCTCTCTCTCTCTCTCTCTCTCTCTCTCTCTCTCTCTCTCTCTCTCTCTCTCTCTCTCTCTCTCTAATGACACTAAGGTAATTGATCGGGCCTCTGGACTGCTACCTCATCAGAATAGACCAGTCTACGTCAGATGCTCATCTTTAATTCAGCTAATGAATAATAATACTTGACCTCTCAGGTCAGCACCATCACCCGCACGACTCATCGGTGTGATTACAGGTCGAACGGCTCGTGACAGACGGACATACAGACGACACACAAAGACTAAAAAAAGAACACAATCATAACATTAAATATAAAGACAACGAAATACCAAATAAAAATGATTAATTAACTTCTGTATTTAGAAAAGAAATGGTTCGTTATTTTTATAATGGCAATAAAAGTAACTCCGAAAATCAGAATCTATTTTATATTTAACAGTATTCCTGTGTCGTTTGTCTGTCCATAATGAGGCAATTAAATGATTTTCGTAAATGTTTTATGCTTCAAGTTTTAAATATCTTCAAATATTTATTCATGGTATGTTGTTCGATTGTTTTGCTTTACGGCATATCTACGTTTTTTAAATTTTTATTTTATGCCGAATCCAGTCATTTTGCAAACATTTGTATGCTTCAAGTTCTTAATATCTTCAAATATTAATTCATGATGTAAATTTCTACTTGTTTCTATTATTTTAATTCGTTTGACATGAGGGTGAGGGGTGTCGACCCTTCCCGGAAGACGAGGTTAATTTCTCGCTTGAAAGACTAAAAGATGATGCTTGATGACTTATTGCTAAACACTCGGTACTATAAGGCGAATACAGCAAACCAGTTAAAGGAGTGGGGCCTTCCTTTAAATCTTGGTTACTCATTTATTTATTTTATGCAAATCAACGCATTTTCATTTTATGACACCCGTTTCATATCTTCAAATATGTATGGCCTTATTCACTTTGTAGAGGTATATATATATATATATATATATATATATATATATATATATATATATATATATATATAAAGAGGTTGTAGTTTGCTTGAAGCATTGCTGGTAAATATAAGTGTAGGTTTGTAATCCAAGGCTGGAGCAATGTGATATAGGATCGGAAGGTGGAAAGGTGAACAAAAACAATCGAGAAGAGAAAACAAGAATGAAATCTCAAATCAATTTATTAATATTTCACGTAAAACAGATTAAACACCAGAACAGTAAAAAGGTTACTGTCAGGCAATTAAACATTCTGGAATAATGTAATCTTAAATTTTCGAAAGAAAAACTTTCATTATCAAAAGACAAAAAATTAAAGACCGAATGGTCGAAAAACCGAGATGGAATGATGGGATCAACTGTTGACAAAAATACCGCAGAGAATAAAGAATAGGTACGCAGAAAATGTTGATTATTACTATCATAATTTGATTATATAATTATTCAGCTAAAGTTATCATCTTATTAATATTTATTTATATACTAATTATTATAATGTTATTATTTTTATTTTATTTCATTTATGAACTTTCTCCTTATTTATTTAATTCTAATTTTTAATTTAAACGTGTGGGCCGTTATGGAAATACGAACGGTCAAGGGGAGATAACTTTGAAAACAGAATATGGTTATAATTAAAGCCTGAAAATTGTGGAAAGAATTAACATCAATTGTGGAAAGAATTAACATCATGAGAGCAAGAATAAACCGTTGGAAAAGGGGTGGGGTGAATTAAAAGATGAAACTATACACACATATATACATATAAAGTGTACATTTCTAAATACATACAATTTCCCACTCACTACCATATCCAGCCTCTTTATCTTTGATTTAATTCAACATTTAAAATATGATATATATATATATATATAGAGAGAGAGAGAGAGAGAGAAAGAGAAAGGGAGAGAGAGAAAGAGAAAGGGAGAGAGATAGTGTGTGTTAGAGTGAAATAAATTCCAGAAGGAAATCCGGGTATGAGAGATCAATGTAATAAACAGGGCAACAATAAAATAAAATAAAATAACACGAAATCACATATTCACTAATGCAATAATTTATTTCGACCCTATAGTCTCATTAAGCATCCAGAGCAATATATGTATATAGAGGAGGGGAAATTGTATGATTTACTACGGACGGTATGTAGGGAATTGGGAAAAAAGTTGAGGTATCCTAAATGTATACATATATACATCTATATTTCAATCCAGTCCATATCAATCTAAAAATAAAACAATTCAATTTACCCTAAAGTTAACGCGCTTTCTGAGGAAATTAATCGTAAGTCTATACCATTTGAAATAATTTTTTTGATTATATGATAATAATAATAAGATTTAAGAAAATATTGACAATATTATTAATAACTATAAAAATATAAGAAAATATATAAATATATATCATAAATATACAATATATAATTATATATACATCTATACACATGCATACACACATACACACATATATGCCCATACATATATACATATATATATACATACACACATACACACATATACATACATACAATACATACACACATACATATATATACAAATACATATATATATATACAAACATATACCTGTATACATACACATAAACCTACACTTGCACAAATACATACACATATATATATATACGCATACACAGATATACATATATACATATATATACATATGAAGATCTTAATACTAATAATTATAATTGTATTTAGTCATGTTGAAATAAAGAGATACAAAGATAAAGAATCATTAAGGGCATTAAAGGATAAAGGATAAAGGATAACGGATAAGAACAATCTAGGCAGACCCAATTCAGTATATTCATCTTAATACGGTTTTGTGGTCATAGAATCGCTGTTTCCAGTTTCCCGCGGAAATGCCGATGTATACTTTTTTGTCCCTGTTGTTATCTTCCGAACATATCGTGGCCTTATAAACCACGCACTCTACTTTACAATTGATGTCTAGTGGGCATTCATTTTTCACCTGACAATTACACTTATTTACTTTAGCCTTAATGTTACTATAATTATTTGATATTTTCTGATTATGTGTACTAATTATCCTACTCATGTTCTTGGTACTAGAGTAACTTTTTCCTATTGAAAATCTTACTTAGTGGATTGTTCGCGTTAAAAGGTGTGTCTATTAGGTTCAAGAACGCTTTACCGATGGTGATGTTGGATAGTTGACAGTAAGGTGGGTAGGCAGACAGTGCGGGACCTATTAGGTAAGAAATCCAAGACGGAGAGGTTATTGGTTGGGGTCCTAGCCCAGATGTGGCGACAATACTCAATTCTAATAACAAAATTGACAAAGTGGGCATTTTAAAGGCGAGCATATCTATAATATATCAATAAAATAATGTGTGAAACGTCTTTCGTCGAAGTTTATATATACATCATACAAAATTACAGAGAATTATTTCTTTACTAATGAGTCATCGCTTATCAAGGCCAAAACAACTCGATGATAAAAAGTAATGACATTGATGGATTGTCGGTTTAATGATGAAGAATATTATATGATTTGAAAATGATTAACCCTCTGAGCACTGATTTTTTTATTTTTCTTGTAGAAGAATGATTTTTTCCACCTATTTTAAATGACTCTGTAAACTTAACCTTTTAGTGTATGTCCAAACAACGTATATAAAATTTCTAGCATATAAGTATCATCACAATAAATTGTAAAATTTGGCTAATTTGCATATTGCGATGGCGGCCATCTTAAATTTATTATGAAGGTGACCATCTGCTCATGACAAATTGTCATTTTTCTTATGCACATATTAGTCAATTACTGAATTTATTGGTTATATCTTTGCAATGTGTCTTATATTGCAAATAAATCTAGTTTTGCATGTAGTATCGTCTGCTATTAAAGGTGGTAGTCTTGCAATTTTGCGATAGCCGCGCTAAAATGGTTAATTGAATAAACACAGTTTGGGGATGGTTTATGACAAGTATTTGATGACATTGGATTTGAAGACGACCAGGCCGTAGTCCTCGGAGAAGCAGTCCCATAGTAATGTTTTCAAAAAACGGGAAGTTTTTGGAAAGAAAATCTGTTGATGGAAATTCCGCCTTACGCTTTGCATATGAAGGAATAAATTTTTTTGTTTCAGTTGTGATAGAAAGACGGGTGTCTGCTTTGAATATTTTACAAAGAAAAAACAGGGGTTGGAGCTCAGTCGAATATCTTCAAATTAAAATGTTGGCATCTTGAAAAAATTTAATATCAATGAATTTTAACATCAAATAGTATCGACAAAGCATCGGTTTTACATTAATCAATCCCGTATAAATATTGTATATTCTTTACCAGCTATCTTTGTATTTATTTCCGATAATAGGAACTAAAGTCGATAGGAAATACAAGTTTTAAGGTCAACGGTTTCTCCTATTATTATTGAGCGTATCAAGAAGGATGCAGATGATATACTCGTGATTATGTATCCGGTATATGATGCCATTGTTTAGTTGAAACCTTACAACTAGCCCCTTTGGGAAA
This sequence comes from Sepiola atlantica, assembly GCA_963556195.1. Lineage (NCBI taxonomy): Eukaryota > Metazoa > Mollusca > Cephalopoda > Sepiida > Sepiolidae > Sepiola > Sepiola atlantica. The sequence goes on along the minus strand of OY744520.1, from coordinate 147,001,559 downwards.
GTTCCAACTAGCTCATATTATGAACACAGAGAACGTTCGTCACAAAGGTAAACAGAGAATGTAAATCATTTACTGTAGCATTTCAATTACTTTCTATTTAACAAACAATCGACACAATTCAAAAGTCTGTGTTTATTTACAGGGAATGCATTTTATTAAATAGAAAAATACAAATATTTCTCTATGTAAGACAATCTTTTTTTACTGAGTTGATACTAAACTATGTGATAATTCTGATAATTTATAATCTGTAAAATCATCAATTTTTCAACAAACTCACCGATCCAATTACTCCCTTCTCTACATTACAAATAAAAATACTTCTATTACAAATTTACATAAAAATAGTATTTCAAAAACAACAACTATTTAGCTGTTAAACAGTTATCTATATAAAAGGTGTTTCAAAATTTACTATATAACAATATGTAGTTTACAATAAGTGTTAGAATTATTACTCAGCTTTTTCCATCAATTGTCTTACTCGGAAGACACGTGATCTTTGCAGATTTCTTGCATAGGATTACATGTTTCTTAGGATTACAATCTCTCGTGTACTGTCATCTTTTAGTGTTTCTAAAGTTCTTGGTTTTCTAGCAGAAATCATCGATTTAAGATGTTCCCATAAGAAAAGATATCAAAGGACTCAAATACGGGGATCTAAATAGATACTCAACCTACTAATCCATTTCACAGGAAATGGGTTATTCGAAAGTGCCCGGACATCATTCGCAAAATGTGGTCGGGCCCTATCCGGTTGAAACCACACATCTTGCAGCATCGATAATGGTATGCAATGTAATCAAGATGTACGGAATATTTATCATGAAGCAAGGTTTTATTCACCCTTTACAATATCTGGAATAATAATAGGAACGAATTATCGTCGATCTCCATATAGCCACCCACGTCATATTCCTTCGGCTATATTGAACGTGCAGATCCTCAATCTATTCAGGATTTGTTTTCGACTAATACCAACAATTATATCTGTTAATCGAACTGCTGAAGTGAAATCACTTCGTCACTGAATAGAACATTTTTTCCAATCAATCAATTTTATTGGCAAAAACCAGCAAAGTGCAGAAAGCCATGTAAAAAGACAGTAAGAAGATATTGCATCTATATACAGTTTGAATGTTTGTCCAAGGCGACTTTAAACCTGGATATGGTAGGCATCATCAACACCTTCTCTTCCAGGAAGCAAAAACACGGACATTTTTTCATTGAGGCGAAAGCAACGATGAAGACTGCGACTACGTGTTGGGGTGAAAAACTCTTCTAAAGGTTGATTTACATTCCCGTTGATGGTGGTGTGTGAATATATTTGCTCATAGGCATATATTTTGTAAACTAATAGTCTGTCAGCAATAGTTTTAATTCAACCCTTGTATGAAACACTGCGGTTAAAGTATACCTGGAAGTAGTGAGAACTAAAGGGTGACTCCTAAAGTTAAACATTCTTTTTAAAACAAATCATTTAATTACAAAATAAAATCCACCATAATGCATCTCGGTTTATTGGTAAGTAAGTAAGTAATTTTAATCTTTTGTTAATGTTTGAAAAAAAATGGATTACTTTGTGATCGTTCGAAAATTGAAAAATAATATGGAAGTATTTAAACTTCGAATAAAAAAGCTATTTCTAGTTATCAAAGCCTCATGTATCAAAAGATTGAAAGTTTTGGAAAATATTTGTATCCGATAATTTCATAAATAGATATTAAAGAACCATTACCTGAACAGGATTAGTTATAGTTTTCTGACAATTTGGTTCAATTAATAATTTGATTACCAATCGATACTGTAATAATTAAATTTAACTTTCAAAGTACTATTTTATTTTTAAATTTGGTAAAAAAGACAACAAATAAGAAACAAAACAAATGAAAGTAAAATGACTCCAGGGCAACGTTGAATATGTTCAGCTAGTATTAAATAATTTGTCATAATTCATTTCTTTTTTTAGATTCATATGTGTGCTTCTAAGTATTAATGCTTTTCAGTGCAGGGTATACAACATGATCATTTATTGCCAGAATAAGGCTTACAATGCCTACTCAAACAGAACTCCTTCAAGTTTGCAGTGAAGTTTGTCGTACGGCAAATTCAATGGATGCTGTAATTCACAAAAGTTTTGAGCAAAAATATTTCAATAATTTGTCTGAACAGATCTGCTTTTGGTCTTATGTTCTTCAAGTTTTACTCATTGAACTCTCCCTTTTACCACCCTGCCCACTCTCTCCATATATATATATATATATATATATATATATATATATATATATATATATATATATATATATATGATATATATATATATGTGTATGTGTGTGTGTTTGCATGTTTCGTGTTTGTGTTCCGTTATTCCATTTCCTCTATCAAAAAATCGCTCGTATCAAATTAACAGAATTTTTTCCATAGAAAATCACACCAAAGAACTTTACTTCTTCGCGTGCGACGGTGCTTAAATCTCATTAATTAAAATATGGAAATGATTCTGTTTTTTGGCAAAGAATAGACAAAAAAATCAACTACAAGTCTTTTAAAAACTGGCAGATTTGAAATGAAACGCACAAAAAAGTAATTCCAAACAGTAGATCTTTTTTTCTAAAGATTGCATGTTTATAACAAACCAGTGAGCGGGAAAAGAACAGAAAATCACAAAATGTACAAAAGAAAGAGAAAGTGAAAATCAAACAGCTTTTAAATGAATCAACTTTCGCCTTAATTATTTTTTTCTAAAGTAAAAACCTGAGTAAATGCGTCGAAATTACGCATTTAATTAAAGTAAATAATAATGAAAAAAATAACAGTTGTTTATTTTCTGTTTCATAAAATATTGCTCAAAATCGGTAATTCATTTCTCTTTTCTTTTCTTGTTATGTTTGCTTCCTGATTTAATTATTTTATGTAATAATTAATTTTTATTCTTAAATTGTCGTTGTATATTGATTTTTTCCCGGGCGTTTGATTCATCGGCCTTTTAAAATGTTTATTATTTGTTTGTTGTTATCATTGTTGTAAATTTAGCGTTGGTTTCTTCTTTTCTTAAGACTTCCAAAAATTTATCAATAAAAATGAAAAACTTCTTTCAGTTTTTTGGGATAAATTATCAGAATTCGATGTAACAAAACACTGCTATTATTCCACTAAAAATACAGCCTGAAAATTTAATTATTGTCGACATGAAAATGAATATTTTAGCTTTTAATTCTATGTAAGTGATGAATATATATATATATATATATATATATATACATATATATGTATATATATATATAATTACAAGTATTTGTTTATCTATCCTATACGTTTCATCTTTCCAGGAATCGTCAGTGCAGAGATGATTATTCATATCGGTCGCAGGATTCGAAACTCCGGAACATAAGTCATGTTTTTAACTCAAATTCCGACATTTTAGCCCACTATAAACAACCTTATAATTCCGCGAGAGATTAAACGTATTAAATGCAGCTGTCGTTAAGAGTGTTCGACTACTGAAGGAGCATGCATTAAAGCTACGATGACCTTTGTGTTAATACTACTCACTACAGTGCCCGGCCTAGCTTGGGGGCGACAAATAATTATAAATATTGGTTTATATACATACGTATAGTTTCATCTTTTCGGTAATCGTCAACGGAGAGATGATTATTCCTACCAGTCGCAGGATTCGAAACCCCGGAACACGAGTCATATTTTTAACTCAAATTCCGACGCTTTCGCCCACACGGCCATTGTAAACAACCTGATAAATCAGCGAGAGATTAAACCTATTAAAGGCAGCTGTCGTCAAGAGTGGTCAACTACTGACGTATGTGTTAATACTACTCACTACAGTGCTCGACCTAGATTGGAGGCGAAAATTAATACACACACACACACACATATATATATATATATATATATGTGTGTGTGGGGGGGGGGGTTGTGTGTGTGTGGGTGCGAGTCTGAAATACGTGAATTTTGTCAGTATCCCTATGAATTTAAACTGCATTTTGTTATTTTCGTTTATAAATGATTCAAAGCTTTATATTATATCTTGTATACGTAAATGTGTATGGCAAGGGTTCCTTCCTCTTATCTACTTGCCTATGTGGTACCAATTTTTAATTCATCTTTATTCTTATATCATTTGATTTGTCAACTACCCGATCACAAAACAGGGATAGTTTTTAAGGGTAATTTTGTAGTAATATTCCTATTCTTATTCTTATTATTTTTTTTTTTATTATTCTTATTATTATTATTATTTGAAATGGAAACTACCATATCATAAGATAGTTCTGTAAAGTACTGTTTTATTATTATTATTATTATTATTAAAATTATTTATTCATTTATTTATAGATATATATTCACATATTATACATTTTTAGACAATATATATATATATAATTTTAAAAATATATATGTAAATATAAATCTATCAATGAATAATAATAATAATCAATCACATATATATATATATATATATATATATATATAGTGAAAAAAAGAACTGAATTTCGTCAACATTTGGTTATGGGGAAGTGGTATTTTGATCGGTACCGCTGGAGAGCAATGAATTGAATAGTTGTTTTGTTGTTTAATCTCGGGAAAAGTTACATAGTAAACAGCCCGTTTTG
>OY744520.1:146929428-146991928 GCA_963556195.1 Sepiola atlantica | reverse complement strand
TATTCTACTGAACTATTTATGTAAATTAACAATTATTCTTATTTACATGCAAACCACTAAAGGATAACATTTAAATGTTAAATATTGAAGTATGATTATAGCTAAAATTTAAAGTGCCTTCTATCAAAGCGACAAATGTGTAAATTATGAGTAAATTAAATAAATAAAAGATAAACCATTAAAAAAATAACGTAGTAAAACATAATAAAATAGACAAAATAATCAAATACATAGCAATAATAAGAAAAATATATACATTAAAAAATAATGATAATAATAATGAGAGATAGACAGAAATAGTAAAAAGTTAAAATGGAATAATAATAATAATAATAATAATAATAATAATAATAATAATAATAATAATAATAATAATAATAATAATAATAATAATAATAATATTAAAATATAAATAAAAAATATAGATAAAAGTAATAATAATCTTAAAATAATAATAATAATAATAATAATAATAACAATCATAATAATAATAATGATAATAATAATAATAATAATAATAATAATAATAATAATAATAATAATAATAATAATAATAATAATAATAATAATAATAATAATGATAATAATGATAATAATAATTATAATAATAACAATAAAACGAATCAAATATAAAATATAAAGACTGTACAATGTCTTCCAATATAAAAATTATGTCATAAATTTTACATATTTTTTTTTCAAACATATTCGTTATTTTTTTAGTAATTTTTATTTTTATATTTGTACATCCTTTATATTTTATATTTAATTCGTTTTATTGTTATCATTATAATTATTATCATTATTATTATTTTTATTTTTAAATTATTATTACTTTTATCTATATTTTTTATTTATATTTTAATATTATTATTATTATTATTATTATTATTATTATTATTATTCCATTTCAACTTTTTACTATTTCTGTCTATCTCTCATTATTATTATCATTATTCTTTCATGTATATATTTTTCTTATTATTACTATGTATTTGATAATCTGGTGGAATCAATAGTGATGAGGAGACAACTAGCAATTAATAAAGATCACTCGTCTCAGAAACGATTGTACACCTAAACTGTTGTTGATGTTGAATTCTTTGAACACGTATGAATAAATATGTTATTTCTAAATTGCTATATATATATAAATAAATGTCCATTTTTTATCGGAAACGATCGTACACATAACTGTTGATGATCTGAATTATTGGAACAGTTAGAAATGAATATGTCATAATTTTTTTATTTCTAAATGGCAATATATATTTATATATATATATATATATATATATATATATATATATATATATATATATATATATATATATACTATCAGTATTTTTACAATATTAAAAGGTTTTTTCATGTACAGACGATGTCGTTTCGGACTCTCTTACCCTACCCAGTGTCGGGGTGGCGATAGCAGGCGGTCGCATTGGCTCGAACGCAGTTCGTAGATTCAGGCTAGAATTACAAATTATAGAATTATACTATATATATATAGTATTTATTTATAGAAACATTATTGGCTACATATGTACATCTTAGGTTTTTATTGAGTTTTCATCGTTGTTTTTGCCTTGGAATACGTTTTCGTGGAAAACAGGAAGAATACGTTTTCTTAACATGGCCAACCTCACTTGATCATCCATCTACAGACTACAAACTTGGATGGAAACGTCGTCTTAGGGTCCTTGCATGGATTCTTTTTGACTTGCCATTGTATTCGAATTTCATACTGTTTGGATTCCTTTTTAGTGACATTTATTTAAACTGGAACATGCCCATTTGAATACAACAAAATTTTTTAGAATTTTTATAAACCTTTTTTTAAACTTTTTCAAAAATGTCAAAATTGACTATCTTTATATGTCAACTTATCAATCAACAACTTCCTCTGATGATAAGAATTTTAATTCTTTGAAAAGCTGGCTTAAGGAACGAAAGAGAGGAATAATCAATTATTATTATTCATTATTTTCCCTTGCTTTGAACTACAAATGATTTTGATTCGCATCCATCTGCGAATCTTATTATTTTTAATCGACTTATCTTATTTTTGCTCTATCCTGTATATTGAGCTTTTCTTTATTCACAATACGTCTAATTTTCTTAAAGTTTATTCTTTTAGTTATATATATTCATATATATATATATATATATATATATTCATGCAAACATTGTTACCTGAGGATGATTATACGAAAAATCGAAAACGTTCGTGAAACCTGTGAAACCTGTGAAACCTGTGAAACTTGTGAAACCTGTGAAATCTGTGAAATATTTGGTCATTTTTTATATTTTAATACAAAAAAGACCATCAGAAAAATTGAAATAATATAAATAAGTATAATTTAACAGACGAATTCTGTTATTTTTAACACTGTTTGCATAAATGAGAAAATACTGTTTAAATACACACACACATATATATATACATATATATATAGTAAATAAAGCAAGTATAAATACTGTTAAAATAAACATAAACCACTATTTGTTTTTAAATGCTCATTACAAAGTAGATATATAAAAATAAACTTTATATTAAGATGAAAATAGCCTACCCAAATTAATTCACGTTTTTGTGCTAAGCACAACTCGTCGCGGCTGTAACGGCCATAATTTGGAATATGGCCGTTACAGTCTCAACGACCTTGTCTTAGCACAAAAACGTGCATGAATTTGCGTAGGATATATATATATATATATATATATATATATATATATATATATATATATATATATATATTAGCCTGAAGATTCCCCCGGGGATGAAACGCGGGAGCCTCTGTGTAGCTTAATTGCCATAAATATAGTTTCATAGCTTACTATATATATATATATATATATATATATATATATATATATATATATATATATATATATATATATATATATATATATACTCACACACACTTTAAAGCATGTACAGATATCTATATCTATATATATTAATATAGATAGATAGATAGATAGATAGATAGATAGATAGATAGATAGATAGATAGATACATACATACATACATACATACATACATACATACATACATACATACATACATAAAGATAGCCTTTATCTTATTCAAAATGAATTCATGCCAAATGTCTAATAAATTGAAACTTCTCATCCGGAATTTCATGAAAGAAAGTTTCAATACGATATCAACAAATTATAAATTGTCACATATTTGCCTCGAAAAATATGTTCATGCTTCTTTAAACATTAAAATCCTCATTATAATCCATTATTGTTATGACCGAAAAATCAGGAACGTTTAATTTTGACAAAAACTTTTGTTTATGTATAGTTTTATATTTATTAAAGAGTTTCGATAATACTCCTATTCTTGCAAGTGTGACGTAAAACTACCTGAAATTGTATTTTACTCGCTAAATTCTGTGTGACGGGGTAATATATATATATATATATATATATATATATATAGTATAATTTTTTATTCATACAAACATTATTGGTTACATATGTCCATACATGTTTTGGTTGTACTCTTCACAGAGAGTCAACCTCGTCAGACCAAAGAAGACAAGGAATAATGTTAGTATAAATAAAAATGTATACTAAAGAATAGCTCTACTCGTTATTGAGCACATTTTATAAACACTGGAGTTTCAACGGATTTACATCTCCAGAAACTAATATAATACGTGTACTAATATATATATATATATATATATATATATATATATATATATGTGTGTGTGTGTGGGGGGTGTATTTAGGCAGCAAGTCTTTACTTAAGAAGGCGTTGTTGAATGGCACGGAATTTTCGCGTTTATTAAATTTGTAGTGGTATTCTCGATGCGTGTAGCAAGCTTTCTGGTATCTGGTGGTAGTAGGTATAGTATGTTTCTGAGCGCTTTCGATCTTCGTGCTCGTCGTCAGGAGTAGTTTATTTTTATTTTTAAGAAGACTTGAGTAATTGTGTTTTTTATACTTTTCTTCTAGGTTTTTGGTTGGAGGAGAGGGAGAGTTAAAGAAAAGAAAGGGGGTGACTGAGTCCATTATTTATTTTTGTATTAGTGTATTTGTTGCTTTTGTTTATTTATTTATTTATTTATTTACATTTTTTAAATATTTTATTTTAGTTATTTATTTATATTTGTATATTTATTACTTTATTATGTTTAATTATAGACTACATTTAATATGTTTATACCGGTATGCTTTATCGCAACAGCAGTTTACCATTGATTTCTCGCCCGTAACGACTATTGGTCTTCTCTAGGATTTGGGTGGCAATAAGCCTATCCAAGGTCCCAATACTCTCCGCACTCTTCCAGTGGATCTCTGTTAGTGCTCTACCTCCTCACTGTTTCCATCCTCATTGACCTTATACGAGTAGTGTGTGTGGTATCGGTCGAGGCTAGTGCTTTCTTTTTTTTGGGGGGGGGGGGGAGGGCAGTTTATGAAATTTGTTTGCAGTTTCTGTTCCTTGGGTCAATGTGGTTGTGTTCTTTCTATGTTTTTTTTCTTTCGATTGCAACTTCCATGTGACTGGTAAGCGTTCGCTATTTATGTAGGTTGGTTTCCGCATTCGAGGATTTTTAAAGATTTCAGCTATTTTCATCATTGCCGTCCGTTGTATGGTATCAGTCTTTCTTTTGATTCTAATTTTCCTAGTCATTTCCACAGGATATTTATTGGTAGTATATACACTTTCTTCAAGTTCCATATCCCTTTTAGTTCTCTTGCAAGTTCTGTGTATTTGTTTCGTTTTTTTTTTGTCTCTTTGATCTTCACCCTATGGCTGCTGGGACGGCTAAATCTACGATTTGAAAAGAATTTTTCATTCCTGATGACTATTATGACATCCGATCTCCTGGCTTCGATGAGTTTTCTCTTTTTGTACCTCAATGTCCCAGATGAGTGTAGGGTTTTCGTTTTCCAGTACTGTCTTCAGATTATGTTTGTACCATTTGTCTGCGTGTTCAAAATTTAGTCGTTTGCATATTTGCAAGTGTACTACTTTTCCCATGCAATCGTGTCTGTTTTTGTATTCTCTTGGGGCTAGTTTGCTGCATTCACTTATTATGTAATTTCATGTTTTGTCTCTTTGTCTACAGAGTCTGCATTTGCGGTTTTCCTAGGTTTCATTTATTTAAGGTTTAATGTAGTTAGCACTTACCGTATTGTTCTGTGCAGCTGTCAGTAACGATTCCGTTTCTCTGCCCATGTGTCCTTTACTTAGCCATGTCCAGGCGTTTTCGTGGGTTTCTTCTTTTGTAATTCTTATGAATCGCCTATGCAGCTGTTTTTCTTACCACGTTTCTTGTCTTGTTTTTTTCTGGTTTCCATGTTTCCTTAGGTGTTCGTTTTGACGGTGTCTCTTTATGCGGTGATCTGCTTTTCTGTGTTCTTGATTATGTATTTTGTCAATTATTTTCTTGTCTGCCACAGTCTTCTATACTTAACAGTCCTTTTCCCTTTTCGTCCCTTTTCTACGTAGAGTATGTCAATATCGTTCTTTGGGTGTAGTGCGTTGTGAATGGTCATTAGTTTTGACCTCTTCTAGTCAAGGTTCCTAAATTTTTCTTTTGTCTAGCCTATGAATAGTCCTGAGCATCTTATTACTGATATTTCTAAAGGGGGTTTATTCCTTTTACTACATTTCTGCTATATAATTTCGTTTCTAAGAGGTTTATTTTTCTTCTCAAATATTCTTTGACTATCTTCTCTTCGATTTCTGTAGATTTGATTGCGTCTGGTTCCAGGACTCTCAAATATTTATAGGTATCATGCTCGCCTAGCGCCCGCATCTCTTTTTGGTTGGGAAGTACCATGCCCTCCGTTGTCTCCAGTGTTCCCCTTTTCAAATCTAGCAGCATTTTTCCAATTCGAATTCCATTTGAGGTCCAGGTTGAAGATTCTGGTCGTGTTTACCAGCTTTTACAGTGTTACAGCTTCAGCTCTTTCATATACATGAGTTGGTTTATCCTTTGTTTTGTGTCTGTAAACTTTTCTTAAGTATGTATTGGAATGGCATCATGGCTATGATAAACAGTAGTGGTGATAAAGTCTCTTTGGAATATGCCTCTCTGTATTCTTATCAAAGTCATGTGTTGTCCTCTAACTGTCAGTTCTCGTCTACATGTTTACATTGCGTTCTTAATAATACTGTCATATATCTCGTACATTCTCAAGCATTCAATAATCCATGCTTGAGGGATTCTGTCGTAAGATATCTTGTAGTCGATACGTGCCATAGTTATATTCTTTTTCTGCTTTTTACTTATTTCAGGATCTTTTTATCTATGTATAGACGGTGATGTCCCTCTTTTACCTTTCTGGTATCCTTTTTGTTAGTCAGGAAGTAATTCCACGGTTGTTTAGAGAGTAATAGATCTGGTCTCTAAGTTTTGCTGTTACGATTTTCCACATAGTTGGTAGGCAGTTTATTGGTCTGTAGTTGCTTGCGATCGTTCCCTTTTCGATGTTATTTTGTATTAACGTAGTTCTTTCTTTGGTCATCAATTCTTGTACGTCCTTTTTGTAGATACGTCTTTTTTCTGTTAGTCTTTCATGTAGGGTCGTGGATTTTTAAAACAACTGTGCATGTATTCTACCCTTGCCTGGCGCTTTCTAGTTTTCAGTTTGGGCAATAAAAAATTAAAAATTTTAAAAATGCAAAAACATAACTTCTGTTAGCACGACAGTTTTAGTGAACATATTTCAGTTATTTTGAGGATGCGTCTTTTCCACATGCGCCCCTGGCAAATGAACGGTATTATTTTAATGTTTAGGTAATGTAGTCGGCCATTTAGGGGGTGTTGTTCCCTTTTTAACCTCTTTCAAACGGACAGCCACTCGTTTTTTCTTTAATTCTCATTAAACATACATCTCTCCTTTGTCGAAAAAAGGGTGGTCAAAATATGAGAGGGCGTTCCAATTCTCCTTGACCATTCACGACTATTTTGTGTGGTATCAGCCGAGGTTAGTACCATCACTTTTTTTAGGGGGTGGTCAGTTCAGTTTATGAAATTTCTTGCAGTTTCTGTTCATGGGATTCATGTGGTTGTGTTCTTCCAGTGTTTTTTTCTCCAATTGTAACTTCTATGTAACTGGTTACCGTTCGTACCTTATACTAGTTGGTTTCCGCATTCGAAGATTTTCCTTAAGATTGCGGTTTCCTACTTGGCTGTCCTTTGTAAAGTCTCAGAGATCCTTTCGATTCCAATTTCTCGTAGTCTTTTTTTCCAGGTTATTTTAGGGGTTTTTCCGAGTGCTCCTACGATTATTCGTATTATATTGACTTTCTTCATGCTCCTTATGCCTCTCAATTCTCTGGCAAATTCCGTGTATTTGCTTCGTTTTTTCGTTTCCTTGATCTTTACTATGTGTCATTATTATTATTATTTTTATTATTATTATTATTATTATTATTATTATTACTACTATTATTTGTACTACTACTACTACTATTATTATTATTATTATTATTATTATTATTATTATTTTCATTATCATTATCATTATTATATTTTTGTACTCACTAGGAGTTCTCACATAAGTCATCATCAATGATTGTTCACTTATAATCACCGGTGGTGTGCTCTGGAGTCTGAGTGACGACAAGTCTCCCCAGATTTCCAGTACTCTCCACTTACTATCGATATTTTCGCTAGCAACGACCTTTGGTCGTCTCGGGGATTTTGATGGCAATCAGCCTTCCCAAGGTCCCAGAACTCTCCGCACTCGTTCAGTGGAGGTCTGGTTAGTGTTCTCTGTCCTCAGTGTTTCCATCCTCCTTGACCCTTCACGACTAGTTTGTGTGATATTAGCCGAGGCTAGTTCCATCTTTATTTGGGGGAATGGGGGCAGTTTATGAAATTTCTTGCAGTTTATGTTTCTTGGTTTTATGTGGTGGTGTTCTGTTTGTGTTTTTGTTTTCTCCCTATTGCAACTTCCATGTGACTTGGTGTTATCACACGTCATTACCAGTGGTCGCTCACTAGCAACACCAGGTGTTCTCTGGAATCTTAGTGACAACAAGTCACTTCAAATTTCCAGCACTCCCCGCTTCTTTCGATAACCATTTCAAATCACTTTGCGTTCTACAGCAGCCGTTAACTATTGGTTTCTCGCCGAGAATTGTGTTTGGTTTTCAATGGAACCTGAGTGACAAACAGCCTCCAGTAGTTTTGGGGCCCTTAAAGTTGAAGTCTGAATGGTGCTTTCTCTTCTCGCTTTTCCCATTCTCCTTGATCCTGCACAACTATTTCATGCGGTACCAACCGAGGCTGGTGCCATCTTTGTTCTGAAGAAGAAATGTTAGCTTATCGGGTTTCTGGCAGTTTTAGTTCTCTTGGATTCCTGTGATGTTATTTTTATTTTATTTTTTTTTTCAACTTACTTGTTGTTGGTCGGTGTTTCCTTGTTAATTGTGTTGGTTTCGGCACCCGATGATTTTTATTAATATTTCACTTTTTTGTTCTTTAGTACCATGCGTTGTATGGTATCAATTCTTCCTTCGATTAAATTTGTGTCTAGTCTTTTACAAGTTTCTTCGGGACTTTTTCAAGTGCTCTTACAATTATTGGTATTACAGTCATTTCCTGCTTGTTCCATATTTCTATCAGCTCTCTGACAAATTCCATGTATTTGATAAGTTGTTTTCTTATTTTCATCGACTTTTTATTTTTACTTTATTTCCTTCTCCCGTCTCTTCCTCTTTTCCTTCTTCTAGTTTTTATTCCCACTTGTCTATTTATTTTCTATTCATTGTTACTTACTCTTCCTCACTTTTCATCTACAAATTTTTCTTCTTCTTCTTCTTCTTCACAAAATATAACAAAATCCTCTTCTCTCCAGTTATGTCCGCAACGAAAACTCCGTGGGATATAATATTATCGATTTGCAAAAGTTCAACCCCACCGCCGGCGAACAGTACAGAAAATATATAAGTAAACAAGTAGATATTAAAATTTAAAAAACACCCTGTTCCTTCCAGGTTTTTGCCCCAAAGTTTAAAGAAAACTATACGAATATATATATATATATATATATATATATATATAATGTAGCTATTTACTTGTTGCAATATCCATCTGTAGGCAATAATTTTTTACGTGTTTCCATCTTCAATAAAAAAAAATAATACTTGTATGATGTTACTTATATATATTTATAAACGAATGTTATATGAAAATATAAAGAAAACTACACACACAGATACATGTATATGTATATGTATATGTATATTTGTGTAAATAGATATTATTCATACTCTTTTTGTAATTGAAAACTTTTCTGTAAACATATTATTTATTTATTATTTGTTATATATTAAAATGTCGCAATACGCACACGTCTGTTTATGAAAGCGCATAAATCATATACAATAACTATTAATTGTATTTGAACACAGAATCATAGGCATCTCTGTTGCCATAGTTAAGAAGATAAAAACAATAAGAAATAAGGATCAACTGTTAAACATCAGCATATAATCATACATATATCATACATATAAGTATACATGTATCTAAAAGTTTTCTGAGTCTAAATACTAATTTCATAATTTTGTTTTTCTAATTAATCTATAAAATAAAATAAAATTCCTTGTTTCTACTTTTCTCAGATTATGCTTGTACATCATGTTTATACTTATTTTAAATATTCAAATATCGAATTCTACTTTATTATATTAAGGATATGTATTATTTGTATTATTCTGATCTTATTTGTTTCATTCACATTTTGATGGATGTACCATCTGGCCTTCTTCAAGTACATTTTTTCAAACTTGAGAATCTTTATGTCGAACAGGGTAACCTGTACGGAATTTCGAACGAAATCTTTTATTTATTCCAAGGGGAAGATTGTTCTCATCCCATCAGCCATGACCGGTTAGAAGTGTTAATTCCATGTCATTCGGAGTTATTATTGGCTGTAGTAACGATTTAACATTCCACCTTCATAAAGCTGTCACCTACACGAAGATAATCATGCATTTTTAAAAATAACATTTTATACGATGTAATTTTATTAATTAATTAATTAATTTAAATCAAGTTTAAATCTTTTTAAATTAGTTTATTAATGCAACTAAATTGAATCAAATTAAATTAAGTGATATTAATTGAAATTTTTTACGAAGGTTCAATATTATTGTTAAATAATGAACAATAAATAAATGAAGGAGAATTTACTAAAGAGCCTTTCAAAATGACTAATTACTTATAAAATATATTCAAATGCAAAAATAAAATACAAATAAAAACGACATATAAATATGTATACACACAATCCTATACAAATATATACACTAATAAAAATTTACTAATATTAATATATACAAGTATACTAATATAAAATATACATACATTTACAAATATAAACGTATATATATATATATATACATATATATATAAACAGAAATATGAGACTAAACGTATACTTTTAGAGATTGAGCCTATAATGAAATGATTTAAGCTCAATATACGAGATAGAGAAATTATAAAAATAAATGAGGAAAGAGAGATAAAAATGTGCGAATGACAAATCTATTTCATCTTCGATTATTCAATGCAAGTTGTACTCGATAAAAACATGTTTATTTTTCTTTCCTTAAGCCAGGCTTTTCTAAAGATTAAAATCTAATCATGAGAGGAATTACATAGATGGGTAAGTTGGCAGGGGAATAGTCAAAATTCAAAAATTTTAAAATTTAATAAACAATATAAAGTAATGGAAAGTAAGAGTGTGTGTAAAAAGGTTATCAAAATATAATCCATCGCACATTTTTTATCTTACTACATATAAGTGATTGAATTACCTACTACACAAGAGTTTCTTCGGTTTATTCTGTACAAGGGTTTGTCAAGATTACCTTACATGAGGATAGTTTATCTTACAATAAACCCTGACAAAATATTAAAAACAACATAGTATTCAAAGCCCCAAATAAGATCTCCTCAACACGGTCATACACTGGCTCATACGAGAAATTGTCCAAGTAATGTTACCTCAAGTAACCGTACTTAGCTGGATACTCCTCCAGACTAGATGAATTATTATCCTAGAATCCGGTAAGACCAAGAGACCACAAGAAATATATACTATACTCGTCAATTGGGGAGAGGAAAATAAATGTTCTTAACTTCTTTATTAACTCAACGTTGTCAGATAAAAGAGAACTTTAATAGAATACTCGAATATTTATGTATATCATATAGAAATAAAGTGATATCCCCAGGAAGGAGCCCCCTGATTTCTGAGAACTTCGACTAAAATAAAATGAAATACATATGTATATATACAAGCAGACATACCAAAACACAGGCGCATATGCACATACATATACGAACTACTTAAGATTACACTTACGCAAACAAATACAAATACACATGTTCACAAATAGCTGAAACGTTAACACCTGTCAGACAATAACGAACATGTTAAAATATTTATCTAATAATAAAAGTACATATACATGTGTCCATCCCAATTTGCGGTACGAAGAAGAAGAGGTTGGGGATAAGGAATGAATAAGAAGGTGAAAAAAATGTAGTAGGCATAATAGCTGTTGCTGCTTCTTTAAAAGCTTGATGCCGGTCAACAATTGTGAATTCAGTTTTTAAGCGGTCAGCTGCTGCTGCTGCTCGTTCTTTGGATGCTTAATTTGTTAATTCTTGATTGATTTGTTCGTAAAATAAAACATTTTTCTGTAATTCTTGACGGAATATATCTTCCATTCATGTTTAACCAATCTGTCTTCTGTGATCTTATTGACAGTTATGTATATTTGAGAGAGAGAGAGAGAGAGAGAGAGAGAGAGAGAGAGAGAGCGAACGCACTTAAGTTTGAAATAGAAATAGCATTTTTTAATTAATAAATATTTTATTTACCTGTTAACGTTGAATTAAGATTTTATTTATTTATTAGAGTAATTAATGTTTTTCAATGCTCGAAAAATGTAAAGTGTATTTAGTAGTCTGTATATGTGTGTATGTGCGTAAATATGAGGTAGCAACCGCAGTAGTTTTGTCATATTTTTCATTATCGATTATAGTAGTGAACAGGAATTAAATTGCGAATCGATAGTGAGCAGTCGAAGCCAGCTTATCACTAAATAAATTTAGATTTCTATCAGCAATTTATACAGACCTCATTTCATGATTTAATAAGTTTCTTCCGTCTAGAAATGTTATTATAGCCTTCACGAATCATATAAAGATTTATTATTATCTGGTTGTCCCTAGAAATGATAATATAACTTTGTATTATTTTTATACTTTCATTAATTGAAAGTATAAAAATAATAATCAAGATTTGTGGTCATAAATTCGGATTTTGAAAGTAGTATTTTTATATTGGGATTTTCTTTTAAATATATATTCCTGAACACTTGCGCAGTATCACTGATAAGGTATCCTGGACAATTAATAGGCGGGAGAAAGCAGAACTTAGGCTTCTTGGCAAGAATGACCATGCATAGTGCACTACACTCGAGAAATTATACTACTCTACGTAAAAATGAAAGAAGGGGAGCAAGATTACTGTTACACCGGCCGTTCTTACACAGGAGAAACTGCACCGGTTGTCACTATAAATAGTGCGAGTCACCAGAGACACAGAGAAGACAAAGCACAGCTTGTAACTGTCTAGCCAAGTGCTAGTCAATTTCTTACTTTGTTAATACACTTGTTAAACCAACCCTCGACTTGACTTCCTTTATTTATTATTTACTGTTGGACAACTTCACAACAATTACTAAGTACAAAAAACTGTGTGGAAAACAAAAAGAGAATGGTGCTGTTACTTGAGGTAACATTATCTGGGGAATGTGCACCATTCTCGTATGAGCCCGTGTATAGCCGTGTCGAGGTGATCTTATTTACGCTCTGAATACTATGTTATTTTTTATATTTGGTCAGCGTTTACTTGTAGGGGGAAGTATCCTCATGTCAAGTTGTCCTGAAAAACCCTTGTACAAAGAGACCGAAGACACTCGAGGATGGTGTCTAGTAGGTAATTCTAATCACTCTCTCTATTTTTTTCATTTTAATTCAGTTTATCTAAAGAGGTCAAGGGGCCCCCTCTTGAGGCTATTACTTGATTTCCCTATGAGTAAAACTTGTATCCTAGGGCTCTCTTAAGGATAGATGCTGTCTCTTTTTGGACTGCTATCTGTACTTCCCTACAGTTGGTCTTCCGGGATTGTGTCTAAGTATTTTCTTAGATTTCTTTTTCACTAGACCAG
The DNA here is from genome assembly GCA_963556195.1 of Sepiola atlantica. Lineage (NCBI taxonomy): Eukaryota > Metazoa > Mollusca > Cephalopoda > Sepiida > Sepiolidae > Sepiola > Sepiola atlantica. The sequence continues at coordinate 146,978,696 of OY744520.1, read as the reverse complement.
TTGCCACCACTACAACCGGTATGATGTTTATCTCTCAATGTTTAATTTTACTTCAGTCGAAGTTCTCAGAAATTAAGGGGCCCCTTCTTGGGGCTAACACTTGATCTCTATATGAGATACATAGATACCCGAATATTCTATTAAAATTCTCCTTTATTTCTCAAACATTGAGTTAGTAAAAAAGTTAAGAATAATAAATTTCTTCTCTCCCCAACTGACCAGTCAAGTATGTCATAGTATATCTTTTTTGTGGTCTGTTGGTCTTACCGGATTCCAGAACAAGAATTCATCTAATCTGGTGGAATATCCAGCTACGTGGTGTTACTTGAGGTAGCTTCACTAGGAGAAGATGCACTATTCCTCGTATGAGGGGATCTTATTTGTGCTGCGGATACTATGTAATTTTGAATATTTGGTCAGGGTTTACTTGTAGGGGTAAGTATCTTCATGTCAGGTTGTCCTGACAAACCCTTGTACAGAGATACCGAAGACACTCGAGGATAGTGTCTAGTAGGTAATTCAAACTGTGTGTGTGAATATGTGTGTATATGCAAATGCGCACCTAGTTATATTACTTTGTGTGATATTGAAATTTGAAGGACACAAATGAAAATTTAAAATAATATATAAAAATCTGTATAGATTTATGTATGTGTGTGAGTATGCGCATAAATGCAGATAAGTACCTAGATTGAGTATTTTGATTGAGACTTTAATTGTAATGATGCAGAAGAATGATAATAATATCTAAAAAGTTTTTTAATATTATTTTTAACCCGTATTCATTTCCCTTTTTACAAAGTAGGTTACAGTTACACCCGTTTGAACGACTTTAGATTACATTCTTCTCTTCTTGATTAAGAATATATTAACGTTGATGTCAAATTAATTTAACATCTTACCGAGGTATTTGATAATGGATATTTTCTTGTGATTTTTCCTCTGTTTTTTTTTGTAAAAATTGAACTTTTCTGGACATTGCTGTGATCTGTTTTCTAAGTACTTACGTGAATACTGTTCTCAAGAGATTCGATATTGTAAAATAAAACTTATGTTTAATTATATGACTTAAAATAAACATACGCCTGAAACGGCTGTAAACAGCTTTAATACCTTTATTCTTTACTTGGAACATGATTGAAAATGATTTAAATCGTCAGCGATACACACACACGCACACTTATACATATATATATATGGAGAGGACTTGAATGCCTACTAGACACCACCCTCGGGTGTCTTCGGTCTCTCTGTACAGGGGTTTGTCAGAGACTCTGACATGAGGATACGTTTTACTTAAAGTAAACCCTAACCAAATATTTAAAAAAATGGTGGTCTGTCTCCTCAAGCCATCCAGCACGTCTCCCGACTTGCGGACCCTCTTGACAATGAGGAAATGAATAATAAAAAATACGAATAAAAACAAAAATAAATACTGGCAGGCCGGAACCCAGGATAAAAATGGCCCATCAACCCGTCTATACACCAGGCGGGAAGCTGTAAGCCATGCTGTCTACCTTCCTGCCTCTGGAAATGGTTCTCCAGCTATGACAGAGGCCAACCAGGGTCAGCCATCAGGCCTTTAGACAAAAGGTCCTGGCCCCCTATCTCCATCAAATGTAGCAACAACAAAAAGAAACATAAGAGGCTTAAAAGCCCAACCATGTACTGTTGCACAAAAGAAGGTGCTATTGTTTTGCTACCACTACTCAAAGTTTGAAAAATGGAGCAAAACATCCAATAAGATTCTAGCTGATAAGATTCAAGAATCTACCCTCTCCGAAGAAAATATAATCTTTATTTTTTCGTGTGTATAAACATATTATAAGGTGATATAATATATTGTGCATATATTTTCAGTATTTACGCCAACAGTGCTAAATACGTTGGTAGAACTTAGTATTATTATAAGTATTAGTATTATTATTATTATTATTATTAGTAGTAGTAGTAGTAGTAGTAGTAGTAGTAGTATGAAAATATATCTATCGCAAATAAGTTTTACGGAGGTGTACATGTTTCATTTTCGCAGAAAATTGGCAAGCTAAATAATAGAATGAAACATGGACGCTTCTGTGTAGCTTACTTGCCATAGATATATTTCCATACTATATATATATATATATATATATATAGATATATATATATATATATAATTAATGCTGTTTTAATCCATAATACTCTTTATAGTAATTGGTTCTCATAGTGTATTCAGTTCTATATGAGTTCTACTTTGTAAGCGTTTGTCGCCCAACGTATACTTATAAATTATCGGGTTCAACATAAAGATTCCAAAGTTCAAAAAGATACACCTGAAGAAGGTCGGAGATTACTTTGGCCGAAACGTTGTGTAAACAACAACCAAGAAGAGAATAGTAGTCTGAGTATTGATTTACTCCTCTCCAGGAGTTAGGCACAAGGCCAGTTTTTATCTTACTCCCACAAGTAAGATGTGACCCAAGGTCGGGTCGGGAAAGTGGGGTTTAAAAATTGCCTAGGCAGCCCCGTCGGCATTACTCGGTAGGGGCGCCTCAAGCAGTAAGCAATAAACTTACTCCTCCCCAAAGAGGGGAGGCGAAGCCTGGGAGGGTGGACCTCCTAGAACTGCACAGGACAGACCCATAGACCGGCGTAAATCAAGCCCCGAAGGCCAAGACAATACCAGTCTATGGGGTGCAGTATCCATCGGAACAGATACTACACTTTGATCTTAGCCAAAAGAGTAGTCTGAGTAATACAAATAATAAAATATATCAATTCACATCTGTAAAATCCTGAAAGTATAATAATCTAGTTCAATTAATAATTTAATGGCCAAACAATACCGTAAGGTAATTATATTTATGTTTTAAAGAGAAAAAATAAGTTGGTACAGGAAGCAGCATATTGAAAATGAACGTAAGACTTCCGGGCAACGCCGGGTAGGTTCAGCTCGTAATTATTTCGATGGTGATGATGATGAACGTCATCAGCATCAGCATCATCATAAGCAGCAACAGAAAGAAAATGAAAGAAATCAGCGACATAGTCACTGTCGAAGGAACGAATTCGTAAAAGCAAGAAAGTTAGACAACATTTTTTTTCTTACCGCTGTCAATTCGAAGAAATTATGTTTGTTTTTTTACGGAGGAGTGCGGGAAAAGTTGTTTTTGTGTCGCTTTGCTCAACCAGTGTTGACATGTTCATTTTTTAAGTCGGATTTATATATATATATATATATATATATATATATATACTTTTTTAGTGGCCTTTGATTTGAGTTAGTTTCTTCGAGGTTTATTTATGAAAGTTTCATATATACACATAGATGTACATATATACATGTGTTTGTGTGTGTTCGGCCTGCCATGGGCCGTGAAAAAAGAAACGCTTACAGGGATTAAATAAAAAAATATATATCTTTTTTTTTTTAAGAAAATGCAAGATGGTTTTATCCCAGAGCCGCCTCCATGGTGTTGGAAGCCATTCCTCAGGTGAATTAGCATCAGTTTGACATGAAAACGAACTTCTCAAAAAAGACGAACAAAAATAAAAAAGTAAATAGAATTGACGTTATGAATAGTAAACACCGTCGCGGAGGTGCGGAGTGGGAACTGCCGGTTGCGTACGTAGGTGGCAGAGAGGGAAATAAAATAAAAATATATATATATATATGTGTGTGTGTGTGTGTGTGTGTGTGTGTGTGTGTGTGTATGTGTGTGTGTGTGTAAGAGAGATTACGTGGGTGTCTATTGGTACATTAGTGTTTATATATATATATATATATATATATATATATGTGTGTGTGTGTGTATGTGTGTGAGAGTGTGTGTGTGTGCGTGTGTATGAGTACAAAACAGATATGCTTAAGTATGTATAGATCATTGCGTACATTCTTCATTAGTTTTAATATTCAAGGGTGTTGTGTACGTTTACGTGTGTGTATTTATTGCCGTATTCGTGTCTTTATATATATATATATATATATATATATATATATATATATATACTTGAGTATATAAATGTTTACGCAGATGTATATGTGTGTGTTTGTATTCTACGTGTTTTATTTTCTATAGGAAACTGACTATATATATATATATATATATATATATATATATATATCCGCTTGATGTATATTATAGTTAGAGATGTTAATATTTCACTTTTTTTCTGTCTATCTCTCTGCCTCTCTATTATTTTATCTAAAAATACACTCACACATATATAGAGAAGAGTTTGAATTACCTACTAGACACTATCCTCGAGTGTATTTGGTCTCTCTGTACAAGGGTTTTCAGACTAACCTACAAGTAAACCCGGATCAAACATTAAAAATAACATTATATTCGAAGCGCAAATGAGATTCCTCAACACTCGCTCATACGAGGAAGTGTGCGCTAAGTACTGTTACCTCAATTAACAATACTTAGCTTGATACTCCACCAGACTAGATGAATTATTGTCCTGGAATCCGCTAAGACGAAGAGACCATAAGAAATATATACTATAACGTCCTAAACTCGTCAATTGGGGAGAGGAAAATTAATGTTCTTGACTTCTTTACTAACTCAACTTTTGGCAGATAAAAGAGAACTTTAATGGAATGCGTGAATATCTATGTATCATATATAGAGAGCAAGTGTTAGCCGCATGAAGGAGGCCTTCGATTTCTGAAAACTTCGACTGAAGTAAAATGAAACAAAAAATGTATACCACTCAATGTATATGTGTATGTGCGTGTTTGTGGGTTCCCTGTAGAAATAGATAATATAGAATGTACATAAAATCAGGAAATGTATTCTTGTGTCAGATTTACATGGGAAGACAATGCAAGTGTTCCCGAATCTTAAAGTTCACCCCATTACAACTTCAAATATATCTTACTTTTATGAGATTTAATTTTTTGAGGAATACAATGAAAGTGGCCACAAATCCCTAAGTGCCCTCTAAACTTAGGGTAGCTATGAGAGCCGAACCTCTTTTAAAACTTGAAATATATCTTACTTTTATGACATTAAAATCCTATGTATACTCAGGAGAAGACAATAGAAGTGATCCCAAATCTCTAAGTGCTCTCCTAACCTAGGGGAGCTATGGAGGCCGAACCTTTTTAAAATCTTGAAATATATCTTATTTTGAAGAAATTTATATCACATGGATCCAATTTTCCGGGATTACAATGTAAGTGGTCACAAATCTCTACGTTACCCGAACCGAACCCCTTCAAAACTTCAAATATGTATATGTATTTTTTTAATTTATCGTAACAGATGCCAAAATTGTTTAGTTAGAAAAGTCTCAGACGAAAAAACATTCTAATGTGCGGTTCTAATTCTACCCCGCGATTTTTTGATTAAAATTATATGAACTCAAAGAATATAGAATATATATTTCCTTTTTGTAATAGTAAAATTATAGGCCTTATGGCCCCAAATTCTAGTATATATAAAAAAATTTTTTTTTTTAACGAAAATACGTAGTTAAAGCAAACTAAATTGTATGGGACTATTAAAATAATTTCTAATACTATTGATAATGTTTATTCATTCAATTATTTATCTCTATATTATCGCTTGTGTTTGAATTCATGTTTTGAAACATGACTTAAATCCTCAATCTATGACGGCACGCCAAATCTATAAATATGTTGTTAAGCTGGTGTTTTAAGCTCTGTTTATGAGTCTAAATAGGTCAGTTGAACATCTCAAAGTTTTCATTTAGATTTTTGCTCATGGCATCCGTTTTATTTGTGGGTAATTTATTGTTTACTATAAATGCAATATTTTACATTTCTATTAGTAATAAGGATCTCTGATATTTCGAAATAAAGCCAATTCTGCAATGTATTTACGTTTAAAAAAATCGTGACTGGCGGAAGAATTGGGACAGACGGACAAAATCTCTATTTATATAATAAAATGTAAGTGGAGTATTTTGGTATATTTAGTACGTCACGCATATCCGTCTGTCTGCCTTTCTCTCTCTCTCTCTCTCTCTCTCTCTCTCTATACATATATATATATATATATATATATATATATATATATATATATACTTAGATTTATGTATATATATAAATATATATATATATATATATATATATATATATATATATATATATATATATGTAATAAAGAAGAACACCCTTCCGTCTCTGTGCATGTCTGTCCTTAAAAACGCAGACATACTACGCAGTGTACCCTTAATATAAGTGTATTCACACGTGCAATTAGCATGTGAACATACTTGAAGTAGTTATACGTCTCGAGCTACCCCTTAAATAAGCTAATTACACTTTTCTGACATTTTATACAATGAAATAAATCGATCTATAAACGTTAGGTTAAGACTATTAAGATATATCAGAATAGCTCAATTGAAAAATATCTTCCGGGCAACGCCGGGTAACCTATATATATATATATATATATATATATATATATATATATATATATATATATATATATATATAAGAGAGAGAGAGAGAGATCCGCCGCCAAGATCACCCATTTTCATAAGCCTAATCACTTTAGTCCTTCAAACTGTCCGACATACCCCAGATTCCCTTGTTAGCAAACCAAATTTCAGTCTTTTCTCATATTCATTTATTTTTTTTGCAATGGCAGAATTGATGATGGTCTTACAATTATATAACACAATGTGATATACGTTACAGTCAAACGCAATTACTCGCTGATCTTCAGAAACCACAATGCAAGGCATATAGGATGATAGAACTTCAATATATATATATATATATATATATATATATATATATATATATATATATATATATATATATATATGAGAGAGAGAGAGAGAGAGATACGCCGCCAAGATCACCCATTTTCATAAGCCTAATCACTTTGGTCCTTCAAACTGTTCGACATACCCCAGATTCCCTTGTTAGCAAACCAAATTTCTGCAGTGTACATTTCTTTTATCAAGCTTCGAACCTTAGAATCGTGTTTTCTGCTCAACCTTTGTTAAAATTCGTGCACAAGGACGTTTTCCTACTCCACCATATTAGTAATATTATTTATATATTTAAATGTCAGTGCGATGCCGAGTACATCGGTAAGACGGTACAAAGGTGTTAATCCAGAATAAAACAACACATTTCCCTGCAATACGCCAGGGCCGACTTAACAATTTAAATCGTTTAGTCAACATATCCGGGTCAGCTATTGTTACAACACCTAATAAATAGCGCCGAATTTGCATTGGCTTACACTAGTGACAGTTCATTGTCATAAGTAGATAGCATTCGTTGTTTCATCTTAAAGTCTTGGAAACAATGTATATTAAGCTATAAAAACGCTTCTTATTTAAGCAAAAATACAAAGTAGGAGACATAAACACAGAGGGTCAAATTAAGTGTGTAAGACCAATATTTATTTTTAATAATATTATGCTAAACGAAGGTGAATAGCTATGTACGCACTCGACCGAAGAGAGTAAAATACCAGCAGAATGTCATATTGTGTTTGAAACCATGCGTATTAGCCTTGTTTTTGTATCTGAAGGAGTTTCTGTGTGCGTATAGCCTTTGTTTGAAGTTTCCCTTCGTCATCCCAATATATTTTTCTGCACTACTGGTATTCTGGTCTGTGACGGTTGCTTCATATATGATTGAATCGATTTTGCAATTTCCCTCAAGGGGGCAGTTGTTTTTGTCTTGGCTTGAGCAGCCTGCGTTTGTAATTGTTTTGGGTTCTGCAGAGATAATTTTTCTTATTGAAGGGGCAGTGGAATAGCTGACCTTAACAGAATTTCTGTTAAAAAGTTTGTGTAATTCATTTGTGGGTGGGAAGTGTTTGTCGAGTAATTTGAGGAAAAGTTGGCGACGGTTGCTTCATATATGATTGAATCGATTTTGCAATTTCCCTCAATTTTATTCTTAGTGTTGAAATGTTTTTATATATATTTTTATATATATATATATTTTTTTATATATATTTTCATATATTTTTTTTTTTATTCCCTTTAATCTTGAATTCCCTCGTGTTTTAAATCTCAACGGTCTTATTACACTAAATTTAAATTTAAACAAACACACACAACACACTGAGCAAATAACGCGTCCCAACGAGAGTGTCATGTGACCTCACATTTCCAAAACAGATGACAACAGAAGCTGAAGAGAGCCGGATGGGTAAGACCTTCCGTGCTTGAAACCGACGGTACGAATGTTGTACTAATTTTTCTGTACCAGAATAAATAAATATATATATATATATATATATATAGAGAGAGAGAGAGAGAGGGGGGGGAGAAAGAGATAGAGACATATTTTTTAAAAAGTCAGTCACAGGTACGTGTTTCATTTTTTAAAGACTCATCGATGCGGCTACACACAGCTAGCGTACTAACCCCGAACGTCAGTCACTACCTATAATGACAGTCAGACGGATTACTCCCTGAGCTAACTTGTCTGCTAATAAATGGAATATATATGCATCACTTATAAACGAATGTTCGTATTTATTTGTTTACTTTATTTATGATGTCGGTACCAGAAATGATTCAATTCTTTTTACGGAAGAGTGTTTTACGCATTAGGGGAGTACATATATTTAAAATATAGTCATCAATATACACGTGTTTCGTCTTTTCCAGATTCATCAATATGCGGCTATATATATATATATATATATATATATATATATATATATATATATATATATATATATATATATATATATATATTGACTTCTAACTTTGTGTTTCGATTATCATTCAAATAACAATGTGTTGAAAACTGTCATTTCTTTTTCATCCGGTACAGAAAACAATGCTGATTATCGTGTTTACTTTTATTCGCTTATTGTAAAATAAAGAAAAGACAATATTTTCATCCTTTTTTTTCTCTTCCGTAGTGTAGTGTTATTTCTCTTCAAATTCCTTTTTTTTCTCTTCGTTATTTCTGCACAACACGTCGCACTCTTAACACTGTCTTCCTTCTTTCAGAAACAAATAGCTTGCCCTATATTTATGAAAATAGAACGCCTTTGACGGCTCTCTGTAATCGTTGTACTAGTTCCGATCGTAAATCCTGGTGTCTAAAAAACTAGGGGGAAAGTAACGTGAACAATTGCAGTTGGAGTCAGTTGCCATGATCGACTATAGACATGTGTTGCTGATGGCATGATTCATATGGAGAACAATCTATTGTATGACTATTTTCAAGCTAATAATAAGTAAAGCTGTCGACCATAGTCGAGGGCAACCCGAGGTTTCCGTTTGATCGACTACTACACCGAGGTGTAGGAGAGGGCGCCACTCTTTCCTTAGGATTGCTCTACTTACACTTGATCCTAACTTTATAATGCTGAGTGTTTAGCAAAGATGCATAAAGAACAAATGTTGGAGTCTTTGGTCTTACTCGACTGAGGATTGAACCATGGTCTCCCGGGCTATAAGCGAAACACTCTTAGTATTATAACAAATTACCTATTAATAACTAAAGGTTAATATTCTATTTGGTGAAGCTCTATCGAAAAGAGAGGTAATTGGTCTATTTTAGAAGATATAATATTTCACTGAATGGACTGTACAAGCATATGATAAAGGAATGATTGGTTGTTTGTGGTAAATTTAGTAAATTGTATATTTTAAATCCAAGTGAACGATATTATTAAAAGAGGATAGGATTTTGACACCACTTTTATTTTGCCCTTCCGAGGATTACAATCAAGAAATAATGATACTAAAACCTTTGTCTGGAACACTTATTTCAATTTTGATAAAAACTCATGACATAATTTTGTTAAAAAATTAAGGCTTTATCTTAAGGGTCTTAAGAAGAAATTGAAATTCAGCGAATCTACCTTAATTTGTGTCTTATAACTTTAGATCAAATTTAATGCAAATCTAATATATTTTAATTTTTCAAATAAGAAGTTTTGCCCATATTAGGCCTACTAAAACACTTTAAAATACTTCAAAGAAACTGAAAGTTGGGGAATGTTTATAAATTGATGTCTAATACCTGTTGTTAAAATTTCACAAAAATTAAAATCGAAGAAATCGATCTAAAGTATAATTTTGTTTACTAACAACTTAGACCAATATTTCACAGAAACCACGAACTGAACATCTATGTGCCTTTTGTTACAAAATCTCTTGAGTCTAAATGTACGGATGGTAAACTTATTTTATATATTTATATATCAGAAGATATATATAGGCATCCACAGACCGCTATTTCGCCGTATCACAGCATCATCGTGTGGCTAGACATATTGAGTGTTTCAAATTGACGCGAGATCTAACTGATAGTAGTTAGCAATATTACCAGTATACTATCAGTGTTCACAACAAAATTAAGGGAATTTATGTGTATATATATATATATATATATATATATATATATATATATATATATATATAATTCAGAAGTTTTATGCGTTACGCTAAGTGGAAATTGTTACTTCCTTTTTTTTAGCGAGTGCGGAGAAAATATAGTCATGTACAAATAGCTGTTTTGCCGTATCACAATTTTTTTTATTGTAACTAGATATGATTGGTGTTTTAATCTGAGATACGAAACCCGGCATCTTTCACAGTAGTCAGCAATATTACCCGTAAGCTGTGTATATATATATATATATATATATATATATATATATATATATATATATATATATGAAAATCCCTACACTGAGGATTGCGTAAGCATGAAACATCGTTGTATGTAGGTAAAAATATTTAATATTTACTTCAAAAATATAATTATAGCCCCCTTTACTAGGATTGGTGAACTCTGAGAGAATTTATAAACGAGCAGTGTGTCTATGGCTTAAAGGCGAGATTCCTACACCATTTGTTGTTGTTATTGTATCCCTTTCAACTGCTCGTCATACGCGCTCGTTATTTGGCGATTATAGATTTAAATCTCTCCTAATTATCATGTGGATAGTTGCCGGCCGATGGGAAAGATACCCGACTGCAAATTAGTTGCGATTTGTAAAAACCGGCGTGAATTGACATCCCTACACTGAAGATTGCGTAAGCATGAAACATCGATGTCTGTAGGTAAAAATAATTAATATTTACTTCATATATATATATATATATATATATATATATATATATATATATATATATATATATATATATATGAGAGAGTAGCGTACGCACACAAAAAACACGCAGTCTCAGATATTCTACAAATTATTGTCACCCGACCGAACCCTTTAATATCTCTTAAATATAGAGGTATACACAACACACTACACCAAAATAAATGAAATTAAAGATTACAAAATAAACCAACGTCCGCAATATATACACACAACAGACTAACCTCCAAAACTAGATATAGACAATCAAAATAGTTTGTGCAACACGCGGGAAAAAATGAAAATAGATTTGTCTCACAAACCAGGCACACAGACAAAACAGTAATTTCAGTTTTAGATATACACGATTCAAATAGTTTGTGAACCACGAAAAAAATGGTCAGAAGCGGAATTCCATTATCTCACATACTGGACATAGTGACAAAACAGAGAAATTAAATCATCCTTAAAACCAGACACACAAACTAAAAATAGACATTTCAATTTTAGATATAAATACTCAAAAAATCTTGTCGATTACAGATAATAACCCATCACGCACACCAGAAATCTAGTTGAACTCGAGATTTTCGTTTTCTTCTTTCCCTCTCTCGTTTCTTTCTTTGATCATTTATTCGAGAAACTAACCAGACAGCTACGTCTATTACCTATTGTTAAAACTTAACAAAAATCGGAGGTATCTGAATTTTCACGAAAAGCCTCTACCCCTCTTTTCCCCCATTTGTAAAAAACTAAATTAAACAAAATATATTCCACATTCCCCACCCTTACGCCTTGCAGCTTTGTTCCAAAATTGATAATGCTCAGTTTATTATTTTGAGAGTGAATCCTTTATATAGAAATATATAAACATATACACGAACCTAACTTTATATAAATAGCGATAAATGTATGTATGTATTTATGTATGTATGTATGTATGTATGGTCGACCCACGAATACATGCAAACAAGAAAGGCATTGAAGTGGTTGTGAAATTACTCAAAGTATTGTCCTACCGGAAGTGATCAAAAACTCTTCTCATCAATTGAACACGGTTCTCCATTGAACAATTCCGATTCTAATACCGTCGTCGTCAAAAAAGTAAAGATCATGACGAGTGAGCCATATTGACGCTCAAACGAGACAAAAAACGCCCTACAACACAGACAATAGACGAGATGAAAAGTCAGCTTTTCGTTTTTTCAAATCTTTCACAAAAGTCCGCCTATTCATTCTTCAACTAAATCATTCAATTCATGTCGCAGTCGAAAAAAATCAGCTCATATAATAGGTATCGTAAGTAGGTAATAATTCATAGGAAAAGTTCACATATATATATATATATATATATATATATATATATATATATATATATATATATATATATATATATATATATATTAGTATGAATTTTCATTTATACAAATCAATTTTGGTTACATATGTGGATACATGTTTAAGGTACCCCCTTATTTAAGGTCCAGCAGAATCAGGCCACTAACAGAGAAGTCTCTGGAAAGACATATGTAGCCAAAATATCAGCATAAATAAAACTTCATACTTAAATATAGCTCTACTTTTTATTGAGCAATATTATGTAAACACAGTAGTTCTACAGAATTGACCCCTCTGAACAAAACGCCAACAAACATCATATATATATATATATATATATATATATATATATAGAGAGAGAGAGAGAGAGAGAGATAGAGAGAGAAAGAGAGATTGTGTGTGTAGAACACAATATATACTACAATAATAATTTCCAATTACTGTGAATTTTCTGTATTTATTTATTTGTATGTTATCAAAAAGACGGCCCACACATAATATAATTATTAGGTTGATATGTCTCTTTGGCAACATTTTTTTTTCAATAATTATCTCAATTCCACTCTTATCAATTAAAAAACGGAAACGTTGCACAGAAACTGTAAACTATTACTGTAAATTTAATACGCAGATCAATTCTGATCATCATCATCATCATCATCATCATCATCATCATCAACAACAACAACTAGTGTCAGAGATATTTAACCTTTATCACACCAGGTATGTCTTTATAAGTGCATTGTGTGGCCTGTGCTAGTTTCTTTACATAAGTTCTGTGTGATCTCCGAACTGAATTACTTCCACAAAAGAACATCGCTGATGAGTTCATCCTTAGCGCCTTAACAATTACCAGCAACTCTAGTTCTCCTCTTTCGGTTCCTTTCCGTGCGTTATAAAACGACCAATATCTGATACAGTTCACTGTTAAACTACACCAACAAGATGATTGTTTTATTTACTAAGCAAAATACAAACTGATAGATTGTTGTTTTTGTAAATTCAACACACACACATAAACGCATTGAGAGGGAGAGAGAGAGGGGGGAGGGCAGATAACAGTCTACTCCCGTCTACAAAGGTAATAAATGTTAGTATATGTATGAATGATATGATAGTATGATGTATGAATGATATGATAGTATGATGTATGAATGATATGATAGTATGATGTATGAATGATATGATAGTATATGTATGAATGATATGATAGTATGATGTATGAATGATATGATAGTATGATGTATGAATGATATGATGGTATATGTATGAATGATATGATAGTATGATGTATGAATGATATGATAGTATATGTATGAATGATATGATGGTATATGTATGAATGATATGATAGTATGATGTATGAATGATATGATAGTATATGTATGAATGATATGATAGTATGATGTATGAATGATATGATAGTATGATGTATGAATGATATGATGGTATATGTATGAATGATATGATAGTATGATGTATGAATGATATGATAGTATATGTATGAATGATATGATAGTATGATGTATGAATGATATGATAGTATGATGTATGAATGATATGATGGTATATGTATGAATGATATGATAGTATGATGTATGAATGATATGATAGTATATGTATGAATGATATGATGGTATATGTATGAATGATATGATAGTATGATGTATGAATGATATGATAGTATATGTATGAATGATATGATAGTATGATGTATGAATGATATGATAGTATGATGTATGAATGATATGATGGTATATGTATGAATGATATGATAGTATGATGTATGAATGATATGATAGTATATATATGAATGATATGATGGTATATGTATGAATGATATGATAGTATGATGTATGAATGATATGATAGTATGATGTATGAATGATATGATAGTATGATGTATGAATGATATGATAGTATGATGTACCAGTTAGCAAACCAAATACTTTTGAATCCCGTTCACTGTGTAATTTTTTATACATTTCTGAAATATGCAAAGCATCTAACAATAAATGTGTTTCTTTTCTTTTGCACAAATCCCTACATTGCCGTCATTTTTCTTAATTTTTCGAAATCGAAAAATACATATTTAACAGTCTCGTTGTTTTTAGTCAACCTATTAATATATTTAATGTAGGGAGTTTTTAAAATATTGCTAAAAACTATCGAACGTTTTCAGAAAACAGTTACATGAAAAAATATAACTAAATTACATATAATGTTGAAGCCTTTTCAAGTTATTCGTATGGACTACAATACATGAATGAATCCTTATTACTTACAAGATTCTAATATATCCATAGTTTTTACTCGTTGATATCATTCAAGAAAATCATTTTATTGATCTAAATTTGTGTTTTGAGATTTATCATGGAACTTTTTTGGGCTATTCTTGAGGTTATCTTGGAAACATTTTGTAATTAGAATGAACTACATGGAAAATTCTTTAGAAAAGCCAGAATTATCTTGAATCTATGTTATTGCCGTGAAACAGTCTATGAAATGTCTAAAAATGTTATTTTATTCGCTTTGAAAGTATTTTCGATTGTCTAAGAACGGTTTCAGAATTGTCTTGTAATAATTATTTTAATTAACTATCTCATAATTGTCATTCACTTTTCTTGGATCTCTTTCAGAATTGTCTTGACACCTCAACCATATTCTCTTAAAACGACCATGAAATTACATTTAATGGCTTTTACACTAACTTCGTGCGACCTTAGTTGTATCTTGGATCTCAATTGGACGAGTCTTGAAACTAATGGGTTTTTCTTTAAACTGTCTGAATTTTGTTACAACTCATTTAGAATTATCATGGAATTGTTTCAGAACGTCTTCAGAATTGTTTTCGGATTTGGAGAAGTGTTCTGGAATTGCATTGGTACTGTCTTGGAACACCTTTGCAACTGCTTTGCAATTGCCTGCGATTATTTTGGAATTGCCTTGGGATTGTCATGCGACTGGAATTGTTTTTATATATTTATTATCTTGGAATTTGTTTGAACTATCTTCGAATTCTTTTTGAAATTGTCTTTGACTTACCTCATAAATCTCTCAGAATCGATAGGAAACTGCTTTATTGCTTTCTATTCATGGTTTATAGCTGTCTTAGAATTATCTTAGATTGTATAATAAAATTTTGTACAACCGCCAATAAATTCTCTTGGAATTGTGATGGAACTGCCTGTTTAAACTTTAGTGGATGTAGCAAATAATGTCTTGAAATATTATAAGGATTGTTGTTGAACTGTTTTAGCACTGCCTTGGAATTGCCTTAAATTACATTAGGCGACCAAAAATAGTTGTCTATATGAATTGGATTTGTTTTGAAAATGTCATCAACTATCTTATACTGTCTTTTAATATTCTTGAAATCGACATCGAACTGACTTGTAACTATAGACTTATGTATTATAAATGTATTGGAATTGTCATGAACAGTCCTAGAATGTACTTAGAATTGCCTTCGAACTATATAGGAATTTTCTCAGAACGAAATTAGAACTGTCTAAGAATTACCTTGGAATACACTTGTCATATTGGTATGTTTGAAATTGTCTTGGACTTGTTTTGAAACTCTTCATTATTTTCTTGGAACTACATTAAAATGTATTCGAACTACTTTGGGATGTCTTGGAAGTAGTTAAGAATTATTTTTGTAGTGTTCTTAAATAGTCTTGAAAATACACATTGGTAGTGTTTGAGAACTACCCTAGAATTGATCTGTAAAATGTTTTGGGGTATCAGGCAACTACAATTGAAATTAGTTTTGAATCATTTGTGAATTTGCAGGGAATTATCTTGAAATTCTCTTGTAATTATCTTTGGATTGTCTGGTAATCATCATGGGCATCTCTACAAAACCTTGCCTGTTAATTGTTGCATCTTTTGTCGCTTTGGGGGGCTTTGACTTTCTGCTGTCAACTCAGATGACCGCTAATTGGATTCCGGGGTTAAGTAGTGGCGCAAAAACTCTTTTTAGTTATATTCAAACAATTGAAAACAATGATCCGAATCGCTGAGACGTTGTTTTTATCGACTGAGCAAACGCGGCACCCACTTCAAACACAGCTTTCTTATTGACACATTTTGACCCAGAATGATGAATATATTGCAATCTGATATCTTGAACTCATCTGCTATGTCACGAAACTTTAATCTACGATCAACAAAACAAGTTTGTGAAATGTCTTGATGTGTTTCGGGACAACTGTCGAATTTTGGCAACCTAAGCGTTCAGCATCATTTGTTACTGTACTATCAGCATCATTTAACGTTAGCGTATCACGTCTTAACCGTTGTTTTTGACATAACGCTCATCAAGCTTAAAATGTATTTTTCCATCATCACACGAAATTCAGATTTTTCAATTGTTTTGAAAATTTACAACAGTGACTTCATTTAAATAATTGTAATTTCTAAACAAATAATTCGATTAGACTCAAATTTTAACACGTGCTACAAGTGTGTTATTGAAAACGCTAAAGAGTCCTATGCCTAATTTTTTAACGTCAGAATTGCTGAGCTGAAGCTTGGATTTCGCCAGTTTTGGAAAATAACCAACAGGCTACTGAATAAATGTAAGACTTGTATTCCAACCAGCATTAACGGTCATAAGGTGGTCGACTCAGTAGAATATGGAGCCAAACTTTTCGAAAAGAACTTTGCTACAGACTCCACTCTTTACAATCATAATCACACACGTCTGGAATTGTACCCTATGACTGTAAATACGTTTAGTTATATACATATATCGGTCCAGGACCTTGGAAAACTTATCAGAAACCTCCATTCAAGCAATGCAACTAGTCCTGACAACACGCCAGTCATTGTTTATCAGAAGCTGTTATCGAAACTTATTCCTATCATAACAAAATTATACACTCGTTGCTTAAAGGAGAAACTATTTCTATCTATTTGGAAAAGCTTCGTTGGTCTGCTCTATATTTTAAAAAAATACTGGTGATATCAGTCCATACAGATCAGTCTTCTATGCTTCATGAGTAAGCTGTTTGAATCTGTGATAAATCAAGAAATTGTCAACTAGCTCAGAAAAAAAACTATATATTTAGTGGCAAGCAATACGGATTTCGTCCTGCAACTTATGTTCTAATAATAATATAGAATAAAATCAGCGAATCTCTTGACTGGCGCGTTGTTTCCAGAGCAATAGGCCTTGACATATCAAAGGTCTTCGATAGGATCTGGCAAAAATGGTTGCTTTACAAAGTTGCTAGCTATGGAATGTCTGGCAATATTTTCGCAAACATTGAATACTTTTTCTAGTATAGGATTATAAAGGTAGTTCTTGATAAGCAGAATTTGGACGCACATAGAATCAACGCGAACGAGCCTCAAGGATCTATTTTGAGGTCAAAATTCTTCCTGATTTTCATCTGCTAAATCATATCCTGCGAACATTTTGTGACATCTACGTAATCGACACTTCACTTCAAAGGGTGCTGCTATTAACACCTCTAACACCAAGCTTCTCCCCTTTTCACGGACAACGCTCGGGACCCTGTTTTGCCCCAGTCGAAATGAATGGTTCTCTCCCTGAATAAGTCCCTTGTTTTGTATAAGCTCTTAAAACTGGCTTTCACTTCAAATCTAAAATGAAACTATATTCAGTCTGTTGCTAAAGTCGCTAGAGAAATGGTTGGACTATTCTGCCGCTCCAGAAAGTACCTGACTCCAGATTAACTACTCTAGCAATATGAGTCAGGTACACGCAAAGACTGAATACTGCTGTCACATATGGAGACGTGCCGTACATAGCACACTTTCGTATGGAATCGACTTCGAAATTTAGTTGGGATGCTCTTTTCTCTTCCTTACAATGACTTTCTCTTTTTTCTTTGAAAGAGACGTTGCTAGTCTCTATCGTTATTTCTATGGAAGATGCCCGACTGAGCTGTATCTTTGGCTTCTCCTTATAAGACATTCATAGCAAGAGGTCATTGACTTTCTTTTCTCTCTTCAAACTTTTAACAACGGCTTCCCATCTGTGGAAAACATTACCGCTGGACTGTTTCCCTGCCGATTACACCGTGGTCGTCTTTAAATCCAATGCCCAGAATATTAATGTCATATACGGCGCCATAAGCAATCAAACGCAGTTTATACAAGTGATCAGTGTTAGTACTCCCATAGCGTTCTTCATCTGTCGACTAGCAATCTTTTCCGCCTCATTATCCCTTATCATCGAGTGTCCCTTAATAAGTGGTGAGCTAATAGTAAAAGAAATAATACCTATATCTAATGAATTATACCACGTTGACACACCGGTTCTCATATCACCAATATTAAGCAGCGTTATGCCTGGTCAGTACTTAAATGGCAGGCGTGATAATCCTGACCGAGCAGTGAAAGTGGTCCTGACTTGACTCAACCCCGCCATAAAGGGATTCGTTTTTGCGTGTCGTGTGGTTTGAAAATTGAATAAAGGTTAAAATCATAAGCTGCTAGTTAGGATCGAACACACAACTGATGAGAAACAAAACGACTGGTGATTGTACTGCAATAAACAAGTTTGCCCGAATAAAAAGGACGCGCATTATCTGTGGCCTCATTGATTAAACAGAATGAACTGAAATTATTTTATGTTTGAAATCTGCTGGTTTAAAGGAGAAGAAAATGACAAAGGAGAGACGTGATAAAAAAAGAGTGCAGTGATTTGTGAGTCGCATTATTGTTGGGGGACTGAGGAAAATAAGGTGAAAATGGTTCCCTTATCGAGTTTCTACCCCCTATTCAGTGGCAATTCAGAAATACCACGTGATGTATATAAAATCATGTACCAGCGGGCTTGCAAGGCCTGATACCAATTTGCACATACAATGAACCGTTCGGGGCCGTTCGTTGTTATCTGTACCGATCACATTCAATCGATGTTGGGGAAACTTAAGAAAACTTAGGTGAGATTATATATATTAAAGGCGTAGAAGGAAAGTAACATACCCGCGATAATTTGGGTTTAAATTCTCGGAGGGTTAGCGAATATAACTAAATATACGTCAATAAAGCCAGAGAAAATAAGGCCCGAAACGTTAGAAACGTAACAACAACCGATACGTGAACATCAGTCCGCAACATGTAAATAAACTAAATGACATTGTATATAATGTTGAAACGTATCTAATTGCTATACATTGAAACTTTCCATTTCATCGTTTATTATTCTTTGGGGGTTTTCTTCTAGAAGATATCTCCAAACTTACTATCGTGATTACTTTAACAAAATTCAGCGATTTTGAAACCTCCGATTATGAATTCGCCAGTCCCTTGTGCTTACCACTCAATCATAAGTTCAATTTGCCTGTCTTGTCATTGGACAAACGTTATTAATGATTGCTGAGGCTTTTCCTTTTCAAACGGTTTCGAGTGTCTTTTTTCCTTTTTCTTATTCATTGTGTTTACAAGATCCGAACATCAGTTTATCAAAGAATCGTTCAGAGTCGCGCCGACTTCTCGTACTGCTTTTCTGAGGAAACAAGTCATGTGAAAACGCCAAAGATGTTTTCCTCTTTTCAGAACTTGTAAACTTCTTCGATTTATTGGAAATCTATCCGCTTCTTCGATCCTCAATCAGAAGATTCAATATATGCCAATTTTAAAAAGAAATAGAAGAGAGAGAAAAAGACGAAGAACGAACTTCTTATTTTCATTCCTGTTCAAAAAGTGGAAGCAAGAATCGCTGACAAAGTAACAATTCAGTTCGGATATTTGTAAACAACCTTTTCTTTATTATATGTCCTCAAGCAACTCTATTAGAGGCTGTGTAGATTGATTGCTCTGTCACGTTTAAGTTTGTAAATAGCATTTTTATCAGTTAAATTTAAAGGTATTTTTATATGCGTCTAGGTATCATTGTAAGAGGCCAAGTCCGTCGGACTATTATAGCTTTTTCGTCAATAAAGACGCAGATAAGATGATCATGTCCTGAGGATATTTGAATCTATATATTTCGTCCCTTTTGTCTTTCGCATTTTTTCTTTCTCTCTTTTCACCTCTTTTTCTCTATCTCTCTATATATTTATCAATCCATCTATCTATATCTCTGTCCTTCTAATGGTTTATGTATTTTCTTTTTCATTGTTCTTTTCAAATAATCATTCTGTTATTCTTCTATTGCGTTTCTCTTTCTTTCTTTTCTTATTTTTTTCTAGTAGTCTTTCTTTTTGGTTTCCCCATGTTTTCTTCGTCCTTCCTTTCTTTCTTTCAGTTACTTCTGCCTCATTTCCTCCTTCCTCATTCGTTACTTCTTTTATCTCTGTCATTTCTTGATCAATTTTTGTGTTGCGTTACTTTCTTTCTCTGTTGTTTGATGATTCTTTTAAGCCTACTTCTGATAATCTTTCTCAATTCCCTTAAATATTTTAAATGGATTCGTCCGGCAGTTTTTTTCTAATCGCTAACTTTTTGTGACGTGACCACTAGTTAATATAACCACTACTACTGATACTACTACTACTACTACTACTACTACTGCTGCTACTACTACTACTGCTACTACTAACAACAACAACAACAACAACAACGACAACAACAACAAAAACACGGGAAAACGAAGTAAATACACAGAACTATCCAGAGAACTGAACGGAATATGGAGCATGAAGAAAGTTAGCATAATACCAATAATCGTAGGAGCACTAGGACCAATCCCAAAAAACCTGGAGAAAAGACTTGGAGAAATTGAAATCAAAGGGACCATCGAAACCATACAAAAGACGGCAATGATATAAACAGCTGCAATATTAAGGAAACTCCTCGAATACAGAAACCAACCCGCATAAGCTACAAAGGGTAACCAGTCACAGGGAATTTACAACATGGAGAAAACAAAACCACACGAAGACCACCACAACACGAACCAAAGAACAGAAACTGCAAGAAAAATCACTCATAATCCCCCCCAATAAATTACACCGGCCTCAGCTATCACCACACAAAAATGAACCAACGACCAGAAAGTACAAGAAACACTATAAGCCCCCCTTCTCTCCCCACCCCACCCCAAAAAATTAAAAATTAAAACATTAACAAAAATCAAAAATTGAAAGAAAAGAAGATAATTAACTGGTTATGTATGTTTAATCTACCAGATGGATTCTACTGTTGTGTACGATCAACATCAGGAATTACTTTTTAATTTGCTTGAAAATTTAATCAAATGCTAAAATGCGTCTTCTGTATAAATGACTGATTCACATTTCGACACTTTTCAGCCGCATCTAAACTTCATTTATCGGGACATCATACATTCGAAAGAAACATATTTATTTTTAACATTATCGAATGATATCCGAATAGTTTACACACAGTTGTAGCAAGATTGATCGTGGGTGTGTAATACATTATTTTTATGTTAAAACGGTTTTTCTACATAAAGTTAGAGTAAGCAAGAAATTTCCATTAAAAGTTACAAGACTAGAATTAGGGTAGCGTGTTACGATATGACATCATGGGTGGGAGGTCCGAAGTGACACGTAGTGATGAAGAGAGAAGTGTGTTTCTTTTCAGCAGCTGAGCTGATTTGGTTCGGACGTCTTTTTCGTTTCCCCTAACCCCTGAAGGTAACTTTACAATGAACAAAACATAAAAAGCATAACCACATTATGGAAGTGTGTTGTTGATGTTTAATTGTTTGTTTGTTACTGATTACAGGACAAAGGATAAGAGAAAGACACAAACACGTCTGCTGCTAAATCTTCACTTCGACTATGACGACAACTTAATAACAACAGAGAAAAGAAGAAAGAAAGACAGATACTCGACTAACTATTAATCAAACTACTTACAACGTGTCAACGAGACACGAATAGCTGTTTTCTGCGAACGAGTCAACGGCGGACCAATCGGTGGGCAGTGGTTCAAAGAATTCGCTCCTCGAATGTTACAAAGGGCTTATTAGTGCCACGTAACGTTAGAGGGTGATTTAAGTTATTAAATCATATCTTGTTATAACTAAAGGCAGTTTTCCCTTGTATCTATTTTATTGTACTAATTGTAGAGTTTTTTATGAATATAATATTAATCTGCGGGATAGCGTACTATAGCAACGTTAGATAATACACTATAGTAGCGTAAATTACATTCATTTGGTATATTTCTCGTCATACGGAGTACACATAAGTCAATTTAGAGCATGTGCAAGTCAGAAATAATACTTTTTTATACTTACTCGTAAATACTCGAAAAATAACACGGAAACTAGGTAAAACACCAGACGCGGATAATTTTTCGTTAGTCTTGCTTTCTAGATATTGTATTTAAACAGTTGCAAAGGTTTGCACAATAAATTAGAAAGAGAAGCATTCGGAGGAGAAGGGTGTTAAAAAGGTAATATGAAAGAGAGAGAGAATTTGTAAAAGAAAGATTGTTTCTTTTTAAGTATTGTATTTTCTGCCGGATAGCTCTGCTAGTAACATATAAAATCTACGTCAGAAGGATTAAAGCAGTTGTAAAAATGATTTTAGAAACATAAAATACTGAAGATGACAAAAAAAGCTTTACCAGCGTTTTGGGTTGGGTCTGTTGTATTATATATGCGCCATACGCCTGTTTTTGTTCGGTGCATCCGTGTGCATTCACGTACGTATTTGTGTCTGTGTGAAATGTCGGGGTGTGGATACATAACGGTCGACCCTGACGTGAAACAGACGAGATCCAACAATAAAGTTTTGAGATAAAATTACTGCCATTTGTAATTCGGGACGCAAATTGAAGAAACATGTTTACCGCAACAAAAGGGAAAAAGCCAAATACGAAATTTCTAAAAGAAAAAAAAAGGAAGAGGAGAAAGGTCTAGGATTGGCGTTGAGAGGAAATTTCGAGAAGATAGCAAAGAATCCAAAGAATAATTTTGTTTGGTTTTTAGCGCTAGTGCTTCTTTTTCTTCTTTCCTTTTTTGTCACGCAGTTTTATTTCTATCTCGGGACAAATGTCAGGAATGGAAACCAACCCTCTTCAGTAAAAAAAAGAAAGACTTCTGAGGCCAAACCCAGGAAGAATTTGGACAGAAGATGGCCACAAGTCAAAAAACGGAAGGATATGGAAAAAAAGATAAAGAATGAAGAAAACGAAGAAGCGAAATAGTCAGTTTGATCAAAATGTAAAAAGCAGCGTCCATTAATGAGACTTTCTTGTAACAATGACTTGCATGTCACAGCGCATGCGCACCGGAAGTTGTATAGGATGGAATGAAAGTCTTTCGTTTTTGAATACATCTCTATCAGAGTTAACTGCTTGCCTTCAAACAGAGTCGTCTTGTTCTCGTTATGGTATGTTTAAGGTTGCGCAATCAACCTCTTAAACACGGCCGTATTCAAAACTGACAAATGAATTGCTGGTTGTAATACTAGCGAGGAAGGCTACCCGGTGTTACCCGTGTATTATATGAAAATAATACCAGTAACGTATAACTTAAGTATGAACGATGAGCACTATCGCTTTATCCCTTCTATTCACGAAAAGACATGTAATCCCAAACCCACTCGATTAGCTGCTAAATCCATCCTGTTCACTGGAGAGGCCAGTAGGTGCCGGCAGATTTCATACCCTAATAGTTTATTTCCTCGAACCGCTTGCCCTTTGAATTCCCATCGTATTCCCTGTTTCTCCGACCGTACCAACAGGCACAGATTTTAATGTAATGTCAATAAACATCTCGCTGCCCAACTCCCTACCCAGGTTTCGCTACCACAGGAACCACTTACGCTTCAGTAGCAATATACTTTGTTGTGGGTGAATAACATATTAACTGAGATGACAAGGATATAATTAAGCGTTTCGCCAAGATTAAACTTCGAACAAGGATATTCTCAATCGTATGGTGATGAAAATAATATTTCAAATTTAAAAGTGACCGACTGAAATTAAGGAAACTTCTAAAAGATGAGTGCACGCATGTAAAACATAAGAATATTTACATCGCATGAATAACTTCGTCTTCCAATCATTCATGCATAGACAGAGAAATGGCGGTGGTAAAGGAGATACCGACGACATTGACTGACGACCTGTGCGTGCCAAGTTACGCTCTTGTCGGTTCCATAGCATCAATTTCAATATAGAGTTGGCACCCTTAACGTGTTCCTCCTGTAAGTACTTGATTCTAAGAAGGAACTCGGGAAGCTAATACCAAAAACAATGAACGGGTTGGTCAAAGATCATATTCTACTGAAAAAAAATGCATGAATAGTTTAATATAAAGTTAGTTAATTTCAAATAAATAATGTGTTCAGTTATTAACAAATTACGGCTAATTAGACAATGAATCATTTAGTGGTTCGAAAGTCAAGTTCCATTGTTTTATATTGAAAATCAATCAACGCGACGACATTTTGGTTGATTGCTATAATCTAGTCACCAGATTTGCTCAAAATATCGGTCTTGGTCTAACTTAGAACTGATTTAGTATTAGAATATATAGTATTAGGATATATAGTATTAGGATATATAGTATTAGGATATATAGTTTAGGATATATAGTATTAGGATATATAGGTATAATGTTCAGATCACCGTCACGGAAAAGGTTACAATTTTTGAGCTATGACATTTGCCCTGAAAATTTCGGTCATGATTAAAATTTCGACGGAATTTCAAGCTCCGATTTTTTTAGAACAATAAGCACCATGCAAAATTTCATCTTCGTCAGAAAATTTCTTTTTCCTAGAGCTTTTTTCCTATACACTTTCATACCGCACAATAGATTTTAAAACCTTACCTCTAGTCCTTTAAATGTTAGAAAGCTTTACTTGTGCAATTGACATTTGTTTGATGCTTGTGTCAATGTATTACCTTTTGTTCAGACTACTGATTTTTGGAATATTTACACTAAATACCGTTATAAGCAATGTTTTAACAAGGCCCGGTAAACGTTCTTTTTTAATTAGTTGAGGCATTGTTCTATATCATTGTATCTGTATATATGTGTAGTTATATATATATATATATATATATATATATATATATATATATATATATATATATATATATATATATGGGGAGTGTGGGTGTGCGTGTGTGTGTGTGTGTGAAAAATACAAAAGGAAAAATATAAATACGGAAATAAATCATCAAAAAACGAGAGATTTACCGGTTTCGTTCGGATCAACGTTGTCTTAAAAAAAGTGAAGATTTAAAATTTATTGAATAACGGCAAAACATAGGAAAAATGAAGAACGCACAACGGGGTGTTTTATTTTGGCACGTGTTTAACTATTTGAAAAAAGATATCCTCATTTTTTATCCAATACGCTAAACGCAAAGCCTTCAATAGTCACAACCAAAAAAAACACAGATTAACACTACAAAATTGTCCCCTCACAACAACATAACAAGCACAAATAACACCAACATGATTAATAAAAATAAATCTTATATAGTTCTCCCCAATAATCCCATATCTATTTCGTTACAAAAACGATTCAAATCTTACATAAAAATAGTAACATCAACGTCTACAACAATTAAGGATTATCTCAACACCAAAACCTGCCCCCACATATCCCCTAAAGACACTTCTTTCCTAGCCGGCATTTACAAAATAAAAGGTGCGTCGTGTCCGATGTTTTATATCGGTAAAATGGGCAGAAGTATAAAATCCCGTATTTACGAACACAAAGAAGACCTCAAACAAAACAATCCCACACACACACTAGTCATGCAGAGAAACACTTTTACCTACAATTTTGACTTTACAAAACTGAATACTCCTTCCTACGCTGCAAGTGCATCGAAAGCGCTGTAATACTTCTCTCATCTCATAGTAATTTGTTTTTTCTTTTGTCTTTTTCATATTAAGACCCATATTATCTATGATAGGGTCCTCACAGCATAAGGTAGCCAAATGGCTTGCAACTATTTTAAAACCAGTTTTAAACGCTATAGTTCTTTTTCTATTAAAGATTCATTCTCATTCTCGAACTTTATACAAAATTATTCTCACACTGACAAATTTATGTCTTCCTTTGATACATCAAGTCTTTTTACCTGTGATCCCCTTTATTGAGACGATTGATATATGTGCAGATGTATTATATCGCAGTCAATTACCAACTCCTTCTATTCCCAAAATTATTTTCGTGGAATTAATGAAATTCGCCACTATGTCCGTTGAATTCAGTTTAAATGACACTATGTACAGACAAATTGATGGGGTCTCTATGGGTTCTCCTTTGAGACCGGCATTAGCTAATATCTTTGTTGGTTTACATGAAGAAGGCCTGCTATCTGGTTCTGAAAGACCAGACGTTTATTTCCGCTACGTTGACAACACATTTTGTTTGTTCAACAATGAGACAGAAGCAAACGTTTTTCTCAACAATATTCATCCAGTTCTAACGTTTACTTCCATTTCTTGATGTGTTATTTAGTAAAGCTTCATCTTATTTTTAACAGTATACCGCAAACCAACTTTCACTGGTCTCTACACACGTTGGGACTCATTTTGTCCCACAAAACAAAAGTTTAATTTAATTAAGACCCTTACGCATAGGGTCTTAATGATTTGTTCTCAGACTAAACTGGATGATGAAATCAAATGTATTACAAAGACCCTCTATAACAATGGCTATCAATTAGACATTGTTGAATCCACTATCAACAATAACATTTCTAGTTTTTATAAAGATAAAAAATCTTCTGTTGATAGATGTCCTATTTACCTTTGCCTACTGTGGCTAGGTAATATAAGTGATCGATTCGCAAAACAAATCTCTTTGTCTGAACAAAAATGTTATTTTGCCGCAAATACACGTGTTGTTTTTTTCCAGCAGACCCATTTTGTCGTTGATTCGAAAAGATGATCTTCCCCGCACCATAATAATTATATTATTTATTTATTTAAATGTAGTTGCAGTTCGCACTACATTGGGCGGGCATCGCAAAGATTGGACATCCGGGTCAAACAACACGTGCCTACAAAAATTCGTCAGGCAAATTACTTATCAACGGATGTTTTGCATTAATACACATGGTTTTTCCATCGCCGAACATTTCATAAATAACCGTTCCTGTGCCTCAAAATCCAGTTTTGACTTATTCTCCATTCTCAGTAAGTCACACTCTCCCTTTCATCTGAAAATTCTAGTAACTATTTACATAAAGTGTTTGAGACCTTCTCTTTGTAAACAAAAAGAAAATCTTCTCGGACTTAATGTAGTTTCTATTTGATTCATTTTTTTTTCACCCTTTCCCTCGCTATAATACCCATAGCGTTTTTTATCTTAATCTTAACCTCGGTCTAGCTCTGGTGAGCGAGGTTCGAAACCGGTCAGCTTGCCCTTTCATTTTCTTATCTTTTAATTTCATTATGTTAAATAAATATGGTCTGTATGTAGCAATAATTCAGTTTAGTACCACAAATAAAATATTTAAATATATATATATATATATATATATATATATATATATATATATATATATATATATATATATATATATTGATACCTCCTATTATATTTGGTAAATACTGCAAAGTTGTTAATTATTTTGTTGACTTCTAATTGTGATCTATTTGGTATTTGTGCTAATCATGACATTTTAATAAATAAAATGTTCGTCCCAGAAACGATCGTACGCAGAGAATTTTGTTAATGTTGTATGCTTGGAACTTATACACACAAAAATTATATATTATACTTTTCGTGTATTCATAAATTTTCATATAATAGCTCTAGTTGACACAAAGTCTTAACCATGTAGCTGAGTTTAATAGCTGTAGTATTTCTAGGTATTCATAATTTGACGTCACCTTTTTCATTGTATCTTTAATGTGTCTTTATCTGTTTGTTTTTTACAATAGTACAAAAGTCTAAGTATTTGACTTTACTTATCTTCTATATAGTAATACGATAGTGTGTATGTTCGTGTGTCACGCTTACACCAAAAGCTCTGCGCATGCGTGCTGCACCTATATTTGGAAAAGCATTCAAGTCACTTAATCAATTTTTTTCTTCAGAAAATTCTGTACGTTCTCTCTCTATCCCTATCTCTCTTTCTAGCGCTCTATATACAGTGAGAGAAAGAGACATAGGAACAGACAGCGACGTATTGTATATATATATATATATATATATATATATATATATATATATATATATATATTCAATTTTTTTTTCAATTTTCTTATCTTTTTGTTTTTGCTGAGTATGGTACATCCTATCGCTATTTCAGACACTCCAGCTGAAATATCTTTTTTAAGATTCTAAGCGTCTCTTTAAGTGCACTTGGTTCATTGGGTGTATATATATTTATTTTCGGTACAGAAAATCAGTACACCATCAGTACCATTGGTTTCAAATCTTCCTATAAATATTATGCTCTTAATTTTGATTTTCTCAATTAATTGAGCACTCTGCTGTGATTCTTCCTACCATCTTACAAAAGAATATATATATATATATATATATATATATATATAGTTATATATGTGTGTGTGTGTATGTGTGTGTGTGTAAGTAAATATATCTGCATTTTCCAAATGGTATTTTTGAAGTTCTTAGCAGCTTGATTTTGTTGGAGTTTCAAGGAATATTGACGAAGTATCTTTATGGGTTGTGGTTAGAGCCGACAATGCAAGTCTAGAATCTAAAACCCTTATTCATCAAAGAGAGCGAATTTAGAAAGAATGTATGCTTATATGAGAGATGTTTGTCTGTCCGTGCATATCTGTGTGTTGTGGCACATGTTTGTCTATTTCTAATTTATAATTCTGGATTTACTGTTTTCAATTACGCGCGAATTTTACCGATGAGAAAATGTATGAACCAACAATTTGAACAGTGTTCAACAAATTGCATACCATTTATCGTTGGAAATAGATATTGGCGTTAGGTATAAAATGACACGTAAAACAGACAAACGAAACCAAACAAACTCTCAGTATGCGTACACTAACTCATTTACGAACTCGGAAGGGAATATTTTACGAGGAAATGATTCTATATTTGACACAAGGAATTCAACATCCGGGGTTTCAGCCCTCTGTAAACGTCTGATCTCTTCCAGCAAGCATACGTACGTTTTTTGTTTTCTTTTACTGTATTTGTCTCATAGCTATTTGATAAATGTATCCCACATTTGGCCTGAAGCATCTTTGACGTACTTCCGGGTGTGTCATACAGAGATGTATACATGTTGATAATGCTACTATTACTTCTACTACTGCTACTTATACTAAAACACGTACAGCCTCCAAAACTGTACAGCACCATATTGAATATGAAGCATATTTCCAATACCGAGCGTGTTATAATAGAGATAAAATTAAAATACTACTATTGATACTAAAACTACTAATACTACTACTGATACATGCATTTACTTGATGTATTTTGATTTATACGGCCATGGCATATGATTTATTTGTTGGTAATTTGTTATTTACTATTAATGCAATATTCTCCATTTCTAAAAGTAGTAAAGATCTCTGATATTTCGGAATCTGACAAATTCTGCAATGTATTTATTACGTTTAAAAATATGTGACTGCAGACACACAAAATCTCTATTTATATAATATTTGAAGCTGCATTTAACTATCTACTATTTTTTAAAAATCAGTCGCAGAATAATTAAACTCATTATTTATTAAGAGATTACATATTTGTAATAACGATTCTACATTTGCAAAAGATTTTTTTTCAGTACTAATTGACTTGTTTACCGTTCGATGTCAAGTTTAGTGATGAGTCGATTTTGTTTTTTGCTACTTAAAACTTTTTTTTTCTTTTTAAAAAGCAAAATTGGAGACAGCATTTTGTATTGATAATTATGTTTAAAAACCGAGTGGGTCAAATGGACCAATGGAGTGTTAAAAAGTTTGTAGAAAATCTATTTGAAAATAGAGATTATACAAAAAAAAAGAAATTATGAATTTTTTAAGTTTTAATTTTGTGGAATTCAGTATCCATTATTATGTAGAAGACTTTTTAAAAGGGTGTTCAAGATCGCAGTGGTGAAACTGTTGAATATCCTCGGCATTGCCAATTAGTCGTTTAGTTTTTAAGTTTGTATGAACCGATCATTGTGAATTTTGAATATATATTCTCGGAAACACGGTAACATAGGCACATTATTTTTTCAAACTTTACCATTTAGGGGTGCGCCCACACGAACTCGAACCCGCTCCCCTCTCCCCAAAAAACTTTTTAAATAAGTTACATAAAAAATAAAGAAAAAAATTGCTCTACATCAAATGTTGAGTTACATTAAGTAGTACCTTTTTAAAAGGATCGGTGGACGCACGCATGGGCGAATGGTGGCTTTGTAGAGATATAGGATTCTGGCAGATGAGAGCAATTTTTTTAGTACGGTAGAGAGTGCCCATTTTCTTTGCAGCAGCCTTGACAATGTCTTCTATGGGTTTTTTCAGTTCATGTTACTTGTGAATCTTTGGACGACAAGTTTGAATAATGGACTCTCGAGTAATATGCTATTAGCAATAGCAATCGGTGGTTGAAAAGGTTTTTTTTATATTTTTAAAGGAAAGTAGCTTTGTCTTAGTAGCATTAAATGTTACCATCCATTTATGTTCCCATTCCACTACAGACTGGAGGTCAGTTTTAAGGATTTGACCATTGCCTTGGATGTGTGTGTCTGTGTTCGCTCTGCCCGCATGTAAAGAGTATGGTATTATCAGCAAATATACCCATCTCAGTCACAATTGCATCAGGAGGGTTGTTTATAAAAATCATGAACAATGATTGTCCAAGGATCGACCCCTATATATATATATATATATATATATATATGTATATATATATATATATATATATATATATATATATATATATATATATATAATGCTATAAACGCATTTTTTCCTGTTGAACACTGTTATGGCGGCTGACTATAGTTGTCCGCCTGCTTGACACATATATAGGATTCATTTATGATCTCGTTCGTGATCGTTCATGGTAACCTCATTGGTTTGAGCGTTCAGAATTGAGTTTAAGTAGTTCTTGTTACGGAGTTCTAATCGTGCGACGGGGTTGAATAGTTATCTCCTGATGATTCCGCAAAGATGAAACGTATACAATACGTATGTAAATAATAATTAAATATTTATTGCTAAAACAATTATATATATATATATATATATATATATATATATATATATATATATATATATATATATATATATAATACACGAACAGACGTTTTGCCGTTCTACGGCTCTTCAGCGTGATTGACGTGGCAAGTCTTTCATACTGTGTGCGGATGGTTGTCTGTCTGTCGATGTTCACATCGAAGTGTCTTCACTCGAGAACCCCGATACGTATTATTGATTCCTGTTGGCTTGTACGTATGAAAGAAGTCGGGAAACAAGATATATTATCGCTTCTTTATGAATTTCAACGTAAGAGACGATGATTTCAAATGACGTTATCTATCGAAATGCGCTCGACTGGTGCATGAACAGCGCAATAAGTTTTTTTTTATTTTATCACACTTTTAAGCAGCATTTATAAATAAATTTAGATTCTGTAGACGACGGTTTGTTTGTTAGAAGACGCCTACCTGTTTATCTATGTGTCTCTCTCTATATAAAATATACGAGCGACTTTAGAGTTTTGCAAAAAGAAATGAACCATCTCCGACTTTTGGGATGCGTCCTCACACCTCTGGGAAAGGCTTTGTCGGTCGGTCAGCCTGTTGGACACGCTTCGGTTTAGAATAGTATTCTCATCGCCAAACCTTCAAATTTTATGTATGCATTTTATTTTCGAATATATATATATATATATATATATATATATATATATATATATATATATATATATATATATATATATCATGATTATTATTAATAATTATTTATTTTTTATATACATAGACATATTTTTGTTTCGCGTTTTAGTTTACGCTCATCAGTATTGAATTAGGTAACCGTCTCGTAATCATTCAGTCAACGCAACGATCACGCTTTGAAATGCGAGACAAATACGCCTTGTATTCTTTCATATTCATATACATATATATGTTTCGCGTGTCTATTTTACGCTCGTAATAGAATTTTTAAAAATGTGACATGTTGGGTCATCAATTGAGCTCAGATTAAATTGTTTGAATGAGAAAAATGAGTGTTATTAAACCACTTAAATATAAAAAAATAAAAAGTAGTCTTTTTATACAAATAAGTCAACACGTACCAAGACCAAAAGTCAGTTGAAGATAAAGGCTAATGGGATTGTCAATTGGATGATGAATAATAATATGAGAGGATTTAAAAGGATGAATGGAAATGGAAAAAAAAATATTCCTAAAGGAGACGGCTCGATAAGTATTTGTTGATATTGGACTTGAAAACGACTATGTTGTAGTCTTCATGGAAGTAATCCTGTAATAATGTATTACACTAATAGGGAGTTATTGGATAGAAAGTTTATATCTGCTCTCTCCCCCTCTCTATCTATATATCTATATATTTTTCTCTATTTCTTACTTTCTCTCTCTTTTTCTTTTCCTTTCCAACTATTAGTTTAATAGTATTACTGCTCATGGTGATATTCCTTTTTGTTTATACTGTTTTGAACTATTCAAATCTTGTTATTCTTTCCTTTCTTTAGTAGCTTTGGCTGTTAATAAACAGAGAGAGGGAGGGGATAGAGGCGAAAATAGGAATAATAGACGAGATATAGAATAAGAGCGGGAGAGTGTCAAGTAAGTAGTAATAGATGGAGAACTTGGTGAGTTAATTGTGTGTATGTTGTCATATATGATAACCAATAAAATTTAGTAACATTTAATAAAATAAAAAAGAGATTAATTAATTACTTTATATTAAAAACAAAAACAAAAAAATACGAAAGTAAAACAACAACACGCAGAAAAAAATAAAAGTAAAAAATGAAAATATATTATCAAAACTAGCAGTTAATTAATAACCATACAATACCTATTATTCATCTAATATTACACCCATATTTTTTACCACTACATTTATATACAAAACATATTTTTAAAATTTATTAATTTCTATTCTTTGTGGGACTGGTTTGCTCCAACCCTACTCTCCGGCATCCAGTTTGGTGAATTCTCTACACAGACGGATTTTTCCTTTGGTGTTTTTTTTTATTTTTGACAAAGGGAAGATTTTCCCGAAATATTAAATAATTGATTTTTAATAATCATTCGGATAGCACACAAACAGACAACACCACACTTGATGTAAGATTTTAAGAGAAAATAAATAAATAGTAAGTCCCACTTCAATTTATTATTTTTGTTCCTTCCAGCTTACAACCTACCCGGCACTCTGCATTGCCTTCTTAAACATACTATATATATATATATATATATATATATATATATATATATATATATATATATATATATATATATATATAAACGAGGCCTGTCTAAAACGTATCCGACCATAGGCAAGAAAAGATATTTCAAATACGTGACGGGGTTGGGGCTCTAATCCCCTTAAAAGTAGGCCCATTGTGCTTGCACGCACTTAGCCCACCGATCCATCCACTACCAGAAACACCTCTGGAAGTCTTTTGTTTTGGAATGGTGTTCATCTCCGCCGTGGCATTCCGCATTATCTCTTTTTTCGCATCCTCTCAACAACAGCTGCACTCCGAGCAGTTTTGGGCCTGCCAGAACGCTGGTCACTCCTCGCTCATGTGCAGCAATTTTTTAATCGGTTGAACCACTCCTTAATTTGCGTTACACATCGCATCTACTCCAAGCACTTGCTGAATCTAACGCGACGGCGGAGATGAACACCGTTTCAAAAAAGACTCCCAGACGGGTTTCCGGCAGTGGATGGATAGGTGGGCTATATGTCGGCTAAGTGTGTGCAAGCACAAAGGGGCTACTTTGAAAGGGATTAGTGTCCCAACCCTGTCACGTATTTGAAATATTTCTTTCGGGCCTAAGGTCGAGTACTTTTTAGACAGGCCTCGTATATATATATATATATATATATGTAAAGGAGTAAGGCTACCAACATTTGTAGAATGTTTTTTTCAACATTTATTTATTATTTTGTTGTTTTTTTCAACATTTATTTATTATTTTACCATTTTATGATTTTATATATAACGCGTTTCAAGCGGTGGCCCGCTTTCATCAGATATGAAAATCCATTTGAAGAAATGTCTTTCGATTCGAGCAAATGTTGTTTTATTTGTTTTTGCGCATGCGTGGGTTTGCGGGTGTGTGGGTATCTTTGATTTTTATTTTTATTTTTTATTTGTCATTTTTCCTGTTTCTCTTGGTCAAGTGCGTGTTACTCATCCATGATCCATCGGTCATCCTAGCCTTCTAGGGTGCGGGAGATTTTCTTTTGAAATTTGATACTTTTTATTGCTTTTTGTCTCCAAAAGTTGAAGTGGTGTCTGCGCGCGTGTGTGTCCGTATGTGTGGTCTGATCTTGAGTCTTGTGAATAGGTGGGCGATACATACACACACACACACACACACACAAACACGCACACACACACCCATGCGCGCGCACCCACAGGCGTGTGGTTATAGTGACAGAGAGGGGGATAAAGGTTGAATTATATACACATACATACATATACACACACACACACATATATATATATATATATATATATATATATATATATACATATATATACACATACATACATACATACACACACACACATACATATACACACATATTTGCAAAAGATAAATTAATGCAAACGGTCCAAATAGATTTGAACTTGGTTTGGCCGATTTCATAGTTCGGTATTTTATGTGCAAATTTAATGTCTATTGTAAATGATTCATTTAACACAAGTTGCTATTTGACTCATAGCTGTGTAGAAGTGCGCAATAAGAAGTTATGTACTAATATTATCTTCCTTGAATAAGAATTTTCCAGTCTATAGATAACTATAAATAGTTATTTATGTTTGTACTTAACTAGAGGTGGATAAAGTGTGATCAAAGTGTGTGTTGTTAGAGTTATGATCTGTTTAATGTTGGATTAAATTTAAGTATGAAGTTTTTTTCTTGTGTTAGTAAGTAAGTGTAGTCTTGGCTTTGGAAAATTGGCATTATTTTGAATTTTCCTCCGCTGCATGAGTGCACATGTTGGGAGACGAATAATTTACGGTTTTCTTTGATTTTAATGTTGCTTTTATGTAAAGATACTCTATTATTAAATGTTTTCGTCGCACCTATATAAGCTTCATTACATGTTGTACATTCTAGCACATAGACAACGTTCCTGGAGGTGCAGTTAAGGTCTTTTTTTATTGTGAATGTTTGTGTTGGGTTTTTAAATGTGTATGAGTTCCCCTCCATTATTATGTCACAGACCCCACATCTTTCCTTGTTGCATTTTGTGACCCCTTGTATTGTGTGTTGGTTGAGTTTAGATGAGGTTAAAATTTGTTTGAGGTTTTTCGGTTGGCGTTTGCTTTTTATTATTTTTGTTGTTTTTAATATGTCGTTTAGTTTGTTGTTATGGTTGAGTAGGGTTAGGTTTCTTGTTATTTCTGTGAATAATTCTGGGTTGTTTTTGTTGTGTGTAGAGATGTATGCCAATATTTGTTCTTTGTTTCGTTTTTTTTTGGATTCGTAATTGTTCTAATGGAATGTTTTCTGCTAGTTCTATACCTTTATGTATTATTTGTAGCGGGTATCCTCTTCTTTTTAAAGTTTTCCGTAGTTCCTCCAGTCGGACAATCCGGAGGTCTTTGTCACTGACTATAGTACAGATCCTGCGTGCTAGGGAGTAGGGTATAGATTTTAGGCAGCTTTTGGGGTGATGGCTTCTAAAATGGAGATATTGTTGGGTGTCTGTGGGTTTGTGGTAGATGTCTGTGATTATGTGAGTGTTTTTAATTTTAATCAATACATCTAAGAAGGGTAGTTCTGTTTGACTGTGTTCAATGGTGAATTTAATCTTGGGGTGTAGGTTCTGTAGTATGTTGTGTAATTTATTGATGTCCCCCCATGTGGGTTCCCAGAGGATAAAACAATCATCCAGGTATCTTTTCCAAGATTTTATGAAGAGAGTTTGAATATTCTGTCCATATATGTCTTCTATCTTTTCATATAAGATTTTCTCTAGGTAGGCTAGTGTTAGGGTGGCATATGTTGGTGCCATTTTGGTTCCCATTACTGTACCTAGAATCTGGATGTAGTTTTTGTTATTAAACTCAAAGGAGTTGTTGTTGAGAATAATGTCTATGCTGTCGAGGATGAATTGTTTGGTGAATCTGTGGTGTAGTATTTGTGGGTGTTTGTCCATCCAGTGTGATATTGCGTGTTTACCTAAGTCATGGGGAATGTTGCTATATAAGCTGCTGACGTCAAATGTAACTAATTTAGTCCCGGGATTTACTATTTGTGGTAAGGAGCCTAGGAAGTGTATGTCGTCTCTTATGTAGCTTTTGACTTGATCGGTGAATGGTTGTAGTAATATGTCAATTAAGTTACTCAGTCTGCTTGTTGGGCATGATGGTCCTGCTACTATGGGTCTAAATGTAAGGTCACTAGGACTCGGGACACTAATATATTCTGATGCCTGTGTGTTGATGGCATTCCTTATCTCATTTGATTTATGTATCTTAGGTAGTCCGTAGAAGTTGTTTGTTTTAATCATGAAGTTTGTTAGGAAATCTTTTTCTTTTTTTGTTAGTATATTATTGTATGTTGTGCAAAGTTTTGTGATTTTTGAAATGGTGTTGTTATTAATGTTGGTGCTAATTGATTTGTAGTAATCATTGTTTTCTAGTACCTCTGTAATTTTCGATTTATAGTAATGTTTGTCCATGATGACTACCGCGCTGCCTTTGTCAGCTTCTTTTATAATTATGTTATTATTATTTAGGATGTTATCTAGTGCTTGGTTTTGTTTAGATGTTAGGTTACTGGTAGGTTTAGTTTTACTCTGAGGGTTGATGTTCCATAGGTTTTCAAAGTAGGTGTTTAGTTCTTTCGTATTGTTGTGTTTGTTAGGGAAATATGTTGATTTGTTTCTCACTAATGACTGATCTGTTTTGTTATCTTTATTGTTTAGTGTTTCTATTAGTCTAAATTTGCGTTCAAATTCTTTAAGGTCCTTCCTCAGTTCCGTGATATTACTTTTGGGAGTCGGGCAGAATTTGAGGCCTAATTTTAGTATTTCTATTTCCTCCTTTGTAAATGTGTATGTGGATAAATTGATAATTTTGGGTTTTAAATTGTCTAATCTGGGATTGTTGTCCGGGGAGGGGTTTCTAAAAAATGAGGATGAGTGTTGTTTGTTTCGTTGATTTGAGGAGTTGTTGAAGAGTGATTGCTTTCTATATATTGTGTGTGTTTTAGAGGATTGTGTTGGTTTCTGGCAAAATTGGTGTCGTGCGTGTTGTTATAATATATATATATATATATATATATATATATATATATATGTGTGTGTGTGTGTGTGTGTGTGTGTGTGTGTGTGTGTGCATTAATTTTCTGGGTTATTGTTTCTGGTGATACGGACTAATGAACGAGTTCCCGATCTATGGGGACGTCTATATATTATTTTATTTATAAAATAATTATCCACCGACGCGTGTCTATACGGCTTCTTACGGTAGGTCTGTCACGCTTAAATCCGAAATAACATTTCCGTCGGTTTGTTACAGCTAAATTTGAAATCGCATTTGCTTTGGTCTGTCACGTTTAAGTTTGAAATAGTATTTACATCGCTAAACGCGCTAATTGAATCGCCGTATCTTAAGAATGGCCATTTTTGTTTGAGACGTTAAGTGACGCGTTTTTTACAGGAAGCCCGTTCGATTAGCCGCTACCGGAACGGACCAGATGGCGCGAAAGCTACTGAATAGACCAAACGATTCATTTTTACTGCAATTTTAAAGAAGAAATTGCACGACTGACAGAAAATGACGACAATGAATTCAAAGTAATATTTACACTTAGTGGATACTAATCTGAGAAACATCTGCAATCTTTGAAAAGTTCGTCCCGAATAAAATTTGCGAGTATACTAAGTACAATTTTAGCCGGAGAAAATAATAGTTTTTGATATTTTTTCTAAATGTATTATACATTATATAAAATACGATTTTATTGAGTGTACGTCTGTATCTTTTTTTATAAGGACAATCGGACAAAGAGTCATGTATCAATATCAGAGTTTTATCGTTACGAGTGATCAGTTAAAGATATACATTATGTGTGTCTTCTTACAAGAATGTATTTATGAGTGTAATATTGTTATAGTAACGGTTATATTAAATAACGAAATCTTTGTAAAGTTAGTTACATTTGTTAATATACTATATACTAATATGCATCAGTTCTATGATCGAAACTAGATTGCATTTATGTAGCCACTTAGCACAGAGACTTAAGAGATTCCGATCCTCACGTTACCAGTAAGTCATATTGGTTCTGTTAAAAACAACCACTACTACTACTACTACCACTACTACTACTACGACTAATAATAATAATAATTATTATAATAATAAGTAGAACAGTAATATTATAAAAGAAAGAAAAAGAACGAAAAATAAAGAAGAATATTTCTATTATATATGTAAAATATTTTAATGTAAAAAGGGTGATGGACCAGAAGTAACACGCATGACCACTTCATCATCCTGATGGGTTCAATGAACTATATACCAGTAAGTATGGTTAGTTCTTCAAGTCAAAAGG
This sequence comes from Sepiola atlantica, assembly GCA_963556195.1. Taxonomy (NCBI): domain Eukaryota; kingdom Metazoa; phylum Mollusca; class Cephalopoda; order Sepiida; family Sepiolidae; genus Sepiola; species Sepiola atlantica. Next base: position 146,939,664 of record OY744520.1, on the reverse strand, counting down.
ATATGGTATACTTTTTGCTATTAACAATACCGAGACAAATTATTAATTCAATAAATGATTATTTTTTACAATTATTTTAAAATATAATTTAGTTTTATTTTATTGAAATAATAGTGAATATGCAATAATCAAAATTATCATTAGTCTAAAAAGGAAGCTGTAATTTAAGGGTGTTATTTTTAAAGTAAACTTAGTTTTGAACATAGCTACATCGGCACAAGATAAAAATGCAATGGTTATAATTATTTCATATTAGTGGGCATGTTTTGTTTATTGCAGTTATTAATAATAAGTTAAATGTACATTTAAGTATTTTATTATTTCATTGAACTATAATAAATTATAGTATAGATATAATGTTATTATTTAATACTAATTGTAAAAGTAAGCCTAAAATCAAAAGAAAATAGAATTAAGTCTTATTTTATATAAGTTATATGAATTGGTCATATATAAATTTCATTTTGTGTAGAAGAGATGACTTTATATTTGTTATTTACAGGATGCTTTAGTCATACAAAGATTGAAATATTTGGAGCCTGCTTGATAGGGATTAGTACTTTCAAAGTTTGACCATTCTATATAGAATTGGATTTGTCTGTGCTTAAAGTCCCAAATATGATTTGACAGAGAAGTATCATTAGCGTATTTAGCGACTGTGTCGAAATCTTATCTTTATTTTGTGTTGTGGTAGAGCCTATATACGTGAAAGTATTCGTTATCGCTTTCATTATTATTACTATTACTATTGTTAGTTTCACGATTATTATTATTAGTAATATTAGTAATATTAATATTATTATTAGTGGTAATATTACTATTATCAGATGTAACGACACACCTGTAAGCTACATTCTTATATATATATGCAATTATTATTAAGAGGACAGGTACTTCTAATGTTACAAGGTGCAATTATTATCGTTAAGTTTTTATTTGTTTAAAATTCCTTAATCTTATTATAATTAGCCGCAATTATACTTTGTCCTATGTTTTAGACTATGGAATAAGAAATCCATATTATATTTTTATTTATTTATAAGTCAATTATATCTAAGTGATGGGCGTTAAAGTTATAATCAATTATTCTGTGGAATTCTCTCGGGATATTTGTTTAAATACTAAGAGAGAATGGGGTGAACCATGTGATGTTCTTTTTCTATAATTTGTATCTTCTTATGTTTATATTAGTATTTAGTCTTAAATTCCTTTTTCTTTACTAGTTAGTTTGATATAATGTAAGACTACTATGAATGCCCGTGTTATTCGTGAAATCTGTCTTCGGATAAGAATTATTAGTGTCTAATCTGTTTATCATATTTTCCATCACTAGAGTATGGGTTATAATGTGAACTTTTCCCCTAGGCTTATTAGCACCTTTTTTTAAATATATTTCCAACCCTAATTAACTAACTGCTAAAATAATATATAATATTAACAAATACATCATGAATTAACATAAGCTACCTATTTATGGATTATCTAATTAGCTTATCTAATTTGAACTAAAAATATTTGTTCTAAGATAAACATTACCTTCCAAACTTATAAACTAGCAGACGTATTGGTAGAATCTGGATTACTTATCCTGAATTGCTTAATTGTGAATCAAATGATAAACCAAATAAAAGTGATTGCCCTTGATGAGAACTCTTCATTACCAATCGGCCATTTTTTTTAATTGCCCGTAATTAATTTTAATAAAAGAGTGTCTTACGCAATATTTCCTTATGTAAATACTTGTGATAATTTTTGTATGTGATTGTTTTAATAACGAGACTGTTTTATTGTTTGCTTTTAGGTGTTGTTTGTTTTTATTTTTGTTGTGAAAAAAAAAACAGCATCTTTTTTATAACAGATTGAGGCAAAACAAACTATTTTTATGTGCTGCTTAGCCGTGTGCGAATCGAATACTGTTTCAAAATGTGTGTAAAACCCTGCCTACAGAAATACTTACTTCTAAAACCTGATTTAAATGCTACTTTATATCTATCTACTCTTACATATTATACTAGAAAAATAATAAAATTAATTCCCTGTACAGAACAGTTTTGCATCTTTAACAGAATTAAAAGTAAGATACTAAACCATGTGTATAGAATAGTGAATCTATAGACGAGGGTTTCGCTTCTAGCAATAGCTCTTGACATATCAAAGGGCTTTAATAGTGTTTGGCACAAAGGTCTATATCACAAGCTTGCTAGCTATGCAATATCTGAAGATTTAGTCTCAACTATCAAATCATTTCTCTTTTTATAGGGTTATAACAGTGGGCGTTGACGGGCAGAAGTCTGAAGCGCATAGTATCAATCTTTGTGTGCTTCAGCTTTCTTCCTGATATTTATCAATGGTCTTCCTAAACACGTTCTAAGATTATTCGTCGATATTTACGCAGATGACACAACTATATATAGCAACACTTCGAAGAGCACTAATGATAAAAAAAATCTATCTGATTCTCTATCCTCTGACCTGGGGCAATGGAGGAAAAGGTGACTGGTTTCTTTTTAATGCGTCTAAAACTAAGCTTCTCTCCTTTCACCACAAATGATCAGATCCTCACTTTGCTCAAATTGAAATAAAAGGATCTTCTATCGATAAAACCCTCTGCTTTAATAAGCTCCTCAGACTGACCTTCACTTTAGACTTGAAATGGAAGACTTACATCAAATCTATTGCTAAGATCGCTGGAAAATGGTTGGATCATTCTACCGCTCAAGAAGGTATCTCACGCCTGACACAATCGTCTACTTGTATAAGATTCGAATACGTCATAAAATGGAGTACTGTTGCCAAATCTGAGGGGTGTTCAGAGCCCATTTCCTGCGTTGAGAGAGTACAAAACCGACTCTGAAATCTTGTGGGGGGGTTGTCTTCTCTTCCTTATAGCCACTTTTTCACAGAAGAAATTTTGCTAGATTTTCTCTGTTCTATCCTTATTTTCAAAGTAGGTGCTCGACTGAGCTCCAATCTATGGTACCCCCTTTAAAAAATTCACAACTAAAACTCGTCTAGCTACAACCACTGGCAATAATTCCCCTTTTCTAGTATGTGTACCTAAAAATAAGTGGAGCTTTCATGAGCAGAGTTTTTTTTTTCCTAGAACTACCCGTCTGTGGAACACAATATTGCGAGGCTGTTTCACAGTTAAATACAATATAATTTTCAATGTAAACAATTTCTTGTGAAGCTATCCTCTTTAATAATAAAATTCTAACGAATTTCAACCATCGTTACTAATCATGACTCACTTAACAAACTCATTAACATTTATCCTCAAGTCGTGTCTAGGCCTTGATAAATAGGGACTCCGTAGTTAAAACAGAAAAAAGTTATTCCAATTTTGATCAAAATGTATTACATTATTTTTATTCTAGAAAATGTCTAGAATTAAAGGCTGAAAAAGTTTTGAGAAGAATTAAAAAATTCAGTGATTTTTTCTTAATTGGTGCTTAATGACTTTGGAACCAATTTAATGCAAATCTGAAATAGTTGAATTTTTAAATGGAACGTCGTGTCCATATTTTATGTCTTCAAAATCTGGGGAATGTTTATTCATGGACATCTAATAGATATTGCCAAAAATTTCACAAATATCGGAAGTATCTGAATTTCTACCAACTTTTCGCCCCCTTTGTATGAAACAAAATTAATATTACATTACTTTTACATTACAATTAGCTTACATTACCCACCATTAGCAGCTGTATTTCAAAATTCATTATGATCAGTTAATTAGTTTAGCAGTGAATCCTTTACATAGCAGTATATATAAACGTGAAAACATATACTTACCCAACATCATACACATACAACACACAACTTTACAGTCCGCTTCGTACATCCACAAACAACCATATATATATATATATATATATATATATATATATATATATATATATATATATATATATATCTTGGACTTTTAATTCATGCAAATATTCACAAGTACAAAGATCGTTTCCAGAAACATCAGAAAATAGAGACAAAAAACACACTCACATTTAAATAGGATACGTGTTCTTTTCTAATCGTGGTTAGACACCATCTTTTTTAGATGCAGAGTTAGGAAAATATGTATGAATCACTTAAGTGTCCATAGTTAATCAAATGAATTAAGATAAATTTTCTTAATAAAAAAGAATAAACAAACATATAATTAAGATAAAAGAGGAGAAGTTTTTTCAAATGTAAACATACGAAAACACGCATATTAAATGGGATGAAATATAATTAAAAATAATTAAAAAAACGTATTAATTAATCAAATATCAAGTCTAAATAATCAGTTAGTAAATAAGGAAATAAATTACATGTGATTTGAAAATTAATTCAAATTAATCAAAATAAAATGAAAAATGAATATATGTAAAAGTTTGTAAATAAAAGAGATAGGAAAGAATAACTATTTAAATTTAATTAAAAACAGTCAAATCTAATCGGAGATATAAACTCCAAACAAAAAACAATAAGTCAAGGGCAGTAATCCATCAGATTTTTTTAAAGGGTTATCTCTATTTAATAGGTCTAAAATAGTAGGTTGGCAATCTCTAATTTACTATATATCCAACTAAAATTCAATATATCTAAAGAATATTTCTACAGAAATAATTGGAAAAAATGTCCTAAATGGTTGATTTATTTAGAGGAGTTAATATTAAAATTTATTTAATGATTTGTTCAGAATATTCACTTGACAAGAAATGTCCAATAACAAGACCTAAGGATTACCAGCAAATAGAGTAAGGTCTAAGATAGTTTTATATTGCAATTGTCCTAAATATTTAGACTGAGATTTAGCATCGTATTGTTTATTTTTATACGCTCTGTTGTAAAGAATTAACATTCATCGAGCTTTTACTTTGAAAGTTCTGACTATTCATTGAATAATCTATACATAAATAATTATATATTTATATATCTCGTTTTCTTTATTTGTATATACTCTGTTGTAACGAATTAACATTCATCGAGCTTTTACTTTGAAAGTTCTGACTATTCATAAAAGAATCTATACATAAATAAATATATATTTATACATCTCGTTTTCTTTCTGATTGTCATTACAAACAAACTTCTTCATTAGCTATCTTATATTGTAATTTTTTAATTCGAAGACTCTTGGAACACTCTTAATTACCTAATAATAGTTATATTAGCTTAACTTATTGAATTATATATATTTAACTTAGTAAATTATGTTAAATTACATATTACTTGATGCCTTTCATGTTTGCGTCAAATTCGCGCGCTGATTGCATGTTATTCGTCATTAATGACGTTCGATTAAATTGGGATTTGTTGTCTTTAATTCTAAAAATATTTCCTTGGTTAAGGAAACTTTCATATAAAGACATTTAGTTCAGTTAAAACTATATTCAATGCAACAGAGTCAAGCTTTATATATATATATATATATATATATATATATATATATATATATATATATATATATGGTTCAAAAATAACATTTCAATCGTACGACATGAGGACAAGTAAAGTAAAACGCAAATGAGATCTTGATTAAATTAAGAAATTAGTTTGAAACATTTTAATTACATTTTTTCACGCGAGTTTCTACCCACTTTGCTCGCAAAACCATTCAGAGAAAAATAATACAAAGTGTCAATTTTGAAATGTTTCTAATAAAAAATATAAATTGACGTATTTAATTAACGGCATTTTCATAAATGAAAAACAGGCCCGATAGATAAAGGTCTATTCTCTGAGTTCGTGTACAAGAGTCCAGCTTAAACTCAATAATTTTGTTTACTATAAATCTAATAACAAACAATAAAATACAATCTTCAAAGATACACATATATATATATATATATATATATATATATATATATATATATATATATTACATAAACATAAAATATGAATGCGTATCCAAATAGGAGGGGAAAGGGGAGAAGAAGAGATCAGATAAGAAGATGTTTTTACATATATAGATAAAAGTTCGTTTGATTAAATTGTACTTGATGATACATGAGAATATAATTAATAATTTCATTTTTAATTTATTATCTATACACTTAAAATAGAATTATTTTCTCACCTCCCTGTCAGCCTGTCTGTCTGTCTGTATGCCTGCCTGTCTGTCTGCCTCTCTATCTTATTTTATATATATATATATATATATATATATATATATATATATATATATATCAACATAAATCGTCGATAACATAAAGACGAATTTCAACTTGACTGCGATAAATATGTCTCAATCTAGAAAGATTAAATCAAAAAAGAATAAAAAATATGCTTATACTTTTGACAAGGGTGTATATCACCGAAAGTACTCAAGTTTTTAAAGTAAATAAATAATTTATTTAATACAACATAAATAAATACGTTGTCCAGGTTTTCAAAATATTTTTCAAAATATTCTCCTTATTATTGCCATTTCATCAACGCCTCCAAGTGTGACTTTTCATTCTCTCTCTCTCTCTCTCTCTCTCACTCTCTCTCTCTCTCTCTCTCTCTCTCTCTATATATATATATATATATATATATATATATATATATATATATATATACCCGTTCATGACGGCTAAAATGAATTCTTAAAACAGAACAGTTTTGAGCTATTTTTATGCCCCCTTATGAAGATTAAAATCAATACATAATTCTATTGAATCTTATCTCTAGAATCCTTATTCTTATGTTGATTAAAATTTATTACATAGTTACGATTTTAGAAGATGTCTAAAATTTTAGTCTTAAGCTTAAAAGGTCTTCAAAAAATTGCTTAACTGTTGTCTAATGACTATGTTTCAAATTTAAGGTAAATCTGTAACATTTGAATTTTCAAATTGGTCACTTGCCCTCTAAAACCTTTTTAAATACTTCAAAGAAACTTATATTTGCTGAATATTTATTATGTTTAATTGTTGAAATTTGACAAAAATAGGAGATATCTGAATGTTCACGACGTGCTTCCACATTCTCTTTGCTCCATTTGTACAAAACTCAAATTAAATATAGCCCATATTAACCCCCTTACGCATAGCAGCTGCGTTCTAAAATTGATAATGATCGTTTATTTAGTTTAGGAGTGAATCTTGTGCATAAAAATATTTTAAATTATACACATATCTTACTTATATATATATATATATATATATATATATATATATATATATATACTAGAAGAAAGACTCGGCGTTGTTCAGGGATGAATGAGGATCAGTACTATGTACATTTTCACTATACTCATAACATATTACTTTCTTTGTTTCCCATTTCGCTTCCTAATAAAATCGGAAGAAGATGAAATGTTGGAAAACTCTCTTAATTAGTGTATTAAACTCTCCAAATTAGTGTTTTATGCAAACAGTTTGAATTTCATTAAAATCGGATATACGCATTTGCAGTTTTATTTTCCCATTAGAAAAGGGGGCAGGTATATTTTCAGCGCATAGAGTGGGGCATAGAAATTCTGAACTATTTCCATTGTCTTTCTAAAAAAAATGTATACATACGATTCAAATCTCATAAAAATATTATACATATAAATAAGTAATAGTCTGATAGCCCTCTTTCTTTCTATCGGAAACGCACAAATATAACACGTATACACACATACATTGAAGTTATATATATATATATATATATATATATATATATATATATATATATATATATATATATATCATCCGTCGTGAACTGTTTTGTTTTTTCAAAACTCATCAGTGGGGCTAAACGTAGCAAGTGTTAGCAGGCCGATATTTGAAACGTGCATGTGTCTTTAGCAACAATATATATATATATATATATATATATATATATATATATATATATATATATATATATATATATATATATATAGCAATAGGTAAAGTGAAAGAATAGAATAAGGTGCGAATCACATTTTATTACAGTTCAATGTTCAGGCAAAGTTCTTTAAAGTCCTTAACTCATGAATTTTCAAAGAAAATCTTCTCCTGAGAGGACCATTACTGCAATGACATTACTGCAGGTAATAAAAATTAAACTTTGAAAATATATAAAAAATATATATAAAAATACATAAAGGTATATAAAACATCAAATATATCGGTCCAAAACATACTTTTTTGTAAACCTATACAGTTCATCCAAATCAACAAGTTTAAAATAGCTCCAGGCAAGATATCAAAGAGGTTGATTAAAAAATAATCCAAATGGTGAATGGTGGTTCAAAAATGCAAACAGTTATCCAGGCGGGAAATTCGTTTGCTATCGATGAAGTAGATAGCAGTGAAAAGTGTATTCAAGGTGTATGCAAATTAATAAAACGATAAAAAAACGATAGAGAAAACAAATCATATATAAAGTTCAGAAAACTCACTTGGTGTTGAATATGATAAAGTCCAAATTCAGGGTTATATATATATATATATATATATATATATATATATATATATATATATATATATATGGAGGAAGAGAGGTCGAGATCTTAGGAAAACTTAATTACGACATGATATTTTATTTATGATCAAAGAAGTCAACATAAACAACAGTTTGTGTACGATCGTTCCTGAGACGATGTGGGTTTTTTTATTAATATCGATTCCTTTCATCAGCACTGGGTATAGACACCAAACTAGAAGCCAACAACCAGGATCGGGACCATATAGTTGAACACTCCCAGTTATACGGCAAATTATATAGGATGACGAGAGTAGGGTGTGGGTAAAGCTAATCAGTTCGGACAGTGTGTAAAACAGTTTAAACAGATATACAAATAGACAAAAGGGGACGGTTGTAAAACTAATGATAAAAGAATAATTTGTTTAAAAACAATTCGAAAAAAAATTATGTCTATATATGATCATATACAGTGAAAATGTAGTTAATAGTTCCATTCGCTACCTATCAAAACCCGAGAGAATTAGTCAAGATAGCGTTATCAAAAACTTGTCATAATAGAAATTAAATTTTTTTAAATTAAATAATTTAGAAATGCAAAATTTTTAAAATCAAGAAAATTGATAATTTAAAACAAATTTAAATTGAAAATCAAAAATGTAAAGTTAAAAAAATTAAGAACAAATAAAACATTGAAATTTAAAATTCAAAACAACAATAAAATATGTTGCAAATACCTCAGGTATAAGCAGGATTAGTGACAATTTTAATACGGTTAAACAATAATTGATTTAAAAATTACTATTTTTTGTAAAAAAACACATTTTACTTAGCCATTAAATAACTGAATTTAGAATCGTGTCTACTGTATTTTACTTTTTTTTATTGTATTTTTTAGGTGCACTTTTTATTTGATTTGAAAAAACTTCAAATAGTATTATCTTTTTACGACCGTAAGTCAGTTTAGGATATTTTGTTTTACATTTTACATTGTACGCCATGTTTGAATTCACGATGCGAGCGTTTTACAAGGTCATATGATGGGGCATCATCACCATAAGTTTCTTTGATTTCATCAAAAGTCTCCTTTGGTGTGCGTCCTTTCAAATACAAAACCGGATTACTGCGCGACACTAAACTGACTCTATTTCACACCGGATTCAGTTCAAACACCTGTAAATCAGAAACCACAATCAGTTCAGTTTTTTGCAACATAACGCATACAGATATAAATCATTGCACATGCAAAATTTCATCTAGATCAGACAACTGGAAGTGGGTCAAGGCATTACTTATTGAACGCCCCTCGTATACACACAAAGCAAGAAGAAAACAAAATAACTCTAAGACGAGTCAAACTGGAGTATATATATATATATATATATATATTAGTATTATTTTTATTATCATTATTTAGATAGAAGCCAATGTAATTGTAATGGAACGTAAAAGTTCGAGCAGGGAGGGGGGCAAATTATAATACCTAGTTTTCATTATGTACGAGTAATTACAAACCAAACCGTCTTAATTAGCACATTGCAAGTAAAAAGTAATCAGTTCTTAGAGAAAGAAAAGACATCATCCAAATAGGTGGATATGTACTCGAGAAGTACATATACTCGAAGAATACTCGTATTAGGACACGTAAAATTAACTCCTCCAGAAAAAGTGTTTTGGCCACGTTTGTGTGCTTTACAAAAATTAAAATCAATATACCACGACACTCAACATTATGTCTAGAATCGTTATTACAATCGTAATCAAAATCTATTACATGATTTTGATTCTAGAAAAACGAATTACCAACTCTTACACTGAGCAGTTATATCCTAAAATGTGTTTTGATCAGTTAATTAATTTAAGAGTTAATCC